>CM021100.1:229375771-229435249 GCA_007115665.2 Sequoiadendron giganteum | reverse complement strand
TCTGGATATTGTATGTAATCTATTCATTACTGTAATACAATTGATTTGACTTTGTGTGGTGGGTTTTTTTCCTGAAAGGGTTTTCCCACATAAATACTGTGTCATCTTTGTTTACTTATCTTTCTGGTTTCTCATTGCCATGGTTGTATGCATCTCTATATGTTTTAGAAACTGTTAGTTTTTCATTTTTTCTTCTCTCCCCTGTAGTAAAGGTGTTAAGGGAATATATTCCACACTGTTGGGTCATTAGATCTGCATTCTTTTCCCTTCAAAGTGGTATCAGAGCTTGGCTAGTTCATGTTATCCTTGTTAGGGCGAATTAGTTTTTTGCACTAATATTGTTTCAGTGGGAGACTTGCATTGTTAAAATTGTTTCTGTTGTGAGATGGCAAGTACATTTGGTAGAATAGATATTGAGAATTTTAATGGCAGCAACTTTGAGTTATGGAAACTCAAGACAGAAGACTTGCTTGTGGATAGATATCTCTGGATTGCAGTGTCTGGAACTAAGCCACAAACTATGACACAAGAAGCTTGGGATCTTGCTGATAGAAAAGCAAGAGGATTGATAAGACTGAGTCTAGCCGATTCTATGCTCTTGAATGTTCATGAGGAGATGTCTGCAGCTGTTTTGTGGAAGAAGCTTGGTGATATTTACCAAGGAAAATCTATGGTAAACAAGTTATTCCTGAGGAAGAAGTTGTACTCCTTGAAGATGGACGAAGGTGCATCTGTTGCAGATCATCTGAACTCATTTAATATGAGTGTTACTCAGATAGCATCTGTAAGTGTAAAGATTGAGGAGGAGGATCGTTGCATGCTCCTATTGTGTTCATTACCTGACAGTTGGGATCATCTTGTGATGGCTATTGGAAGCACAACCACTGCTTTCAAGACTAATGACGTGGTTGCTTCACTTCTATCTAAGAAATGCAAAGGAAATATTCTGAGATGGACAAAGATGCTCTTTCTGTTTGAGGTAGAACAAAGGAGAAAGGTAAGAAGAAAGACAACAAGTTGAAATCCAAGTCTAAAGGGAGATCAAAGTCTCCTGGTAAAAAGTCCAAGGTAAAGTACTGGAACTGTGGGCAACCTAGTCATATCAGCAAGGACTGCAAGGAGAAGAAGAAGAAGAATGCTTCTGACAATGAATCTTCTCAAAGTAATGCAGATGCCTTCATTGCAATAGCCTTGACAACTCAGGCATCAGATGATGTTTGGTTAGTTGATTCAGGTGCCTCTTTTCACATGACATCCAATAGAGATTGGTTCTCAAAGTATGAGAAGTATGATGGTGGAAAGGTATACTTGGCAAGTGATTCAATGCTGGAGATTGTTGGTAGAGGAAGGGTCAGAATTTAGTTTCCTGATGGGAGAGTCAAAGGAATTGGAGGTGTTCTTCACATCCTAGGTTTGGCTCGAAATCTTCTTTCTGTTAGTAAGTTAAATGATGCTGGTGTAGAAGTTTCTTTTTCTAGTAAGGGATGTAAAATGGCTAGAGGTGCAATGGTGTTAGCTAAGGGTGTTCATACTGGCACTCTGTACAAGCTAGATGCACGACCTGTTCTTTGTAACAGTGCCTCTGTAAAGTCATGTAATTCTGCACCTATAGAGAAAGATGAAGACTCTTCACTATCTGCAAATGCTTTGGAGGTAAAACTCCCAGCAGAGAAGACTATGTTATGGCATCATAGACTTGGTCACATTGGTGAGAAAGGTTTAAAAACCTTGAAGAACAAAAACCTTGTAGAAGGGCTTGATGATTGTAACCTTGAGTTCGATTTCTATGAACATTGTATCTATGGAAAGCAACACCATGTTTCTTTCTCCTCTAGTCCTCACAAATCTTTTGGTATATTGGATTATATTCATTCTGATGTGTTTGGTCCAGTTGATGTTCCTTCATTATCGAAGTCTAGATATTATGTTTCTTTTATTGATGACTGTTCGAGAAGGGAATTTGTATACTTTCTTAAAAGTAAATCAGAAGTGTTCAGTCGGTTTAAAGAGTTCAAATCTTTGGTAGAAAATCAGACTGGAAGGAAAATAAAGTGTTTAAGGACAGACAATGGAGGTGAGTTTTGTTCTGCAGATTTTGAAAGGTACTGCACTGATCATGGAATTAAAAGGCATAAGACAACCCCATACACTCCACATCAAAATGGAGTTGCTGAAAGGTTGAATAGGACACTGATGGAAAAGGCGAGGAGTATGCTGAGTGGTGCTGGTCTAGAGCAGAAGTTCTGGGCTAAGGTTGTTGCTACAACATGTTATTTGATAAATAGATCTCCTTGTTCAGCTCTTGTTGACATGACACCTTTGGAAGCATGGCTAGGTAAGAAACCCTCATTAAGGCATGTTCGGGTCTTTGGCTGTGAGGCATATGTTCACGTGCCAAATGAAAAGAGATCAAAGTTGGATAACAAGGCTGTGAAATGTATTCTCATCGGCTATGGAGTTGTTGTGAAAGTATATAAGCTTTGGAACCCTATTACTGAGAAGGTTTTGTATAACAAAAGCGTGATATTTCGTGAGCTGAAACCTTTAGTAAGTGATCAACAGCTTGAGACAAATCAGAGTGATAAGAAGAAGGATGCAGTTGAGATTCCCCAAAATCCAGAAAGGGAAGAGCTGTATGGTGTACCTAAGATTGAGGAGAGCTCAAGCAGCTCTGGAAGTTCTGATGATGAAGAACAACCTCAGCCTCTAAGGAAATCTACACGAGAAAGAAGGCAACCAGAAAGGTATGGTTTCTTTATGTTAGATTCAAATTGTGCTTATGCCTTAATTACCAGCACTGATGAGCCTAGGACTGTGAAAGAAGCAATCAACATGGCTGATTCAAAGTCTTGGCTGGAAGCCATGAATGAGGAGATGGATTCCTTGAAAAAGAATGATACCTGGAAGTTGGTACCACCGCCTAAAGGGTGAAAGCTTGTTGGCTGCAAGTGGATATTCAAAAAGAAGACAGGCCTTGACGGCAGTGTGGAGAAGTATAAGGCACGACTGGTTGCAAAGGGTTTTTCCCAAACTGAGGGAATTGATTATGGAGAGATCTCTTCCCCTATAGCAAAGCTAACATCCATCAGATTTTTGTTGTCATTGGCAGCTATGTATGACTACGAAATTAAGCAGATGGATGTGAAGACAACATTTCTCCATGGTGAGTTGGAAGAAGAAATCTTCATGTCCCAGCCTGAGCATTTTGTTGATAGAGGTAAACAAAATCTAGTTTGCACATTAAATAAATCTCTCTATGGTCTAAAACAATCTCCTAGAATGTGGTACTAGAAATTTGACAGATTTGTGTTGTCAATTGGGTTTGTTAGATCAAAATATGATCATTGCATCTATTATAAATGTGAGAATGATCATGTGCTTGTTATTACTCTGTATGTGGATGACATGTTATTCATTGGTAATAGCAAGGAAATGATTTTTGATCTTAAAACTTAATTGTATGGTAAGTTCGAAATGAAAGATCTTGGAGCAGCAAGGTACATTCTTGGAATGGAGATAACCAGGGATAGAACAAGCAGAAAGCTTTGGCTCAGTCAGAGTAAGTATGTGAAAACCGTTCTAGAGAGGTTTAGCATGACTGATTGCAAGCAGCTAGTTGTTCCAATCATGCAAGGATTGAAACTATCTACTGAAGACTGTCCAAAGTTTGCTATTGAGATGGAGGACATGACCAGTGTGCCTTATGCAAGTGCAGTAGGCAGTTTGATGTATGCTATGGTCTGCACAAGACTAGACATTGCCCAAGCAGTGGGAGTTCTAAGCCGTTTCATGGAAAATCCAGGGAGATCACATTGGGATGATGTAAAGAGAGTGTTTAGGTATTTGAAGGGTACTTCAGATTATGCTTTGTGTTACCATGGCAATATGGTTGCATCACAAAGGACTCTTAGCATTCATGGATATGTTGATTCTGATTGGGCAGGGGACATTGACAATAGAAGATCCACCAGTGGATACACTTTCATGCTTAATGGTGGAGCAATCAGTTGGATGAGCAAGCAACAAGATGTAGTTGCTTTATACATGACAGAGGTAGAGTACATGGCAGCAACTCATGCTTGCAAGGAGGCAGAGTGGCTGAGGCGTTTGTGTTCAGACATTAGATGCTGAGCAGATTTCAATCTGCTATGACAGTCAAAGTGCCATTTGTTTGGCAAAGAATCTGACCTTTCATGCAAGGACCAAGCACATAGATGTGCAATATCACTTTGTGAGGGATATGGTTGAAGATGGCAAGTTCAGTATGGATAAGGTTGAAACCTTGAAGAATGTTACAGATGCCTTGACAAAGCCGGTTAGCACAGACAAGTTCAGATGGTGCACAGAATCGATGGGCCTTGGGGCCTATGATAAACAGTGAGGTATGATACTTTGAGGAAGTTGGAAGTGTTCACCAAGTGGGAGATTGTTGAGAAATTATTTCTCAACTTCCAGCTTGAAGTCCTCATTTTCATGCCTTGGTGATTTTGTGTTGTTTAAAGTTCTGGCGGAGGTGGAGCCAGGATGGAACTTGGCATTGTTCTGTTTGCCCAAGTTCTGAGTCTCTGGCGGAGGCGGAACCAGGATGGAACTTGGCATTATTCTGTTTGCCTTTGTTCTGGGTTTCGGTTCTCGTTCCTACTCTGACTCCGCTTCCTACTGTCTGTTTTGCTTGGCAGGTTCTGGCGGAGGCGGAACCAGTTTTGGAAGTTGGCAATGTTCGTTTGCTAGGTTCCTTTTTTCAGTTTCTGTTCCGACTTCGATCTTGACTCCTGCTTTTATGATCTGGTTCTTCTAGATGTTTGGATTCTACTCGGGGTGTTTTCCTCTGCCTTATCCTATTTTTGGATTGTTGTTTCTTGCAGTTGGCGGAGGCGGAACCGGAACCAGATTGGTTCCTGTTCTTGGACTTTTGGTAAAGTCCTATTTCTGTTCTTATTCCATCCCTGACTCTGACTCTGGTGTTTTGTGTTCCCCTCTTGGTCTGACCCTGGGTTGACTTTACCCAGTCAAAACTGTTTCCGATGAGTTCCTCTTTGTTGTGGGCGGACGCGAAATCGAAATGGTTCCTGAAATTGAAATTTCGGTGGAGTCATGTTTTGATTCTAGTTTTGACTCCAACTCTGACTCTGACTTTGACAGTGTGTATTTTCGGTGGAGTCATGTTTTGACTCCAATTCTGACTTCGACTCCGACTCTGACTCTAGCAGTGTGTATTTTCAGTGGAGTCCTGTTTCGACTCCTGTTCCGACTCCGACAGTTCTATTTATGACTTGAAGTCTTGTTCGCGCCCAATGTCTATTTGACCATTTTGGTTGCTCTGTCAACTGCGATTGCTGATGGGTCTTGGACGCATGGCACCTGGTTGAATAGTGATTGGATGGATACCAAGATAGTTATTATGGCAGTTGCATTTGTCAACGAAGGGTGGCAAGCTCAACCATTTTGGGTAATGGCTTTGAATGCAATGATGGCTTGTTGTAGGAGATCTGTCAGATTCGACCAGATGCGTGATTTGAGGATGGACTTCATTACTCTTTTGAGTCAGTTACATTTGGGTGAGAGATGTGTTATTTCTCAGAAGTTAGACAAGTTGAGTTGAGTCATGAAGTTGTAGAGCAAGTTGAAGTCGCGAGCTAAAGAACAAGAAGGACATGAGTTCTTGAAGAGGGTTTTGAACTGTATGTTGTGAAAACATTGTAACAGTGGATCTGAATCTCTCTGGGTGATTGTGAGCTGAGCAAAGAAGTCTGGATATTGTATGTAATCAATTCATTACTGTAATACAATTGATTTGACTTTGTGTGGTGGGTTTTTTTCCTGAAAGGGTTTTCCCACGTATATACTGTGTTATCTTTGTTTGCTTATCTTTCTGGTTTCTCATTGCCATGGTTGTATGCATCTCTATATGTTTTAGAAACTGTTAGTTTTTCATTTTTGCTTCTCTCCCCTATAGTAAAGGTGTTAAGGGAATGTATTCTGTACTGTTGGGTCATTAGATCCGCATTCTTTTCCCTTCAAACGCGTCCCTTGGACTCTAGCATGTCACATTGGCGTTCTGATACTGTGCTATAGTCCTCTAGCCAAGAGCTATTCCTTCTAAGATAGAGATCTTGAAACCCTTCTCTCTCATATTTTGTAGCGGTATTCTTGAATAATTATCCTTAATACAACCTTCTTTGCAATTTATTCATTTAGTAATGCTTGAGGTACTTAAGGACAGTTCACTCCCTAGGATTCTCCTGAGAACAAAGAGACTCATGAGTAGAAAATACCTCTTCTCTTACATTTTGGTCGACAAGCCCTAGGCATGATAATATTTCCTTTGTAGCTAGGCCTCGTTACCTTACCCACCTCTGTTTATGTGATGTTCGACCCCTTACCTTACAATATTCTTCTAGGGGGACCCCAGATCCATGCTATACTTCTACTCTACATCGTTCTTTGAAGTTTGTAGCAAAAAAATAAGTTGTCATGGTCAAAGCTGACCTTGAAGTTGTTCACCTTTGTAAGTTGGCAGCCGCTGGTAAGGCTTCAGTTGTTTCCACTCTTAAGAATTGCATTTTGTCTCTAACCTTTGATGCGATGACATATTCCTTGGTGGTACCATCCATGAATATTTTCCTTAAAGAAAATGTCACTAAAGAGGAGCAACCTAAAGCAAAAAGTCCTAAGTCTTCTCTATGTACTTCTTCTTTTGAATTGAATGTATTTCTTGGTGATAATTGGGGATCCTTAGAATTATCAGAATTATTCATTGGAGAATACAGAGTGAATCTCATCCACCTCAATCTTCTGATAACTTCAGATACCTAGATTCTAAGAAAGTTGATCAACCTCTTACTAAGGGGGAAAGTTGTGATCCTATTCAAGAACCCAACTCTTCCCCTGATAACAAGGATGATCAAAATTCTATTGGGGGTGTTAATGTTTGTGATTCTAATGAGAAGAATAGTTGTGGTCTTGTAGAAATGTTTGACACTCATTGGTGGAATGACGCTCTCTATGTGGAACCAACTCCTTCCGAGACATTGCAAATACATTATGGCCCTAGATATAGGTTCGTTTCCAAGTATGGTTATGGGTATAAAGGTCAAGTGGGCCTATTGAGCAAGGAATTCAGGTCCCTATCCAATTTAAGCCTTACAAGCATCATTTGGGTTTGGGATGCTCTATTAAAAAATCTAGACAAAAACCATGGTGGTGCATTATGATTTCGGTCAAACCTCTCAACTTAGTTCATCCTGAACTAATAGAGGATAAGATAGAACCTGATGAAGTTCCTCTAGATGTATTTTCCTTAGAAGAAGCACTAGAATAATTCCTAGGTTCCTATTCTCACTTGCCTTTCTTTCACCATAATCAACGATTCTCATATCGCTTGAATAAGCAAGCATACTTTGGAGAATATTTTTTGAATATGGACAAGTAAGATCCTCTATCTAATGTTGATGATGGTGTCCTAATACCTCATCTTGAAGACTGTAGTCTAGTCCTCAAGGGAGACACTGCCAAAGTCTTCATGGATCCCAAATCCTCTAAAAAAGTGATTAAGATCAAAAAATTCCTTTATTTTGAAGAAGCTAAGGAGGACTCTGACCTTTTACATTCTCATCCTGATATCTTTTCTTGGTCATATGAGGACATGCCCAATATTGATGAGTCTATAGTGGTTCACAATATTGTCCTTTGTCTTGACCCCAAGCTTGTAAAGATTTTTTTTGAAAGATCAATCCCAAGGTTTCCTTGCTGGTTAAGACTTAGATATAGAAGATATTAAAAGAAGGATTTATCCATTTGATTGACTATTCACCTTGGATTTTGAATATTATTTCTGTTAGTAAACTTGATTGCCATATTCATATATGCATTGACTTTCATTACCTTAATAAGGGTTCTCTTAAGGATGATTTTACATTGCCTAATATCGATATGATTATAGACTCGACTGCAAGTGATGCCTTGTTATCCTTCATGGATGGCTTCTTAGGCTATAACTAGATCCATAGTAACCTGAAAGATCAATATAAGATAGCCTTCACTACCCCTTGGGGAAATTTTTATTATGTGGTCATGTCGTTTAGGTTAAAGAATTCAAGTGCGACTTACCAATGGGGAATGACCTTAATTTTGCATGAATTCATTCACAAAATCTTAGAAGACTACGTTGATAATATCTTTGTGAAGTCCATAACTCATCAAGATCATGTGGGAAATATTTTTCTTATCTTTGAAAGGCTTCAAATCTATAAGGTGAGGCTTAATCCTCTTAAGTGTGTCTTCAGTGTGGAAGTGAGTAAAATTTTGGGATTCATAGTTTTTTATCGTCAAATAAATATCAACACGAACAAGATTGATCCACTATTGTTAACATGCCTCTAGCTAGGAACATTTTGAACTGCAAAGTTTACAAGGGAAGATTTAGGAAACTCATAGATTTATATCTCAATTGGTTGATCATACCCTCCCCTTTACTTGTTTATTGAAAAATGATGTTTTCTTTATATGGGATGAGGAGTTCCATAAAGATTTTGATTCAATAATAACTTATCTAGCCAATCCTCCCATGTTAATGTTATGTGCAGGTGAAATTCCTAGTCTAAAATTAGAAAACAAAAAGGAATGCAAGCAAGGAAAAACATTAACAACACCTCAACGATTAGCCTAGTTGAACTTGAACAAAACAAAAGACAAATAGAATGTTTTACCTTGTCTGAGTTGATGAGTTCATTTGCCCTGTTGATCATTTGATTTGTGTGCTCGCTTTGATGGAAAATAGCATGAAAATTAGCTCTAAATGATCGTGAGATGATGGAGAATACAATGATGAAAGTGGGTATTGCAATGGATGCAAAGGGTGTTGCAATAATGGTGGTTTTGGATGCTTGGATGCTTGAAGGCTTGAATGCTTGTGTGAATGAATTGTTGATTATTCAAATGAGGGAAAATTCCTCTAATTTTAGGGAAAATTCCCCTAAAACATGGAGGGTTAGGATGAAGCCACCTTGGACAAGATCAAGGTCTAGGGTGAGTTGAGAACTCATAGGTCCTCACATCTTTCCATGTGGTGGGTGAGGTGTCAAAAGAGGTGATGAGGTGGAGGTACTACATAGTACCTTGGGAGTGGGACAAAATCTCCTCATAAAGGAGGTCCTTGTCCACATGTGGGTGATAAGACATTTAAGGAATTAAAAATTCGTAAAAGGGCCTAGGGGGAATAAATATGAATTTAAAATTCACATGGGGAAGAGGTTGCCTTCTCAAAAAGGAGAAAGCAATTAATAAAATGTTGACTTGGAGGTATGCCATAAATGGCATAAGGATTAGGTTGGCCTAATTAGGTGATAAGGTTTTGCAAACAAGGGATTAGACAAATTAATGATAGATTAAGGTAAGTGGGGAGTTATGGAGGATGTGACACTAATCTTGATTAAGGGGTGTGCACATCCTAATCACAGGTTTATTCCATTAACCTAGATTAGAGAAGAATTATGGAGGATGGGACAAGGAGAGATAACTAATGAATTTAAAAATTAATTTTAAATTCATAAAGGAGAATGAATAAATTAAAATATTTATTTAATTTAGAGAGGAAAAGGGGATAAATGATAAAGTATTTAATAAAATACCTTAGGAACATTAGAAGAAGGGGAATATTAATTAAATAATAAATTATTTAATTAAGGAAAATGAGGGATGCGGGATAGAGGAATAAAAGGGGATGAATTTGACAATATGGGGGTGGTCAAATTTTGATGTCTACATTTTTCTCCTCTTCAAAATACTATTAGAATAAAAATATTTCAAAGAAAAATAAAATACAAACAACTCAATAGAAGAACGAGCTAGGAAGTGATGCCCCAATGCGAGAAAGGCTGTGTAGGCTATCTAATTGTAGAAAATGAAGGAAGATGCCTTGGTGTCATAGGAAAATGGACAAGATGGAGAAACAAAGGAAATTATAGGGTATGCCCCCTCAAGAGGGTGGATGGGGAGGAAAAAGGGGCCCCAGGAAATGTATCGACATGGACAAACAAAGGGTACCACATGATAGAGAACAAAAAACCATTTAGAATGGATTTTGAACAGAGGAAAATTGACAAACGAGGTGCAAATGGTGGCCTACAGAAGAAAAGGGATGGAGGAATTAAAAGGAGGTTAAATAAAGGGTAAAAATTACCCAAAATTTAAAAGGTTAAAAAGGTGAAAAATTTAGAAATTATAAATAATAAAATTCAAAATTACTATTTACCATTTGCACACTTGGTAGTTGACTCAGCAAAAGAGAGAAAAGAGGGTGACGAGGATGGCTGATGGATTGAGTGAGGACAAGTGATTCGTAGATGATGAGCTCATTCATCGAGGTGAGGAGGTGTGCTAATAATACTATGAGCATGCGGTACCTCACCAGGTAGATTTCAAAACCCTATTGTGTGATTTTATCTGGATTTTGAAAACTAGGAGGGTACGAACTCGCCGTGGTTGGAAAATTCACTCATCGAAAAGGGCGATTGGAAAAAAAGGAGAACTCGCTCTGTGCAGGGGTGAATTTTCCTCAGAAAGGGGTGATTCTTAAGTCACCCTAGATAGGAAAAGGTGAATTCAACTTCACCGAAGAATGGGTCAAATTCAACCATCAGAGGACAACAAAATGTAGGGGCGAATTCACCTAGACAATAGATGAATTTGCAGATAAACAAGATGAAGGGTGGATTTACTAGTAAAAGAGGCGAATTCACTGGTGCTCTAGAAAAGGGCGAAGTCGTCTAAAATAGGAGAATTTGTGAGGGGAGTGAAAAAGGGTGAATTTTCCAAAAAACAAGCAAATTCGTGAATTGGGAAGAGGGGCGAATTTGCCTAGGAAATAGGTGAATTCATGAACAAATGAGAAAAGGGGTGAATTCGCCTAGAAAACAGGTGAACTCGTGGAGAAAAAAGAGAAGGGGCGAATTCACCTAGTAGACAGGCGAACTCGTGGACATACGAGAAAAGGGGCGAATTCGCCTAGAAAACATGCGAACTCATGGAAAGACGAGAAAAGGGGTGAATTCACCTAGAAAATAGGCAAACTCGTGGATAGATGAGAAAAGGGGAAAATTCACCCAGCAAATAGGCGAATTCGATGACAAATGGGAAAAGAGGCAAAATCGTCTAGCAAATAGGTGAATTCGATGATGGATGGGAAAAGGGGCGAAGTCACCTAGTAAACAGGTGAATTCAATGACAAATGGGAAAAGGGGCAAAGTTGCCTAGAAAATAGGAAAATTTGATGACATATAGGAAAATGGGAGAAGTCACCTAGAAAACAAGTGAATTTGATGATAAACAGGAAAAGGGGTGAAGTCGCCTAGCAAACAAGTGAATTCACTAGAAAACATACAAAATTTTCATACACAAGGGCGAATTTGCTAGAACCTGGGACAGGGAAAAAATATGATAGAAAAAGCAAGAAAAATAATGAAAGATTGACATAATGTTTTGTGTGGATGCAAAAAATTGAGATGCTGAGGACTTGAGAGAGATATTCGGTGGTGTTGGAGGTGTCCGTCAGAGCGATGAATGCCTAGGACCATGCAACATTGGTAAATACAAGATTATTATATATGTTGGGGTATCCCAATATTAGAGCACATCAGGCATTATTGACAACACTGATGGAGAGGTGGAGCTTGATACCTCTACATTCCATCTCCCGACAGGGGAGTGACAATGACACTAGAGAATGTATGGAGGATATTGCGACTGCCCATTGGAGGGCACCTAGTTAGCTAGACATAGAGCTAGGGGAGAGAGTGAGATAGTAGCCTATGGATGATCTTTAGATGGGAGGATCTCCCTATCCAAGGGGGAGAGTTAGAATTGAATGGGTGTTTAGGATTGGAGGTGCTTGCATTGCCATTATACCTCTACGGCTTGATTAGGGGGATTATATTACCAGATAGGACCGGGAGATTTTGTAGCCTCAAGATCATTCAGGTTGTTTGAAATATTATGGAGAGGAGGGAGGGGGAGTTTGCATGGGGTGCATGCATGGTGGTGTAGCTTTATCGAGACATGCATGTGGTATGATACATGAGATCTCTCAACATCACACATGTTACTCTGCTTCAAGTATGGGCCTGGGAGCACAATAGTGTGGCAAGGCTAGGGATATTAACAGTAGGGGCATAGGGTGAGACACTACCAGTAGCATACTGGTATGGGACAGAGTACTGTTGGCACTTGCACTACCCGGATGTGAGTGACTTGGGAGGATGGAGGAGGAGGTTGGATGACCTACAAGGGGATAAAATTATATGGAGACCCTATTAGTATAAATGGTTTGCTGAGTGGAGAGGGGATGAGAGGAGACATAGGGGATAATTTTTCATAGTATGTTACTTGATCAAGAGATACCCGCACATCATCAAGCTCCACAAACCAAAAAAAGTGATGAGACAATTCAAAGTATAGCAGGATATCCCTCCAAGGCCTCAAAGATTTCACCAGATTAGTTGAGAGCAGTTATGGGGTGATCCGATCACGGTAGACTTTGCTAGATAGATGTGGGAGGATGTGTAGTTGGTACTATATCCAGGGAGAGGAGGGGCAGTAGATGTAGGGATTCTAGTGCCATACTCTATATGGTGGATAGAGCATAGGCCAGGGCGGATCATGACAGTGCACCTGATTGTAAGGGTACTAGGCTATAGTTTAGAGGATGAGAGGAGGTTAGTAGGGTGGTGAATAAGGGGTAGGAGAGGAGGAAAACAATGGAGAGGAGGTAGGGAGGATGTGGAGATGGAGGACATGGGAGAGTAGCACCAACCCATAGATGTGGATTTTGCATAGGTGGAGCCACTCACGATAGTACTATATGTACCACCACCACTTGAGGAGCCAACAGTGCAACTGACAGGAGCTCTGTCAAGACTTAGGATCATAGAGCAGAGGCTTTGGGAGACAGAGGTAGATCTAGATAGATTGCAGGTAGAGGTAGACATGATGTAGGAGTTAGAGAGGATGACAGAGAGAGATTATGTGGCCCTCGTAGATGAGTCATTGAGGATATTAGATGAGAGGAATACCATGCAGAGGGAGAGGGATGCGACACAATGAGAGAGGGATGAGATGAGGAGGGAGAGGGATGAGCTCCAGGACATGACAAACTGTGCATAGGTAGTGATGTGGGACATAGGGGCCATCTTAGAAGGAGAGAAGAGGCAATAGAGGCACAGGTACACAATTTGCAGAGTGAGAGGGATGCAACAGTGCATGAGATGTCATAGATGCAGGCCTATATATACTAGGTGATGATGACATAGGATGCATGGGATCAGGAGAGGAGATACCTGGCTAGGTTATGACATAGGTATAGGGTAGAGCAAGATATAGTGATGGCACAAGAAAAAAAGAGGGATGAGTACCTGAGATAGGCCAACTACTACATGGGGGCTTACTTTAGAGAGGTTCTAGATCCCACACACCGTGTACCTCCATACATCTGAGTGGTACCACAGATGCTAGCACCATCAAATTCAGGAGGGACACACACGAGGGTACAACACTTACTGAGAGACTCCCCCGCACAAAGGATCAGTGCTAGACTCCCCTCAGAGATTAGATGTAGCCAACATAGGATATAGAGAATAGGAGTGACAGGATCCTGACTTTGACAGGTGCAAAGTGTATAGACAGGGGATAGGGACAGAGGCCATAGGTTCCATAGTATAGACCAGACATAGATCATGCTATTTATTGATGTGGTCTCGATATTTGAGCAACACTTTGTACTTGTATTTTATTTGATGATTGTTGATGGACATGTGTTAATGATTTATGATGGAATTTATTATGGACTTTATTACGAACTTGATATTTTGACATTTATATACTATGCAATGACCCTTGTTTACACTATGTGTTTGTGATGCGATAGATGTTTATTTATGCTTGTGTCTATGGACATGCTATAAAATGGGATATGTAGATGGTTATGAGATATGTATGTATCTATAATGATTTATGTGATATGCCTACATGGATGATATGGATGAAATGCATTATGCCTAATACTTTGTGATGCAGGATGTGATGAATTATATGCTATGATCATGTTACTAATGCTTTGTGAGGCAAGTAGTGATGTGAGTGTACACTATACAATCAATTTAATTTTAATTTCATGATGCATACCATGGATATGTTATTGTGGTGTGGTTATGAGGTAGAAATGCAATAGGATGCAATGAATGAAAAATGTGATGTATGCATATAATGCAATGTATGTAATGAGATGGCCTAATATTCTAAGAATAATAATTCTAAACAAGCTAAAATGATAATGGAATGAACCTAATTGAAGATGCTTAGAATAAAACATCTATGTCAATATAAACAACTTAAGATGAAAATGATAATGAAAAATGCAAAATGAGATGAAATAAAATTAAGATGCTAGAATAAAAAATCTACGTTAATCTAAACAACTTAAAATGAATATGACAATGATGATGCAACATGAGTTTAAATGCAATGAGTGAACTTAAGATGCAAGATGAGATGATATTGAAACCTTTTGGGATGAAATTGTACTTTATACATTTAATATGACATCGATCGAGATTAATTAAAGATTGGATTCACTTGCTTCTATGATGTCCATGATTTTCCTTATAGTTATGTATCAATCTCATTTTATTTGCTCATGTTGCACGTCATAGACCAGGGACATGACAGTACATATGACCTTGGTATTGTTGGCATTATAAATGACATGCAAGCCTATATGAATGATGGGGGGGAATTAAATTCCTTACAGACATTAATATGTGAATTAAATTAGCACTAACATGAGTGGAAATAAGGGCATGCATAGTGATGGAAGGCATTAACATACCTCTTTTATTTGCATATGATGGTTGCTTTAGCTTATGGAAAGTAATCTCCCTGTAATCACTATCAAAATGAGGGATGATGGGCGAGGTGGTAGACATGATACTGCACCTATAAAAGCCATATAAATCTTGAGAAGAAAAGGAGATGGAAGATGAATGTTTACACAACCAAAATCACTAGTCATAGGATGGAGAAAGATGGGGGATAAATGCAATGCACTGGGATGAGGTATGAAATGAAATCCTAATGTTATTTTTCCATTTTAGGAGCACTGATTTTTTCTATAGCACAAGAAACAATACACCAAGGTATGAGTAACCAAAGCAGATTAGTGTCTAATGCATGAAACAAACACAACAAACAAGAAGGCTATCCCAACACCCCAAAGTCATAAGGTCTTTGGTCGGGCTAGGCATTGGGATAACCACAAACATAAAGGATTCCCTAGCATAAAAAAAGACCACAGGGCTCTTGGTGGGTACTGCACGAGACAACCAAGAAGACATAAGTAGACAAAAAGATCAAGATATGCCCCTATGTTTACTAGTTAGAACACACCATGATATGATGGATTGTGGCAACCCCGAAAAGGTATAATAGGAGACTCAAATGGTAAAAAAAATGTCAAAAGCATCAAAAGATCACAAAAAATCTTGAATGTCCTTTTCCATAGGATCAAAAGAGTGGATGTGATTGATGCAGTTTGATTAGGAAGGATGCATCTTGTTAAAAGAAAAGATGGAAACTAAACCAGATAATCGACATGTTGAAGGATACTTGAAATCGATTGAACCTCCTAATGCTAGTGACCTTGGTTTTAAGTACTAGCTAGGATAGGGACACACTTGATGACACGACAATACAACAAGACACACCCTAAAGACCTAGGGGCTCAGGGGTTGATCAAAGATCGACCTTTCCTATGTGAAAGTGCAAAGCCCTCATAGTTCGATAAAAGACCGACAAATGACCATGGATAAAAGAAAAAAGAGGACAATGGAGACCTTGATGGATGAAAAATACTGGACGAAAAAATGCCTCGAGGGCTAATCAAATGATCGTCCTTTCCTACATGAATGTGTAGGGGCAACACAATTCGACAAAAGGACCAGTGATAAAAGATGGGACCTGACGGATGAATGATGAGGGATGAACATGACCAGATCCAAATCAGCCTACAAACTATACTATTTCAGATACTAAAAACTAATAAGGATATTTTTTGGAAAAAGATATTTTTCTACCAAACCTTCAATGAACCAGTATATTAACATTACTCTTAAATTTGAATAACTTCTTGTCATGCCATGAACATTGAATCTAATTGCTCACACCTTAATTTAAACCAGATAGAAAAAAATGCAGGATGATACCTAATGAGGACCAACACAATGAAGGACCCTAAGTAACGATGCAAGACCAAGGATGGGACATGATATACAGGCAATGACAAGCTCAAATTAAGGATAAGAGCTCAAGATTTTAGATAGCAGATTTGGATCGTCTAATGCTCAATCACAATATACCAAGTGATGGATGACAAGATGTTGATGGGAGGATAGGATCGATTGGATGTAAGATAGGACATGAGGATAAGATGGTTGGAAGCATAAAGTAACTAGAATGCAAGGTAGCTAATGATTAAGCCCTCTACGAATGGTGCTTGTTTCCAGGTTCTTACCAACTGTACTTATCCAAGGCACCACGAGGAGTGGTTTTCACCATAGGATGAATTATTTCTCTTTAATGTTTTTTAGTTTTTTTGACTTTTTTGATTTTTTTTGTATTTTTGATGATTTTTTACTTTTTTTTTGTATTTTCTTAGGAAAGGACAACCCTACTGACTTAGCTATAAAACCTTTTTAGGTGCATGATGTTGATGGGATATTCTAAGGTTTCTCATTCAGGTGTAGTGAGCCTATATGCATTAGAACCATATTTAGCTATGACGACATAGGGACCTAGCCAATTTTCCTCAAACTGTCCCTTTTTGTCTCAATCTTACTGAGTACATTATTTCTCCTTGAGGACTAGATCACCAACATTGAACTACCGAGGATGGACCTTTTTATTATATCTCCTCCTAATATGATGTTGATATTCTTGTAGATGATTGTATGCTTTGATCTGCTTTTCATCTAGGAGTTCCAATTGACTAAGTTATGCAACCCAAGCATCTCCATCACTTAGGAGGTTCTTCAAAGATATTCTAAGTGATGGGATCTCAACTTTGATCGGAAAGATGACATCGACACCATAAATGAGAGAGTATGGAGTGGCGCAAGTGGGAGTGTGAATGGATGTGCAGTAGGACCAAAGGGAAAGATGGAGATGGAGATGCCAATCTTGAGCAGTATTATTAACCACCTTTTTAAGGATCTTGATCAAGGTTTTTTTGGTAGCTTCTGCTTGACCATTACCTTGTGGGTAATAGGGGGTAGACCAACAATGTTGGATGTGATAAGTTTCACAAAGGTGTTTCATAAACTAATTTTTAAAAGGCTTTCCATTATCAATGATGATGGTGGATGGGATTATGTATGATGAGTATAGAATAAGTCCACTATTTTTACCTTATAATTTCCTTTTTATCTATGTCCCTTTCCCTATTCCTATTGCCATTTCCTGAAGGAACCTTAATATTTAATAAAATAGGGAAAATAAATTGGGATTAGTAAATTACTGAAAAATCATGATAAATCTAATCGTTTTGTGTCCAAATGGCAGGAGATAGTTTGAACGGGAGTTGAAGGCTATTACAAACGAGAGGACCTTAGGGAATTGATGGAGTGAAATCAAAAATATTTTTTTAAGACTTGTTATTTTAGTTAAGTTGTTTTGATTTAGTGTTAAAATTGGCCTGCGACCTTTTATTGATTTTAGACTCTTGTTTGTGACTGGCCAATAGGCCGAATGAACAAACAAACCTATATGATGTTTATAGTATGATCAACATATATATATATATATATATATATATATATATATATATATATATATATATATATATATATATATATATATATATATATATGTATGCATGATGGAAACATGGAGATAATATATAGTTAAAAAATCAAACTTGTGTAATAAGAAGATCGACATTTTATTTTGTCTCTATAATTATGTTGAATGAGAACTAGCATGGAACAGATTCATGTTTGTGAGCTCCATCATTCAATAACCGGTGAAGGCAGGGCCCACTTCCTCGGTTGTTGGTGATCCGAGTGTTAGATTTATATGCATAGTAATGTGTGTTTAATAGTTATTTGATTGATTTAATTTCTATGTTATTTGATTGATTCTCATTTATGTATTGTTCATTTTCTGCATCTGTGTAATTCATTTCCACAAGCATGTTAGTTTATATTAATTCCTACTGTTCTGATCTTTATTGATTCATTCAACATCTGTTCGTATGTATGTTTCATCAAATTAGATATTACCGATGTTGAGAACAGTTTGGTACTATAGGATAGAATTAGAAAGAGATAAACGTGGAATAATTAGATAATATATTTCACAATCAGTACCTTTGATTCTATTTATATTATATTCTTTATTATGCTTCATAGAGTTTCAATTCTGTTCTATTGTATGTCAGTAATCTATTTTTGTTGCAGAATTATTTCTTTATGGGTTCCTATCACATTTGTGATAGGAAGTCTACCAATTGCAATTCTGTTTAAATATAGGTTACGTTACTTTGTATTCATCAACCCTTGGTTTATTAATTGCATCTCTTCGATATATTGCCACAACATGGTTAAAAATCCTATGTTCCTGGATTGACACTTTAGGATAAACTGAGGAAACCATTTCCAAGAGTTTAAATCAAACCTATCTTAAAAGTGAATTAAGACCATAATCTAGTCCAATAATTTTGGTGCCATTGCTAGGGAATGGTGTTAAAGACTTGCATTTTTAGTAAACTAAGTTAGGAACATTGCGTTAAGGAGAAAGCCCATATAATTGTTCATTTTGTTTCGGTAATTATCCTTAGTTTTCTTTGCCATAGGTCATTTAGGTGCATGGATCATAATAGAGATAATAGGGGAAGATTCATTAGGAAAGAGAAGGGAAGTAATTCACAACCTAAAAAACCCAAAAATAAGTCAACACCATCCATTGAGAGGCCGCAACCTGAAGAATTGCAAGATAAGTCAGAAGCATTTATTAAGGAAGGTAGCTCAACTCAGGAGGAAGTGAAAGATAAATTTCCTTTATTATAATTACCCGAACCTGATCTAGAGAAGTGTACTATTGAGACCACTATTGTCCAAACACCTGCAAATACCCAACCAAGCTCTTCCAATCACAAATCCCAGGAGAGATGCCCCCATGAAGAATATTCCTCATTTTTCTTTACCTATTTTTCGTGGTATTTTAGTAGAAGATTCTAATATTTTTTTGTTTTAATTTGATGTGTTGTGTCATAGTTATGACTACCAAAATGATGCATAGAAACTCAAACTATTTCTAGCTACATTGAATGATTTTTCTTTGCGGTGGTTTATGAACCTTCAGAACATCAGAACATGGGAAGTCATGAAGGAAATATTCCTAAACAATTATCAAGAATATTACAAAACAAAGGAGGTTTGGGATGAGATTTTTCGCATGACTCAACAAGAGGAAGAGTCCATAGAAGACTACCATGAACATTTTATGTTTAGTCTTCAACGGTCTCGTCAGGAGGAACTAAATGATGATACTATTAAAATTTTATTTCTTAGGGGAATAAGAGATGATGTTATGGAAGCATTGAATTTAATAGGAAAAGGAAATATCTCTAAAATGGAATTTACTGATATTTGTGATATTTGCAAGAACTATTCGAGGTCACGGTGTTTGGGAAGGAGCTATCCAAGTAAACCTTATACCACAAATAATATGGAAGGTATCACAAAGAGGGAAATAGGAAATTTACTTGAAGACCTTAAAACGGATTTGCGAAATCATATGGGGAAACAAATAGATACTCTTTACACCCGTAGGAAGCAAGAAGAGGCTGAGAAGGCTTTAGCTGTGTTTTTTCCAATATGTCACAAAAAGCATGGTAGTGAGGACTACCCATACAATAGGACAAACATTTCATCCTTAGAAGAGGTTAGTAAGACCTCCACACTGAAACCTTTCCCTACAGGAATGCCTAAAATGGAATATTCTGAGGAACTTGTCCATTACATGGCCCCTAGGCAATCTTTTCCACCACGAGAAATGCACCCTAGTATGATGAACGATTATCTTGTTTTAGGACCTAGTCAATCCAAATCCTACCAATCAGGATGGAATGGGGGTTGGAAACAACCCCCATACCCTCAGTGGATGCCACAATATCCATATACTGCATAGCCATGGAAACAAGCATGGAGGCCATAACCGCCACAACCATCAACATATCAACAACAACAATTCTAATTTCCACCACCTTCTATGGTTAATCCATACCATCAGTCACAACAAATTCTTCCAGGTTTTCCATCTTCAACTGCTCAACCCATAAATCCAATAAATCATCCACCCCAACCACCAAGACCTACATCTATGCCAACCTAACCAAATCCCAACACAAATAATAAGGCGACTCAACCAGTGTAGAATAATGAGATAATAGGTTACTCCACTTATCCCATAAACACATTAGACATAGATGGAGTCCAGTTGAGGTCAGGTAAAGCTCTTTTGGGGTCCACTAGTATAGAAATTAATGAAGAATCAAAACCAAAACCAACTAAGGAACCTCCTTTTCCCGAAAGATTTCAACCTGACCAATACAAAGGGAAGATTCTCAATTTGAGTTTAATTTTGTTAATGAATTATGCAATGTTAACATCAAAATTCCTTTGTTGCAGGCCATCAAGGATATTCTTGTCTACACAAAAATGGTTCTTGAACTTTGTACACGAAAGAAGAAAAAGAAGAAAAATCCAAAAATTGGTCAAGTTATCAGACAATTGGTAGATCTTAAGCTTGGAAATATAACCATTCCAAAATATTATGATCCAAGGAGTTCGGTCATTAAGGTAACAATTGGTAAAGTAAGTATTCCTAATACTATTGTGGATTTGGGTAATGTAATGAAAAATGAAACAAATGAAAAATTGTCATTGGAAGGACTTAGACCTACTCCTACAGTTCTTCAAATGGAAGATAGATCTTTGGTTAAACTTGAAGGAGTAATTGAGGATGCAATTATTTCTATTGATTCATGGGAATAACTGACTGACTTTGTGATTTTGCAGCCAAAGATTAAGCTGGGGGGATACCCCCTAATTTTTGGATGACCTTGGATAGCAACTATGGATGCCTTTATTAATTTCTGATCAGGGAACATGGTCATTTATAATGGAAATCACAAGAAATAGTTGACTCTACACTCGCCAGCACAACCTATATTCGAAACAAATGACCCAGTTTGGATTGATAGTGACTTGGATGAGACATTGCCAATTCTAACCATTGATAAAGCCCTAGATATGGAGGAACCTACTGAGGATAATTTTCTTGTTAATTTTCTTCTTAACAGGTATACATGTGATGAAATTTTTGAAAACATGGTCCTTCATTTAGGTATAAATACTCAATGTCCTTTAGGGAATTTTCCATTGGTTGGTAGTTCACAATCTGTCCAACATTTTATCACATTGCATCAATTGCTACCTCATAATTTCTTGTATAGTTCATTCTTATTTTCTGATAGGCCACTTATTTTGCAAGCCTTAGCCATTAACTCACCCATACAATTTGAAGCTAGGGAAATTTTTCCTAATCATACACTCAACATTAATCCACAATTAACCCCTAAAAAAATCCAAGACCTTATTGCCATGCTTAGAACAAACAAAGATGCATTCGCTTGGGAATACCAAGATATGTGTGGCATTCATCCTCATACCTATACCCACCATATCTACATTGAAGAAGGAAGTCTTCCAATTAGGCAACCACAACGTCGGCTTAATCCTGCTTTGTGTGAAATAGTTAAGGAGGAATTGCAAAAACCTGTTAAATGTTGGGTTTATATATCATATTTTTGATGGTCAATGGGTTTCTCCTTTAGTTGTGGTTCCTAAGAAAAATGGTAAATGGAGAATTTGTGTGGATTATAGAGCATTGAATAAATCTACTAAGAAAGATCATTTTCCATTATCATTTATTGATCAAGTGTTAGATACTCGTGCAGGTAAGAAATTCGTTTCTTATCTGGGTGGATTCAGTGGTTACAATTAGATTCGGATCGCAGTGGAAGATCAAGATAAAACTAATTTTACTTGTCCATGGGGGACTTTTTCTTATGGAGTCTTGTCGTTTGGTTTATGTAATGCTCCTACTAATTTTCAACGAGTAGTGTTAAGCATTTTTCAAATCTTGTCAATGACTGTGTGGAGGTATATATGGATGATTTTACTATTCATGGTGATACTTATGAGGAGGCCAATGAAAATTTTGAAAAAGTACTTAGGCATTGTATAGAGACTAATTTATCATTAAGTAATGAAAAATTCCATATGCTTATGATTGAAGGAATTGTTCTTGGCCATTACATCTCCTCTAAAGGTATACAAGTGGATCCTAAAAAGGTCCAAATTATCCAAAACTTGCCCACACCTTCTAGTCAGAAAGATGTTCAAATTTTTCTTGGTCATGTAGGGTATTACCAGAGATTTATTAAAAATTTCAATAAAATTGCTTCTCCTTTGTTTTCTTTCCTTGCTAGAGATGTTACTTTCTCCTGGACACCTAAGTGTAAGGAATCCTTTGAGGCCATCAAAACAAAGCTTGTAACCACACAAGTTTTATGAGGTCCAAATTGGGAGTTGTCATTTCACATTCATATAGATGCTTCAGATTGCTCGATGGGAGCTGTGCTTGGACAAAAAGAGGATAATATCTTCTACTCTATTTACGACAGAAACAAGAATTTCTTAGGGGCCAAGGTAAATTACATGGTAACTGAAAAATAATTCTTAGCTGTTGTATATGTAATTAATATATTTTAGAATTATATTACTGGTTATAAAGTGTTTGTCCACATAGATCATTCAAAAAATTGGTTTTTAATGAATAAACCTGTGGTAACTAGCAAAGTCATTAGATGGTTGCTTTTACTCTAGGAATTTGATATAACTATACTTGATAAGCCTGGTCGAGAAAATGTGGTTGCATAATTTTTGTCTAGGTTACAACACTCAGAAACTAAACTCTCTCTAGTCAATGATGCATTTCCAGATGAACACCTCTTTACCATATCCACAAAGAGTCCATGGTTTGCTAACATTACAAACTATCTAGTCACATGCAGGTTTCCACCACACTTCTCTTAGTGAGAATGACCAAAGCTAGCCGGACTTAGTGGATAGTATGCCTAGATAAATTGATTACTCTTCCACACTGACATTGATAATATCATGCGATGTTGTGTATCTGAAGATGATGTCTTTGATATAATTCACACATGTCATACAGAGCCATGTGGGGGAAACTTTGCTGCTCAAAGAACTGCCAAGAAGATTCTCACTATAGGTTACTATTGGCCTACAATCCACAAGGATTGTAGATGCTATGTTCATCATTGTGATAAGTGTCAGTGCATGGGTTGACCTACATGATCAGATGAGATGCCTTTGCACCCTTAGTTTTCTATCAAGCTGTTTGAAAAATGGGGCCTTGATTTTGTCAGCCCAATCAATCCACCCTCATGAAATAAGGAGTATATCCTTGTATGGACCGATTATGTAACCAAGTGGGTCAAAGTGGTAGCTCTCAAGCATGCTAGAGATGCAAAGGTAGTAGATTTATTGTATTATGATATTTTTACAAGGTTTGGTGTACCTCGAGAAATAGCCACAAATCAAGGACCACAATTCACATTTGAGCTCATCTCTGCCTTGGTTCGTGAATATGAGATTCGCCATCACAAATATTCACCCTATCACCCTCAGGCCAATGGACAATTCGAAGCCACCAATAGAGAGATCAAAAATATTCTTACCAAGATAGTTGCACTTCATAGGTGTGATTGGGCTACACAGCTTCCTGAAGTTGTTTAGGCCTATGAAACAACATGGAAGACCACTACTTGTCTGACCCCTTATGAACTTGTCTATGGTAAGAAGGCAATCCTTCCCATTGAGTTTGAAGTAAAAAATCTTCACATTGCACTTCAATTGGGTACGAGTCTTTTTGATGCACAAAAGGCACACATTGATGAGTTGCGCTAGGAAGCACTCTTTCACTCTGAGGTTGTTTAGAAACAACGTGCCTTGTGGCATGACTGTCACATTTTCCAACGATCATTTCAACCTAGTGATTAGGTGCTTTTATATGACTCCTGATTTCAAGACTTCAAAGGGAATTTTCACACACGATGGCTAGGACCCTATGAGATCTTGATAGTATATGAAAATGGTGTTGTTCATCTTTGTACGGTGGACTCTGAATGAAGAACTCTCCTTGTTAATGGCCATCACCTTAAACTTTACAAGAAGCCTCTTTCAAAGGAAGCTTTCTTTCTCATGATGGCACAAGAACTTACTGTTGTTCCTTTTGGTCTCCTCTAGGATTGATCACATATATCAAAAATAATAATAATAAAAAAATAATAGAATATCTAGCATTGAAAACCCTTTTTGGGCATTGTTGTCCAGTTAGTGTTTGAAAACTGAAATTCAACGAGCATTATCCATTTAATAAACCTAGTAATGAAAAATGATTTTTCAGCACTACCAGGCGGTAATCGATTGAAAACCAGGCAATCGACGATGTATTATCATAAAAATAAGTTAAAAAATAAATAAACAAAAAAGTAAAAAAAAGAAGCACAAACTACACTCTCGTCCTTTTCTCTGCTAGGATCATTTTGTCTATTTTTCTTGTCTTTTCCATGCCTCTCCTGTCTGCTTTTACCATGGTTGTTTGTTGCTTTCAACCAAAAGCCATTTTTTGATCAACGATATCTTCCTGGTGATAGGAACTCTCCTTTTTGGCTTGGGTTCTTATCATTTCTTTTCCAGGAGACGGTATTCACTTTCTGCTTTTGGTTGCTGATTTTTACAGGTGTTCATCTGTTCCTTTTCCCATGCTGCTTTGTTGTTTGTTGACCTATGACTGTTCTGCCTAGCTGTCCTACCACCGTCATCTTCTCTCGGCCATTTTGATGTCTCCATCTACCGTACCATTTGCTATTTTTTCATTATTTCTCTTTCGCTGTTCCTTTCACACGATCTACTCTCAACGACTGTCATCAGTCCAGTATGATTTCTTGCTTGTCACATCGATCTTCTTTTTGGACATGTCTTCATAGATTTCCAATCTTCCACATTATTTCAGAGCATGCGACATGCCTTTTGGAAATCATGGTAATCGGTAATGGATTTCTCTCTTTTTTTCTTTGTTTTATTTTATATTATGTGTTTCCGTTTGTCAAGTGATGCTTTGCCCCATGGACGGTTCAACCAATTAGCTAGGGGAAAGGGTTGTCCATATCATCATTTCTTCTGAGGGTTACCATCACCATTATTTCGGCATTAACCTCTCATTTAATATACCTGTCATCATCTCCCAACCAAATATTCATTGCTAAATCTAACTGTTAACACCATCTCTCTAAAAGCCGTATTGTCTCAATTACTAGTATTGAGTTACAACGAGTTCCTATGAACATGGAGAGAGGTTACCATTCGCAAAATGAGCCCATCACCATGCAAAATTTGAAAACACATGCCGAGGCATATGCAGAGTTTCAGAAGGCTCATTGGGATACTTCAAATGACTACACGGGTTTGGTGAGAGGGTGGCACTAGAATTCACCTATAATTTTCATAGCCAAAAGGCTACTGTTCACGGGCTCGATATCACAGTTATAATGGAAACCATTGCGGAAGTTTTGAGACTTTTGTTGAGTAGAGAACAATATTTTCCAAAGAATTCTAAGCAGTCCACAGAGTTACAACCGACACAGAAGAAATTTTTGCAGAGAGGAGAATCTATAGAAATGGTTTCTGGGTAGGGTACCAAGCTACAATCTTTACCAAGGCATTGGAGGGAAGTCACTAGGTACATAATTCAATATATTACTTGTGAAGAGAGATTTCAATATGTTTTTGCTCAACATTTCAAATTAATTTTGCATTTATGGCAAGGGTTGCTGATTAATATCCCATTCTTTCTGTATTGAGCCTTGCAACGAATGTCTAAAATAGCTTGAAGTGGAAAACCCCATTTTCTATCTCACCATGAACTAATAAAATTTTTGGTATTATGGGAATTAAAGTTGTTGACTCCTCCTAGTGATTGGGATTCATTTTTCCATTCTCAGGATGGCGAGGATACTTGACCCTCTGAGGAAGAGAAATCTTCTGTAGAGGGTTCCTCCAAAGACAACTATTTGGATGAGGAGTCTGGTTCTAATAAAACACCTAAGAAAGCTAGTGACAAGAAAACTAATGGAAGCCTTGGCGAGTCTTCTGTACAAACCCAAAAACTTAGAGAAAAAGAACAACTAGAAGTACCACAAAGAGAGATGCCTCAAAATCCAACAAGTCAAAACCCTCGCTTTTTAGTGAGGAAAGCTGTGAGAAAAAGAAATCCTTGCAGCTGACACCCACTGGTCAATCTAGTGATAGGAAAGGAAAACAAAAGTCATATGCTTTGACTAAGCTAGATAACTTGACCCAGGGAGCTTGTAATGTGTTGGGGTCTGAGGAAATAGTGGTTTTATCTGAAGTCCCAGGGAAGCGGGGGAAATTTCACAAAGAATTTAGTAGGGAAAAATGTCAGAAGGAAAAAGAACAAGAATCTAGACAACAAGCCGATGAATCTCTAGAAGATTCACCTAGTATTGACTTGGAGAATGAGCTAGTTGAAAGTCAGCCAAAACAAACATAAGATACTAGGGTTGTGATGCCATTAGGAATAAACTAAGAACGAGAAGTTGAAAAATAGGTAACCCTAGAAAATGAACAAATTCCAGAGGAACCAATGGATAGTATTGATAATAACCCTCATACACAAGTTTTGGTAAAATACATTGTCCATGAAGAGAAAGATGTACCATCTGCTCTTGACCCACATGAAGAAGAAAAGATGGATGAACTTATTGAGAATGTGAAAGTGATTTTTTAGACTAGAAGTCTTGAAGCTGAAGAAGAGTTTGAGAAAGAAGACCCTCCTTTAAGTATGAAAAAAAAAAATTATAGGATCTGAAAGAGGAATTGACGAAAGTACAGGTAGAAAACCAGACTTTGCATGGTTTTCTCCAAGAAGCTCATTCTACTATCAATTCTCAAGCGAAGGAAATAGGAGAACTCAGGGTTGAACTTGATAGAATAATAGCTTCAAAAATGTCTATCCAGGAAGATGAACAAAAGGTTCAAGCAATGCGGCAACAATGGATTGATGAATTCAAGGGAACTTTGCCAAAACTCACAACTCTACCAGGTTTGTAACCTTTGCATAGGGACATGCAAAATGTCCAGCTGGGGGGAAATGATGAGTATAGAATAAGTCCACTATTTTTACCTTATAATTTCATTTTTATTTGTGTCCCTGTCCCTATTCTTGTCACCATTTTCTGAAGGAACCTTAATATTTAATAAAATAGGGAAAATAAATTGGGATTAATAAATAACTGAAAATCAAGATAAATCTGATCATTTTGTGTCCAAATGGCAAGATATAGTTTGAAAGGGAGTTGAAGGTTGTTACAAACGAGAGGACCTTAGGGAATTGATGGAGTGAAATCAACAAGATTTTGTTAAGAATTGTTATTTTAGTTAAGTTGTTTTAATTTAGTGTTAAAAGTGACCTACGACCTTTTATCGATTTTAGACTCTTGTTTGTGAGTGGCCGATAGGTCGAACAAAAAAACAAACCTATTTTTTGTTTATAGTATGATCAATATATATATATATATATATGCATGATGGAAACAAGGCAATAATATATAGTTAAAAAATCAAACGTGGGTATGTGCAGGATCATGATGGGCCAAAAAGTGGTGATATCTAAGTGATATGATGGCCCATGTGGTTGGCGATTTTTTTTTATATCCAAAATTGATGAAATGAAAAGGGTTTTTCAAGGATATTATCAAATTTCCACCAATATAAATTATGCTTTACTTTGAATTTTATAAAGAATTATTATTAATTTTCTATTTGAATTATGACTAAAGCCCTAATTGATAGGCTGATTGAAAAAACTCTATAGATTTCAAACAGTATCACATTTTTTGAATCTGAAATATGTGTCACATTCTATGCTTCACATACTATAGGATTAAAAAAATAAAAATTTAATTTCATGAAGTTTTGACTAGGTTAAGGTGGTTAGACATACAAGTTTTTATATTTTTTAAAATTTCTAATAAAAAAATCATAATTAATTATTTACTTGGAAAAAAATTACAAAAACAATATGCATCACATCGAGACATGAGTCCCCTACTTATATCTAAAATATTATATATATTTTTTATCATTTTATTGTGGTTAAGGTGGTTAGACAGGCACCTACTTATTTTTTCCCTAAAATTTAAGTACTGCATTGAAATTTCAAATTTTCACCAAATAGATTTTAAAAAAATAAAATAAACCTAGTAGTTTAGAAACAACATTTAATTTTCTACAGATTGTATTATTACATATTTTTGAAATAATATAGATAACTTATTCAAATTTTTATGTCAAGTTGCCTAACTTTGGATTTCTGAATTTTATTGGCACTTAAGGGCCTATTTTTCCATGATGATCCTACACATACCCACTTGTGTAATAAGAATATTGGTGTTTTATTCTATCTTTGTAATTTTGTTGAATGAGAACTATCATGGAATAGATTCGTGTTTGTGAGCTCCATCATTCAATAACCAATGAAGGCAAGGCCCATTTCATCGGTTTTTGGTGATCGTAGTGTTAGATTTATATGTGTGGTAATGTGTGTTTTATAGTTATTTGATTGATTCTCATTTATGTATTGTTCATTTTATGCATCTGTGTAATTCATTTCCACAAGCATGTTATTTTATATTAATTCCTATTGTTCTAATCTTTATTGATTCATTCAACATCTATTGGTATGTATGTTTCATCAAATTAGCTATTACCGATGTTGAGAATAGTTTGGTACTATAGGAAAAAATTATAAAGAGATAAAAATGGAATAATTAGATAATCTATTTCACAATCAGTATTTTTCATTCTATTTATATTATACTCTTTATTCTTCTTTGTAGAATTTCAATTCTATTCTATTGTATGCCAGTAATCTATTTTTGTTGCAGAATTATTTCTTTATGGGTTCCTGTCACATTTGTGATAGGAAGTCTAACAATAGGAATTTTGTTTAAATACAGGTTACGTTAGTTTTCATTCATCAACCCTTGGTTTATTAATTATAGCTCTTCGACATATTTCCACAACACGGTTCAAAAAGCCTACATTCTCAGATTGACACTTTAGGATAAATTGAGGAAACCATTTCCAAGAGTTTAAATCAAACCTATCTTAAAAGTGAATTAAGACCACAGTTTAGTCCAATCACCATACTTGCAGAGGATATGGAAAAGGATGAACTTGGAGATCTGAATACTCATAATTTGAGAGAATGAAATTGCTTCCACCCACTTAGTGAAGTATTCAATTGCGGTGATAATGAAGGTGTGATCGTCAAAAGATGGAGGGTATATCTTGTTGATCAAGTCAAAAAACCACTGAGAAAAGGGCCATGGGGCTATGATTGGTTGCAAATCTTGAGCAGGAGAATGTATCAAATCCACATGTTGTTGATAGGGGATGTATTTATTCATGAATGCACAAGAGCCATGCTCCATGGCAGGCCAATAGAAACCTACTATAAGAATCCTTTTGGCTAAGGCCATGCCATTAGAATGGGCCCCATAGACACCACTGTGTACTTCCTCTAATGCAATGTGAGCTTCTAATTATTTTAGACACCTGAGGAGAGTTCCATCATACTTGCGATGATAAAGCGTATCTCCTATGATGGTATAGTGAGAGGTATGGTGGATGAGGGACTTACATTGATTTCATGTAAGACTAGATGAGAGGATATTATCACAGAGATAGGTGTAAATTCCAAGGTAAAAAGGTGATTCAAGACCTATGATTTCACACATGATCTCACTCTTAGGGATGTTTTATGCTGGGATTGGAAGTTGTTCAATGGGGAACTCACAGTCCGTTCGATCCTTAGGCATATCAATAAGGGAACTGATTGTAGCCATCACATCCACTGCCTTATTTCGAACTCTAGGGATTTGTTCAAATTGGATAAAGGTGAAATAATTTTTAAGTTCATCTACCATGCACTTGTAGGGAAATTTTTTTTCATTCTTCGTCTAAAACTCATCATTGAATTGTTTGATAACCAATTGGGAATCACCAAAGACTCATAGATGAGAGATATTCCATTGAATGTCGATTCTAAGACCTGTGATGAGAGATTCATACTCTGCTATATTGTTAGTGCATGGAAATGCTAATCTAAATGACTTTGATATGTATTCACCTTGAGGGTAACAAATAAAACCCATACTCCAACTCCATTATGTGTGTAAGACCCATCAAAACAGAGCATCCATTTATCTGATTTTGATACTGCGAGACTTCTTCATTCAGAAACTCAGCTACCAAAGGATAGGCATCAACCAAAGGGGCATTGACCAACGAATCTTCTATGAATTGTCCCTTGTTCACATTATGGTACACATACTCTGTCAAATTCACTTAGTAACATGACCCACTTGGCCATACGATTAATCAAAGAAGTTCTGGAAAACAAGTATTTAAGTGGATCAACTTTTGATATCAACTTGACAAGATGTCTGAGCATGTAATGACGAAGTTTCTATGAACTAAAGACAACCACTAGACAAGCCTTTTCCATTGGAGATTAGTTGAGTTCATAGCCCACCAATGTTTGAATGATGTAATAAATTGCACATTATTTAGAAGACTCATAATGTTGAGCTAATAGTGCCCCCAGTGCAACTGATGTAGCCGAGATGTACAACAAAAGTGGTTTACCTGGGATAGGAGGCATCAAGATGGGTGGATGATCAAAATATTCTTTAATTTTGTCGAAGCCTTGCTAACATTCTAGATCCCAATTGAAGGTAGTGTCTTTACGTAGCAGATGTGTAAATGATTGACAGTTGTCTTCTAGTTGAGCTATGAACCACCTGATGGATTGCAACTTCCCCTGGAGGCTCCTTAATTGCTCAAGGTTTCACGGTGGGTGCATTTCCATTATAGCTTTAACCTTTGCTGGATCTACCTCTATACCCTCTTGGAGACAATGAAACCCAATAGCTTCCCAGATGTGACTCTGAACACACATTTCTTTACATTTAGACACAACTTATAAAGCTCTAGATGCACAAAGATTTCTTTAGGACCTTATGACGCTCTTCTCTTATTCTAGACTTCCCCAATAAGTCATCAACATAATTTTCCATTATTATATGAATAAGGTCATGGAAGATAATAGTCATGGCACACTGATCAGCAGCACCTACATTTTCAAGTCCAAATGGCATGACATTGTAGTAGAAGGTACCCCAGGGGGTGGTGAAGGCAGTTTTATGTTGATCCTCTGTAGCAATTCTAATTTGATTATAGCTAGAGAAACTATCCATGAGGGATAAAATCTCATGTCCCGCCTTAAGATCCACTAGCATGTCAATATTTGGTAGAGGGAAATAATCTTTAGGACAAGGTTTATTAAGATCTCAAAAATCTATGCAGATTCTAATACTCCCATTTGTCTTGGTGACAAGCACTATGTTGGATATCCAATATGAATAGTCGATCGACCTGAAGAACCCAACTTCCAACAAATTTTCTAGTTGTTTCTTGACAAGGAAAGCTACATGTGGATTCATATTTCTTATCTTTTGTTTGACGAGTTTCACATCCAGATGAACATCCAAATGGTGTACCACTAAGGCATGAAATAGACCTAGCATGTCTGAATAAGTCCATGCAAAATTGACGATTCCTTCTTGTAACAAGCTGACGATGGTAGCATGGTCTTCATCTAATAATGACTTGGCAACATATGCAATCTTAGGATCTTCTTTTGTTCCCAAGTTGAATTCTTGAGTTTCTTTGATCAAGATAGAGGACCATTTAGACAATTGAGTTCCCACAAGGGGAAGATGAACATCCCCATCCCCTAGCACCTCATCGAGGTTTTCACTATCGGATACACCCTTTATTTTGACTTTTGATGAGTCAGGAAGTTCCTTAGAGAGGTTTTCACTAGATGGCCGTTTTTAATTTTGTTTCTTCTTACTTTTGCAGTTAGGTTGTTCATCTTCCCCCAATCCCATAAGATTTACATATATTTTTGTACACATCTAAAAATGGTCACGGTTATTCAAACTGCTAATTAATTAGATATGAATTATTTAATTAATATTCTAAAGTCATCTACATTAAATATATTATTCATTTTTCTAATTCTTCTAGTTTAATTAAATAAATAAGTTTATTTAATTATTGTTGCTTTCCCCTTAATTAAATTAAATAAATTTTATAATTTATTTATTTAATTATTATGTCCTTTCTAAAGTTTGAATGTTTAAATTCAAAAAAATGGAATATTCATCCTTTATTTCACATTTAAATATTATATATTTAAATATCTTTTTCACCTCACTTAATTAAATATCATAAAATATTTAATTACTTATCTTTTTCACTTCTTACACATAGTTAAATATTAATTATTTAATTGTGGAAGCTTCTAAATTCATTGTCACAAGAAATTAAATAAATTTATTTATTAAATTAGGCAATTATCCTTAAACTTCAACCAAATTTCATAAATGAAAGATAAATGCCATGTTTGTCTCCATTTTTGAATGAGGATGGTCTTGTGGGTTGAAAAAATTCTTCCACTTTCCTCTCAACCTTCCACCTTTCTCTCAACTTCTCCATCTCTCACCATTCATCCTGACAAGTTTGAATCTCAACTGTTGATCTCCGCCAACTGGATTCTTTCAAAAATAGAAGACAACCTATAGTTGCATTTGAAAAATATATAAATACAACCATTTGGTAAGTAGATTTCATCCTAGATTTCATACGTAGTTACTATAGTTGCATTTGAATTGACATTCTAGCATCATAATATCATAACATTTCAAGTTCATAGTTTAAATCATTAACAATGGACATGCATTTTAAAACAATCTCATTCTCCTAAGATGTTATTTCAACAAGATGCTGCTTACACAACTAACAACCAACAACTTTAATCAAATCGTAGGAGATAGAGGACAATGGGATGAATTTGAACGAGCTGCAATTGTTTAGAGTTTGCATTTATGCTTTCTAGATTAAGTTTCTTTCAATATAATGTCTTATTGGTGTGTTAGTTTATTGTTTAATTAATCTACATATTTTAACTCACACATTTTTGCCACCCACCATGGGGCATCCCCCTATTTTGATCTTTTTATTGTAGAAATTTTTGATAGGTGACGGACTAGAGTTGCACTTTAGCGCATACAAGTCTTGGTTTGGCGCATCCTCAGACTATTTTGGCGCATAGATAGATTGTTTTAGCACATCCTTGAACTGTTTCGGCACATACAATTCCTATTTTCACGCATCCCATATTTATCTTTTAGTGCATTTGTCAACTGTTTTGGCACATTGGTGACCTGTTTTAGCGCATATAGGGGGTTTGTAAAATGAAATTTTGATTCCGACGCCATCTGCGGATTTTTTTTTTTACTTAAGTTTTTAAATAAAATGAAGCAACCCTAGGATATAAATTTAAAATCTAGAATTTACCAATCCTAGGATAGTCACCAAATGTCATTTCATGCTGGATAAAATGAATCCAATATTTGTTGTGAAGAAAAATCTTCACTTAGCATAGAAAATTATCAATTTGGATTTAAAACTCAACCACTTGCTTGCTGTGATTGTGGGGCAATAGGTATATGCTCTCCCCTTCACTAGGTGATCAGAACACCAGACTTACCTATTTCATTTTATGCATTTCAAGCTTTATTAAATCCTTTAGAAGGCCTGTCGTAGTGGGAAAAAGTTATCACCCTACGGGAACGACCTAAGTGGGAACAACCAAAGCTAGGTTTTCCAACCCACTATAATCAAAAGTGAATTTTGGGGAAACCAATATTCAACGAAAGTGAGCAAGATAACCATCCCCAAAATCTTTGTTTTAAAAATTGGGAGGTCTCCTGAGGGAGTTTATCTATTGCCACACTGAATGAAAACCTTGACTACGAACCATAGTGTAGAAAGCCAACCGTGTCAATATCCAAACATCATTTCAAACACAGTGCAAGGGGAGGGAAGAATCTACCCCCAAGACACCCACCATATAATCACCATAGATCTTTTGCTCAGGGGATTCGATATCCACTTTCGTCACCTTGAGTACACACTGGGAAAAGACAAAAATATGGGCGCCCTCTAGGGGGTGACATGGCTTTGTGAGTCGACACGATTTTAAGATGTGGGCTATGGATGTTATGATGACCTATTTTACAACTAAGAATGAGTCTGCTTGGAATGTTTATCTCATTCAATACCCGTTAAAAAAAATTCTCAAGAACATACACTCTTTGTTTAGATTTTAGGATTAACAAAACAACTATCTACTACTGTATTTCGGTGCACCGCTGCTCTATTTCGGTGCATTGCTGCTCTGTTTTGGTGCATCGCTTCTCTATTTCAGCGCATAGCCGCTTTGTTTTAGTGCATCCATGCTTTGTTTTGGTGCATATGTTCTCTGCTTCGGTGCATAGGTAGTCTGTTTTGGCGCATGTATGGTCGAAGCCTAGGTATTTTTCTGACATTCAGAAACTTAGTCTTTCTCACTCTAGTATTTTCCATGCTCAAAATTTAGAAGTCTGCAAATTTTGCCAAAAAGTCCCTAGAGGGGAAGATTAGAAAGCCAAAGAAATCTCTCAGTTATAAGAAGTTATTAAAAAAGAGGAAATTTTTATACCAAAGTTGAAAGGTCTTGCTTGAACACATGAATTTTATTCATCGATATCACGACTTTGTTAGAGGTTTCACTGACGATTATGCTGTAGAACCTTTATACTCTCAAGCCTTCTTTCAAAGAAGATCCCTTTCTCAAAGGAACAACAACAGTTAATGTATTCATTCTTCTTATATTCCCCAACCTACAATTGTATATTCTACTCATCCTAATCAATTTATGCAATAGATAACTCAATCACATTAGGCATTTATCACAAATCCATCTTTTTACAAAGCTACGATCAAACTTCACAAAGTGAAAAATCTTTTTTTTTCTTGATCTTTAGTTTAAAATCCTGCAAATGGGATTTTCATCCTTCCAATCAGGGAAATCATGAGCTAAAGACTAGAAATATTTTAAGTCATAGAATCTTCATTCTATCCTAACTTTGATATCCATAAAAAATTGCACTATTTCATTCTTTTGATCAAAAGTTACTAGAATTTGGGCAAAGCTTATGCCTGTTGTCACGAGATCTTGAAAGCACATAGAAAAAGATGAAAGAGAAAGTACCATAAGAAAAATGGGTGATAATAGTGAGAGAGAAGAGAATCCATTTCATACTAAAGAGATAACAGAAGAAAAGATTCAAGAAGCAGAGCAGGATCCCCAATTCCATACTTTTATGGAAAGAATTTTAGAATGAAACAAAGAAAGATATTTCCTTTCATTAGCTAATCAAGGAGCTAAGTTACCTGCCGATTTTGATATAGAAGGGATTAATGAGAATCTTGAAACTCCTCCTAATGATTTTAGTGCCCTTACTCAACAAATAAAAGAATTACAAGGGAAAATAAAAGAAATGCAAGGGGGTGCGAAAAAGAAGTATGTTTTGGATGACATATGTCCTTATCCATTTGATAGGAGTCTTCAAATGATTCCTTTTCCAAAACATTGTGAAATCCCTAAATTTGATAGGTAGAATGGGAAAACTGACCCCATTGAACATGTGAGGGATTTCCGAAATATGAGCCTAGAATTTTCTTGAAGATACCTGCTTAATGCGATTGTTTCCACGAAGTCTGGGCAAAAAATCCATGGAGTGGCTTTCAAAGATCACTCCCCCCATCAAAACCTTTGAGGAGTTAATAAATAAGTTTATATCACAATACTCCTACAAAATCCAACACTAGATAACCATGCTTGATCTTTGTAAGGTAAAACAAAAAGTAGGGGAATCTTTCGCTACATTTTTGCAAAGGGGGAGAAGGGTGTTTGCTAGATACTCTCATCCTGTTCCTGAAACAGAAAAGATGGAGATCTTTATCGATAGTCTGAATCAAGAGATGAGTTACAGACTAAACCTTCACTGTCCTCAACCATTTGAAAAATTGATTGAAAACACAATTACTATTGAAGGTGCTTTGGTCAAGTGTGGAGTTCTGAAAATTGATAAAGAAGGTTCAAATTCGTACAACAACAACAAAAACAACAACCATAGTAACAACAATGAAAATTCACAATTTTGGACTCGAAATAAAAATGTTGTGAATGATGGGGTAGTAGACGCCAACAATGTGAATGTGAAGCCAAACGTCCTTAATGTGTCAGGTGTTCAATGTAGCAATAATGCTGGAAATTCTAGTACCCAAGGTAATTTTTCCAATCAAGGGAATGTGACTATTAATCATGGAAATAATTTTGGCAACAATAAAAATTCAAATATGCCTAGATCTTCGTATTTTTTGAATCGACGGAGTTTTACTCCCTTGGGCCAATCTTTGGAATCCATTCTCAAAGAATTATTGAATCAAAACACTATTACATTGCCACCGCAAAGAGACTACGAGCCTCGAGTTAAACCACCATCGTGGAATGACTCACACTTTTGTGATTATCATAGATGTAAAGGTCATAAGACAAATAATTTCCAAGGGTTAAAGAATATTGTTCAGGATTTGATTGATAGCTGCACCATTACGGTTGAGGGACATAATGTCAATGATGACCATCAGGCATTCAAGGATCCTCTCCCTAACTATCAAAAGGGGGAAATCTTTGGGTGACAAGGGAAAGAATGTTAATTATGTTCATGACACCATTATTAATCATATTTATAGTGACGATCAACAAATCAATGCTATCTAAATCAAAGGTAAGCAAGAATATCGAGAGGTGAATGCTACGACAAGGGGACAAGCCAAAATCATTGTAAAAGGAAGCTCATCTAAAGCAACAGTTCCCCCTCCAATTCAATACAATTTGGTTGATCAACTATGAAAAACATCAGCCCAAACTTCTATCTTGGAGCTCTTAAAGTTATCACCTATGCATAAGGAGATTCTGGAAAAGGCACTTGTTGATACAACTGCCTCTCCTAATCTAGATATCAATAAATTTCAAGCCATGGTGGGACACTTTTCCTCATCGGCATGTTTATCCTTTACTGAGAAGGATGACTCATCCATAACCCATCCACATAATTCATCACTCTACTTATAGGTCATGGTTCACAAAGCTCACATTAGATTTGTCCTAATAGATGGGGGAGCCAGATTAAACATTTGTACTTTAAAATTGGTTCTAGATTTGGGATATTCAGAAGAATCTATAGATACACGAAGGAAGATTACAATCAAGGCATATGATGATGAGGAAAGGACTTTCAAAGGCCTCATCATGCTACCAATCAGAGTGGGACCTGTTGTGAAGAATACATTTTATTAGGTTCTAGATTAGGATCTAACCTATAACATACTCTTGGGCCGTCCATGGATCCATGACATGCAGGCTGTTCCATCTACTTATCATCAATGTTTGAAGTTTCCATATGATGGACAAGAAGTAAAAATACTTGCTGATGACATTAGCAACCAAACTTGCTCTAACCTAAGAGCAACTCAGGACACACTCATCCCACATAATAGAGAGGCTTTGGCCATCTCTACCTCCAAATACAATGAGCAAGCATGAGAAATGATAAGTAACTTTGGTGCCAAGCTAAAATTGAAAGATAATAGAGTGGGAGAATATTCTTTATTTCTCTGTAATCTACCCATATCTCCAAGATCCCATGGCCAACCATCAACATCCATTCAATAGGCTACAATCACTTTAGCCTCAACTTCAGTTCCCATCACCAAGTTTAATGGAGTGTTTATCAAAGAAAATGAAATGGAAGATAGAGCTATCCTTGATTGGCTCTATAAAGATGAAGAAGAATCAGTATAAAATATCAAGTTACCCACATAACAATATGGAAAAGGTTATGCAATCATGCAACAAATGGGTTATGAAGGAAATGGTCCTATAGGTAAAAGAAAAGAGGGTATCATTGAGCCTATCCAACTAAAAACAATGCACCCAAAGGATAAAACTAGGTTAGGATATGGTGAAGATACAAAGGAAGAATTAGTACAAAGAAGGTCTAAAGAGGAGTTAACTAAAACAATTCTGCGAATTCATACAAATAATTTTGACATTGAATCCAATGAATATGAGTGGGATGAATTCTCTGATGATATGTTCATCTTTGAGAAAAGGGTGGATGTCATACACAAATTCACACCCGCATTCTTACAAGGGGAAAGTTCAATGCCTCCACTTGATTACATTCTGCAAAGAGATCATGACTCAAGTGAAACTGATTCAATTCAAAGTGAGACATATCATCTACAAGAGGATACCATATTAGACCTCTCCCATAATGACGTTAACAATAGTATCATGACTCTAATGGCCAGTGACCTTACTCATCCTAATGATCCATTTCCTTTGGTCCATCCCAAACTCATTGATTGGGTACAAGTCGCATCTATTGATGTCCCAAATTTTTCTAATGATGAAACCATAATAAAATTTCTTTGTTCATCCCAACAAGAAAAAAGTTCCACCAAGGAATCACAAGATCAAATTTTTCGATAGGAAAGTGCCAAGTTTCTCAGCTATGAAATAAATAACATAAAAGAAAGATCTAATGGTGAAAACCTAACAAAGGCAGTAATAGATCAAGAAAAGAGAAAAATAAAAAGCATATCCAATGGTGAAAACCTTCCAAAGGCACTAAAGGATGGGAAACTTGACACTTTCTCAAAACATTACCAGGAAAGGTCTTCTATTCTAATCGAACCAATAGAGGCACTCAATATAGGTATTGCAGAAAAGCCCAAAGTCTTGCAATTGGCCGCATCTCTAACAGAAGAGAAAATTCCAGAATTCACAAAATTTATCAAGAACAATCAAATCAATTTTGCATGGTCCTATGCAGATATGCCTAGATTAGATCCAAATCTCATCATGCATCATCTATCTATTATGTCGGGGGCAAAACCTGTGAAGTAGAAACTCAAAAAAATGCATCCACATGTTGCATTATTGGTTAAAGAAGAGTTGAAGTAGCTTTTAGATGTTGGATTTATTCAATCTATTGACTATGCAAAATGGATCTCCAATATCGTACCTGTTTCAAAGCCAGACGGTAGAATCCGAATTTGTACAGATTTTAATGATTTAAACAAGGCATGTCCTAAAGATGATTTCCCTCTACCAATCATAGATATGATTGTTGATTTGACTGCTAGACATGCAATGTACTCATTAATGGATGGATTTTCAGGATACAACTAGATAAATATTGCACTAGAGGATTAGGATAAAACAACATTCACATGTCCTTGGGGTACCTATTGCTGGAACATAATGCCCTTTGGGTTGAAGAATGCAGGAGCTACATATTAACGTTCAATGATAACAATTTTTCGTGATATGATGCATACATTCAGGGAAGATTATTTTGATGAACTCCTTGCCAAATCTAACACCAGAGACAGACACATAGATATCTTATTTAATTTTTTTAAAAGAATGGAACAATTCAAAGTAAGACTTGATCCAAAGAAATGTGTTTTTGGAGTGAAATCTAGAAAGTTGCTAGGTTACATTGTATCAGAAAAGGGAATTGAAGTAGATCCAAGTAAGGTACAAGAAATTATTGATATGCCACCGCCAAGGAACATTAGTCAACTACACTCTTTGCAGGGACGGTTACAATCCATTCAAACATTCATTGCTCAACTGGTGGATAAAATTTTACCATTTACACATCTCTTACACAAGAATGTTCCATTTAAATGGGAGGACAAATGTGAAGCAGCGTTTGATCAAATAAAGCAGTATCTCATGAATCCACCAGTATTAATTCCACCAGTGCAAGGTGCACCACTCATATTGTATATTTCTACCACATAAGTGTCCCTAGGAGCATTATTGGCACAAAAAGACAACTCAGGAAAGGAGCGAGCAATTTATTACATCAGTCAAACTTTGACAAGTCATGAGATAAACTACACATTCATTGAAAAATATTTCTTAGTAGTGGTACTCACTTCTCAAAATTTATGACATTATATGCTAGCACATACAGTAAAGCTTGTGGCTAAGATCATCCCACTTAAATATCTTCTAAGTAGGGCAACCTTAACTGGCAGGTTGGCTAAATGGGTTATGATCCTAAGCGAATTTGATATTCATTATGTGGATCGGGAATCTATAAAGTAATGGGTAATTGTGGATCAATTAGCAAAAGCACCAATACCGGCAGAACACCTTATACACATTGATTTTCTTGATGCCGATGTATGCACAAAAGTTATTAAGCAATCATGGGCACTCTACTTTGATGGTTCCTACACTCAACATGGTTTAGGAGAAGGGATTCTTTTTATTACACCTCAAGGACATACAATTCCAAAATTTTATCGGCTAATGTTTCCTTGCACAAACAACATAGCTGAGTACGAGGCATTGGTAATTGGCATGAGGATTGTAGTAGATTGGAAAATCATAGAACTTCAAGTTTTTGGTGATTCACAACTTGTTATAAATCAAATCAATGATGAATATCACACTAAAGATGACAAGTTGATACCTTATACAACAATGGTGGATGATTTCAAGAAATATTTTCTTCATATCAAGTTCATACAGATTCCACGTATTGATAATAAAGCAATCGATGCAATGGCTACAATAACATCTCTACTCCAATTGACAGAAAATCAAATGCGATACAATTTCCTAGTGGAACAATTGTTTTCCCCCGCCTATGACAATCCAGAAACTCAAATCATTTGTCACTTAACCAGTTGCGATTCTCCCTTATATGGCCAAATTTACACTTACCTAAAGGATTCTACTTTACCTTTAGACTTGTCTAGGAATCATAAAAGAAATTTCATCCGTCAATCCTCTCGTTATACCTTAATTGCTGACGTCTTATACTGGTGTGTTCTGGATGGTACCCTCCTTAGATGTCTCGAATGTGATGAATCTGAAAAGGCCTTACAAGAGGTACATGGTGGAATTTGTGGGACACACTCAAGTAGACTAACCTTAGCCGAGAAACTCGTTCGATTGGGTTACTATTGGCCGACTATGGAGAAGGAACCATTCATTTTTGTGAAGAAATGTGAAAAATGTCAGATTCATGGGAATCTCATTCATGCTCCTACTCAGGAATTAAAACCCTTCACCACAACATGGCCTTTCGCTCAGTGGGGATTACATCTGGTTGGCAAGATACACCCATCATCTTCAAATGGACATAAAATTCATCATTACAGCCATTGAGTATTTCACTAAGTGGATTGAAGCTATTCCCCTAACAACTGTTACTGGCAAACAAATCTCTTCATTTATTTTTAAATATATCATCTGCTGATATGGTATTCCTAACTCCATTATCACAGACAATGAAAGACCCTTTAAAAATCAGGATGTTGATGAGCTATGTGAAAGATTTCGTATCCAACACAGGTTCTCTACACCTTACTATCCGCAAGGGAATGGTCAAGATGAAGCTTCAAATAAAAATATTCTAAATATTTTGAAGAAAATAGTAAATGAGGCAAGTCGTGATTGGCATGTCCAATTAAATCCAACATTATGGGCATACAGAACAAGTATTCGCACACCAATAGGTGCTACTCCTTATGCTTTGGTCTATGGAGCATAAGCTATCCTAACACTGGAAGTTGAGATTCCTTCACTTCGAGTATCACTAAAGGGGTTAATCAATGATGAAGACTACAAAGTATCAAGGTTGCAAGAGCTAGAACTGCTTGATGAGCGGCATCAAACTGCAGTTAATCATTTGAAGGGATATCAAAAAAGGATGTCCCGCAGTTACAATGAAAGAGTAAAACCACAAAATTTTCAAGTGGGTGATTTGGTTCTCAAAGAAAACCCTCGTAATCAGAAGGATCGAGAGAAGAAAGGTAAGTTCGAACCTAATTGGTTGGGCTTATTCGTTATCATTGCTGCATATGGATCGGGGGCATATCAGTTGTCAACATCAGAAGGGGACCTATTTGAAGATCCAACCAACAACATTCATCTGAAGAAGTTTTATGCCTGAAAATATTAAAAACAATATAAAAATTCCTGAAAAAATACAAAAAAAATCAAAAATAGAAAAAATCGTTGCCTTGATGAAAACCTGGAAAACAAGCATCTTGGTAACAACAAAAAAATCATAAAATCAGGAAAAATTGCAATAAAAACAAATGGTGAAAACCTAGCAAATAGGCATTATTTGTGATTTTTTTTGGCTCTCTTGTCCATTAGGATACATTCTGCACATCCATCTTTCATTAGCATCACATGCATGCCATACCATCATGTTCACATCATGTATCACAACATCTCCTTGAAACAACAAGGATCTCATCATGGCTTGATGATTAGGGTTATCCTTAGTAGTAGTTCTATACAACAGGAGTCAAAGTACAAGGTCATTAGGGGAAAATTCGCTTCTTAGAGCTTTCTAGCAGGAAATTGGTAACATATGTCACCAATCAGAATATTAGGAAACAACAAAATTATCCAATTACATTTGAGACTGCATGACTGTTTTGATGGATAACATAAAAAAATTGGATGATCTTAATCTGAATAAAATGAATAAAAAACTTAAAGCATAAGTTGCAATCATTGTTTTGACATTTGATGACATCATTTCTTTTGAGTGGTTCATTGATGTACTGAACTAGAAACACAAGGAAGGAGTATGATTTTCTTTGCTTGTTGTCTGTAAGCTAATCATTAGTATTATGCAAATTTTTCGTGGGACATGCTCTACAACGTATCATTGATGACATTTTAGAATTTGCATAGGAAAATGGTTAACTTTTGTCTGTTTATGCAAATAATACTCATGTCATCTTGGTTCAATTATACCTCAATGCTTGTATTAACTTGCTATATCAAACATTATGAAAGTAGTACTCAGGTCATCATTGGTGCTAACATACCCTTTTATGCTTGTACTAACATTCAACATATCAAAAGGCTCAATGATGAAAATAAAGCACAACATGAAATGACAAAAAGGAGAATGGTTCATTAGTACATTCTAGGACTACATATTTCATTTGCATTTTGGGGGTTGTTTAAATAGATTTTTGAGGGATTGGTCAAATTCTCATATATCTTTTCAAACAAAAATTGATTACAACTGGACAATTATTACATCTCATTCCATTATCATTCATATCACTTCACCATCACTCATTTAGGTTATCATTATTATTGCATTTTCATACTTCCATTGTCATTTCATTTCGTTATCAATTCATCATGATCATAATCCATTTTTACATATCATATGCATGGTCATTATTATAATCATTCATCTCATTATTATATCATAATATTAGCATTTATATTTTTATTTATTGTACATTCATTTCACATCATAAATCTACATTAATAAAAATATTGCATCCATCTCATTCATTTTCATATTATCATTTAGGTTATCATTTTCATATCAATTGCATCGTATCACTAGGTATTATTACATTATCATATTCCATATGTATCATTTCATTCATTATCATTATTTACCAATTCATTATCATTATCATTATTTATCATTATTTACCAATTCATTTCATTATCATTATTATCATCATTATGATCATTATTCATTTTTAAATATTCATCTCGTTATCATTTCATCATCATTATGGTCATTATTATCATTTCATTTCACCTCCATTTTTTATATTGATCATATCATTTTCACATTACATCATGTCATTTTTAGGATACATCATCATTCAAATCATTACATCTTACATCTTGCATTCATTACATACATCATGAGAGAAAATCACCATTGCATCATAATACATAAAATAAAAGCATCATCATTCACATTACACCATCATTTGCATCATCATAATAAAAAAAATCATACATGACATAGCATATAGAAATAAACATACATCATAAATCATCCATAACACGTGCATAATCAAATCACCACTGCATCTCATAAATCTCATCGAAACAAATGTCCAAAAGTGCAAGGATATCAAATATTTCAAAAAGATATATCAAATGCAATGGAATAAATGTGTCAAAATGCTCATCATTGAAGGGCATCTGGATGGGGCACATGACTGCTACTATCTCATGAGGTGGTAGGTCTTGCAGGATCTCTACTCCCTGAGGCTCTGATCTCTCATCTGGTTGGTTGACCCACACTCCTGGTAGCACTCCTGGAGTGATTGCGTGAATGGGTCTGAGACCGAGTACCTGAATCATCTAACACCTGCCACCAGTACTCTAACTTTCCTAGCCTCGACTCGACAAGGGGACTTGTGTAGGCATAAACATATGGAAACCCAAGGGGATGATCCCTCTGAACAATGGGATGAGTGATGAAAAAAAACTCCCATACAAATATCTTTAAAAGAGTAACTCCACAGGAGAGACTCTTCCCATCTGTATATACGACCTAATGAAGATTGTGGTACAAATGGGAAAGCATACATGATCCCCATGCATATCTAGTCCGGTGGAGAAGCATATCCTCTAGGATCCTACCCCAACCAATTGATAGTCCCTTTTCCCTAGGATTAGGAAAAAGGAAACGACCGGTGAATCCTGCTAACATTGAAGGCAGTGGGGCATAGCTCTCCACCATCTCCTTCCAGGGAATCTCATATCCAGAGACATGAGGATCCTGGAAGACCCATCTCAAAGCATCGATCCCTCCAATCTCCTTGTGATCCTAGATCACAAGCTCACCAACTGCATGAATACCCAAGATCTTGTACACATCCTCCGGCGTCACGGTAATCTCTCCTATGGGAAAATGAAAGGTGTTATGCTTGCTATGCCACCTCTCAGCTAATGCGGTCAACAATGCCCTGTTGACCTGATACTCTGGGATCCTCAACAATGGACTAAAACCACACTGGTATATCACCTATAAATAATCCTATGACAGTCGAGGAACCATCTCCCATGTCTGAGGAAATCTCTCTCTAATATGGAGGAGGTTAAATTCCCCCTTTATGACATAACAAGCAATCATGAAAATCAATCAAACAAGGGATATATAAATCAATCAGTACATCAAGCAAGTTCAATCAAATCAAATTAAATCTTATTTGTTTCTTCAAACATGAAGGCAAGTAAAGTTTTCATCTATTTTTGTCTTTCAATCGCGAAAGAAAATTTGTCTATCATTTCTACTATTTGTTTTTCATATCACATGGAAACAAATTTAATGGTCAATCGACTCAACATCTATCTAATTGTCTTTCAATCAGGAAAGCAAAGCCATCATTACTATTTGTCTTTCAAACAGGAAAACAAATTTACCAGACCTATTTGTTCTTCAAGCATGAAGACAAGTTTATCAAATCGAGCTAATCTAATCATGATGTTTTTCAAAAGCATAAAATCAGTTGTCTAATCTAGCAACAATCATCAAGCACTTATCAAATTTTCTTCAAAATTTCAAATTCGGGAAAATTCATGGATGCACCAAAATAGTCAATCAATGCGCTAAACCATGGATGCTCCACTTTAAAGCATGTATGCGCTAAAATAGAAATTGGATGCGCTAAACTATCTATGCGCTATTTTATCAAGTATATGCACAAAATCAGTTATTCTATATGCCAATTTACCCTATGCGCTAATCTAGCAATCCTACACGACAAGCATTTATGTATGCGCTACTTCAGGTATCCTATGCGCCATTTTACGCTATGTGCTAAATCTATGCTTCTATGTGTGCTTGTTTCATTTATATGCACTACTTTGTATGCACGTTTTTATCTAACCTATGCACTATACTATGGCTCGTATGCGCTAAAACAAGAATTGAAAAATTTAAAAAATCTAAAAAACATAGAAATCAATAAAAAACAATTACGAAGAGGATCAAGTTGACTTACTGGAGGTTCGTACGTGGCTGGTTTGTGATATCGGCGGGCTTGCTCAAATCTGTGGCACCTGTAATGGATTGGCATTGCGAAAATCTATCTCAGAGCTCTCAAAATTACCAACGGTTACTGTTCAAATGACAAAGACTTTTCACCTTTTCCACCTTTTAAGGGGGTAAAAATGTGAAAATATTAAAATTTATACTATGCAAAGTACTATTTCGAGAGATAAATCGCCTAATCTCTCCAAAAATCATCAACATCCTTTCAAAACATCCTCATTATCATTCAAATCATGCGATTTATCTCTCGAGGGGGCATATAGCATTGGTAATTTCTAAATTCTTTGAAGCAATGCGTAAAACAAATCACTTCAAAGAGGGGCAAAATGTACACATCTAAAAATGGTCATGGTTATTCAAACTGCTAATTAGTTAAATATGAATTATTTAATTAATATTCTAAAGTCATCTACATATAAATAAATTTAATTATTTATTTATATTGTTCATTTTTCCAATTCTTCTAGTTTAATTAAATAAATAAGTTTATTTAATTATTGCCGCTTTCCTCTTAATTAAATTAAATAAATTTTATAATTTATTTATTTAATTATCATGTCATTTCTAAAGTTTGAATGTTTAAATTCAAAAAAATGGAATATTCATCCTTCATTTCACATTTAAATATTATATATTTAAATATCTTTTTCACCTCACTTAATTAAATATCGCAAAATATTTAATTACTTATCTTTTTCACTTCTTACACATAATTAAATATTAATTATTTAATTGTGGAAGCTTCTAAATTCATTATAACAAGAAATTAAATAAATAAATTTATTTAATTAGGCAATTATCCTCAAACTTCAACCAAATTTCATAAATGAAAGATAAATGCCATGTTTGTCTCCATTTTTGAATGAGGATGGTCTTGTGGGTTGAAACCATTCTTCCACTTTCCTCTCAATCTTCCACCTTTCTCTCAACTTCTCCATCTCTCACCGTTCATCTTGACAAGTTTGAATCTCAACCGTTGATCTACGCCAATTGGATTCTTTCCTTTCAAAAATCTATAAATACAACCATTTGGTAAGTAGATTTCATGCTAGATTTCCTATGTATTTACTATAGTTGCATTTGAGCTAGCATTCTAGCATCATAATATCATAGCATTTCAAGTTCATAGTTTAAATCATTAACAATGGACATGCATTTTCAAACAATCTCATTCTCCTAAGCTGTCATTTAAACAAGCTGCTGCTTACACAACTGAGATCCAACAACTTTAATCAAATCCTTGGAGATAGAGGACAATGGGACAAATTTGAAGGAGCTGAAACTGTTTACAGTTTGCATTTATGCTTTCTAGATTAAGTTTCTTTCAATATAATGTCTTATTGGTGTGTTAGTTTATTGTTTAATTAATCTACATATTTTAACTCACACACTTTCCACTAAAGGAAAGGTATTGATAGGTGCACTACCTCATAGGTCCCAGTGAATAAGCTCAAGATGCCGAAGGGAAAGGCTAATGGAAAATATGGATAGGCAGTCAAACATGGATGAGAGATCTACGCCATCATATGCAAGTATGATGGAATCTTCTTTGGGTATGTCCACACTAACATTATTAGAGGCACCAATTGATGGCGTAGGACCCTTTTGTTTTGAGTCACAACCTAAGCCCAAATGTCTTGGTCATATAGGAGTATCAATAGGTTGTCTTCTTCCTTGTTCTTCTATTCCGAGGCTTGCCCCTTGATAATTATACCTTTAAGCTAACTTAGAGGCACATGGATAAGTCTCCTAGAAATACTCCTTAAGAGGGGGATTAGGTTTAGGCTCTTCTCGGTATATCCACAGACTGATATCATCTTCTAGTTGATATTTTTACATCTCAGGAGATCAAAAAGTGCTAGACCCCACATTTTTAGAGTTGAGTGTGATTGTCTTCTCTTCTTATTTTTATATGGACTGAGAAGGTTGACCATACATATGAGGAGATGGTGGCATGGTTGCCACATTTAAAATTGTGTGCATCTTGTACTCACCACAACCTTCATCTATGATCTAGACCTTGGTGATTGTGGATTCAAAAGTGGAGGATGGAATGGATAATGTAGTGGATGACGGGTTGGAAGATAGATTAGAGGATGAGGCTTGAGGTGCCCCTACTTCAAATCCTAGACAATAATGAGAGTGGGGGAAGGAAGCTTCCAATGCATGAAAATATTCAAACAATTGTGGATCAACATGTATAGTTACTTCCATCCCATTGAATGGGAACTTGAGGAACTGATGGTAGGTGGACGAGATGACCTGCATGGCATGGATGCATGGGCGACCGAGAAGGAGATTGTATGACAGGTCTAGATTGAGGACATGAAATGTGGTATATTGAACTACAGGACCAACTTGAATAGGAAGGCAAATAATTCCTTTAGTGTCCCTTTTTGCACTGTCATACACTTTTATGGTGATAACCTAGTTGTTCAAGTCAGCATGGGTGTACCCAACCTATTTTATGAATTACAATGTACAAAGGTTAAGGGTAGAGACATTATCTACTAGGACCCATTTTACTTTATGACAGGCTACGAGGACCTCAATGTGAAGGGGACGGTTATGATTTGAGTCAATGGAAGGGATATCATTTTGACTAAATCCCAACTGATAGGTTGACAACAGGTGTCTTACTAAGGCTTGGAACTAGTAGGATCTATGTCATTAGGTACATGAGTATCCTGTAAGTCTTTTGTTAGGATTTATTGATGGACAAGAGAAGACTTGAGAAAATCCAAGATGGATATTTGAGCGGGGCTCTTTCCTAGGTGGTCGAGAGTATGATACTAAGAACTTACAAGATTTGGATAGGTTGATGTGGAAGGAAAAGGAACAAAGATATGGGCACAACGAGTTGTAACAACAAATTTTGGATCTTTTCCCTTAACATGAATCATGGATACATGAGGCTCGACTTGGCTAATGCACATAACTATACCATCATAGTTATAAGGAATTTTTTTATAGCTGATATTATTGGTGTTGTTGTTTTTAGTGTTGTTGTTACTTGACCCAAGATTAGCATTGGACATACTGGCACCCTAGTTGTGTTTTAGGAAGGCATTTTGATATATCTATAGCTAAGCATTGGACGAGGTTTCCTGATTAGCATCAACTAATATATCTATGTGATCTATGAGATCTTGGACATGTGTTTTAAGTCCTATTGATGGTGTTTTCTGCACATCAACAACTCAGATAGAATATGATATCCTATCTCTCTTGAAAGGTAAATCTCTATGGGAAAAGAGATAACCCCAAGGTCTCTAATGTCAGGTCTTGGCAATGCAACAAAACAACTCACTGATAAATGTGAAAATGCTGGTAATCACAATGGGACCTTACTATGAGCAAACACTAGAATTTTAATTTATCAGATATAAACAATAAATTGATACTTTGAAACTTGATTGGAACCCTGATAATAAAGAAACAACAAAAGATAAAAGATAATCCTAAAACTACTTCTAACCCTAGGATTGAAAATGCTAAAAGAAAAAATGTTCAAAATGGACCGATCTCTCATAAACTACTTTCTTCTTGACCCAGATGAATCTGCAATTTCATAGAAATAGTGCAATCTTCTAAGGTATTTAAAGATTTTCAAATTATAAAATTCATTCAACCAATTCTATTGCAATTAAGATGAACAAACCCTTATAACTGAACTAAGCACAATTTTGAGTCCAGGCTAACTTTGCAAAGGAGCAAACAATCAGCTAACTATAAAAATATGGAGTAGAGATTGCTGCAAACATTCGAAACATGAAACCCTAAGCATTACCAAACCATCTAATCATAAACTTATAAGCAATCTGAAAGATAGATCAACAAGAATCATGCCAGACGAAATTCCAAAAGATAGATACCAAACACAATATCTCTCTTATATTAAATCATCCAAAGTAGCAACAACTCTAGCTTTCTGTTACAACACTTGCCTGAGAATAAACCCTAAGTCACCTAATATCACCTATCTATTTTCTCTCTATCCTCCTATATGCCTATCTATCTCTATATATAAATGAGGCAACATGCCTGTTTTTATAGAGAATCCATAAGATAGGTCGGCCCAAAAGACAATTTATAGTAAAACATGACCTATGAGAGGTCAACCCAAAAGATAAATTGAACACATGAAATGTGCCATTGGCACCAATTTCATCCAAAACCGCCAAGATACCAAAAAGTTCGGCTCAATACATGTGAATAATGGGAAGCAAAAATCTCAATGTAAACCTATATTATTACTCCCCATCCTTATCCTTAGCTTGATCTTCTTCACCATGTACGGCCAAAAGAACCCTATCCAACTCAGCAATAGGTGGCACAGGCAAAACACTAATCCTCCTTTCAAGGGACTTGATATCATCTCTCGCCTGCCTAACTACACCATCCCAATCATTGTTATTAGCCAAATATATGTCTATGATTGCAATATAAGTTGCAGCATCATCCAACTGATGTCTAGTAACTGGTCCTTCATTGACTGGAGAATAAAAATCTCTCCACCACTCCCTAAGCTTCTCCAAACCAAGATGTTTAAGAGAAAACTTCTTCCTTGCAGTCATGACCTCAAAAAATGAAATGCACTTATCATAGGTACTAGTCAAGGTATCCTCAATCTGTCGTACCTACTTATGGATCTTTTTCAAGGCCTTCTGCCTCATTTACAGGATTTCAAACCATTCCCAAGGTTCGGAAACCCTTGGAAAAGGAAGAATCCTGCAATGTACCAATTTGTCCTCAGTAAATCCCATGATTGTTGTAGTCTTCTGCAACAGGAGGTTGGTATCCACATTATTCTAAGCTAAGATAGCCTTTAACCAATCCACCGATCTCATTGCATCTCCTCCAGTTTACAATATGCTCTTAATAGCATCATCTCCTTTAATTTGGACACTCTGCAACCAAGCAATTGTAGCATGTGTGGTGTCCTTCATCTTCTCAAGTTCAGAGATTGTCTCCTCAAGCAAGAAACCTGCAGCAAAGGAGGAAGAGGTAATGGCTTGCAAGGGTTTCATAAACTCTTGCAAGTATTTATTTAGTTTATCATTCTCCCTTTCTAGTTCAGGCCTTGTCTGCACAACTTTCTTCAATCTGCCCACAATCACAGCACTGGAGCCTTGATATTCTTCAATGTCCTCCTCCATAGTAGCATGCCCCAAGTCAACTATTTGCAGATGATAGTCCTCAACAGTCACATTGTCCCTATCTTTGTTTGGAGTAGGGGTAGCAATGTGAGCCACTCTGTTACCTAACCCATCTCTTTCAATTCGGGACACAACCCTTGCTTTCTTCTTAGTTTTTTCCTTCTCCAAATTGGCCATAAGGGCAACCCAATTAGGAGGAGCATCCTCCACTATCACCATTTTTCTCCTCAATTCTTTCTCAAGCGAATTCGAAATAGTGGGCCCAATAGGAACTATATCTTGCTTGTCTTGCCCTTGCTCCTACTGATCAACAGTTGCATCCTTTTCAACACTTGGACTTTTAGGAATGTCCACAGTTGGGTTCTCTTTCTCTTTTACTTGTTCTTCTACAACCACCTGTACGCCTAGTTGGTAATTCTTCCTCCTTTTGAGGAAACTTTTTCATTTGTTCCCTCACAAGTGAGTCTGCATGTGATACCAAGGGAGACCATATTACCTTATCAATCTCTGCCTCTACATTATAGAGGTCTCCCTCCTGAAACTCTTCCTCGCCCAAATCCTTAGGAATTTCATCCTTCTTTGGTTCCTCCTGTGTGTTACCAACATCTTGACGAGTGGAGGCACTCCCTTGCTCAACAACAGGAATACTAACTAAAACATTCTCCTTTGCTGCAGTATCCCTTGGGGAAGGAGTCCTTGACCTCCTCATGTAAACTTGTGTCTTTTCCCCTGAGCTTTCCACCTCTACCACTGGTGGCTCAATTTCCTTGTCAACTTTAGGAGCCTCCTCCAACTTTTGTGACAATTCTATGATTCTTCTTCTCTTTATCAATGGTGGAGCACTTTCAACCTCCTCCTCTTCTTCCTTATTCTTTTCAGTTTCTTTCTTAGAGGCATGTCTCCTCTTCTTAGCAACAGGCTTGCTCTATTTGCTTACCTCTACAACCCTCTCAGCTTGAACCTCCCTTACTTCAATTCTGAAAGGAGAATCCACCTTCTCTTTTCCTTTTGGATCAGGTTCAAGTGAACCCTCGGAAGAAAAATGAGACTCTAAGTCTCCCATTAGATCATAGGTGCATGGAACACCTCCGCTCTCCAGTTCTAGCATCTTGTGCTTCAACAAAATCTTGGTATATTTGATCACTAGGGCCATGACTAGGTCCAACTCTATTTTTTCCTCCTCTAACTAGTCAACTTCTCCAACTAGCCTATCCTTCACTGCCTCATAGACATGGCCCTGGATTACATTTCCATCTTCCTGAACCTGGTCAAGGATGGCCTTTACATTGTATTGTCTCACCAAATCCACTGGCAACCTAGAAAACCTCTTCTTCCATACCTCGAACTCATCGGCAAGGTTAATCCAGTAATCTTCAATGTGAGCCTTATGGCTATATTCCCTACTGGCCTTCTTTTGAGCTTTTCCCTTGATGTCAAACCTTTCCCTTTTGGAATGGAAGGAGAGACCAAGAGTACTCATATCCTCCTCAAAAGTATGAGCAGACTGAATGGAAGCACAAACCTCACCCATTCCTATCTTTAGGGTGAAATCATTCCCAAAACCTGTCTTCTGCATCTCTCCCTTTACAACATTGTCAAAGTCACAAATCTACCTATTGAATTCCAACAATATGACATGATCAGCTGGATATCTAGGGAGTCTATAGGGAGCCCTCTGAAAACCATCAATCCCGATGTATGATAAAGTTGGGAGCTGGATAAACCGTGCCCCATATCTCTTTATCAATTCCTTTGCCTTATCAAAAATTCTCATATGTTCTGCACCTTGGAGCAATCTAGTGATGTACATTGTGAAAGCATCATTGGATCTCCTATAACTTCCTCCAAATAGGTGCAACTGTGGATATACTTCATAGATGGCATCCTGCCCAAAGATACCCCTAGTGCTTAACCCCTTGTATGGATGAAGTCTCGCTAATGAATACACTAGGTAAGAGGTCATGGTATAAGTCTTGGTTTGCAAGAAATTACATAATTTTTCATGAATCACAACACTGATGACCCCTGCTCAGTGATAGTCAATTCCTTGCTCCATTCTAGAAATCACAATAAACATCCAGGTCTCGAACACATTTGCACTCTTCAATCCCACCAACCTGCTAAGAAGAGTGATGACATTGTAGTATTCTCTCTTGAACTTAAGCCTGAATAGTTGATTAGGCAACTTGGGGAAATGGGATTTGGGATTCTCTAGCCAAGAGTTGATCATCTACAGAGACTTGACTATATTCTCCTCATAATACTTTCTGGCAACATCTATGTCAAAGGCCACCACATGGAACCTATCCGGAATGTCAAATGTTGCAGCAATGGATATTAGAATGAAACCTGCAAGAATCCTGCCCTGGGGGCCAATAATCCTTTGTGTCCCTCTTTCATAATTTCTAGCACACTCAAGCACCAGCTCATAGCACTGCACAGTGGAAGTAAAACCTACCACATGAGATAGTCCGGAGTCTTCCAATCTTTTTACCAACACAAGAGGGCTCGGTGCTGACATCTTAGCTTAAATTCTTCATAGTCCCATATGCCTACATTCATATTCATGATTCTTGACCAAATTAAGGTCAGCTTGATCTCAGGAATCCGACCCCTTATATCTAATTTCACCTTCTCTGCATCTGAGATGGCAAAAGTCTCTACACCTAGATCTGTTGCCTTTCCCTTTCCTTGACCAACAACATCCTATCCTGATCCTGCTTACAAACACAAAAAGATGACCATAATCAGACCCACGAGAAACAACAAGTGCAGGAAATTATTACTTCAAAGTTTGGGATTCAGGCCCCCTCACGGATTCTACACTGGAGAGGATTTTCGAGAAAATCCAGACCATGCGGATTCCAGCAAACCAAGCATACAAAATCCCATAATATCATTTAAATCCATCAATTAATGAAGGAACACCATTAGAAACACTTAGCATAAGCTCCTTTAATCAATCAAATACATCATCAATAAATAGATTCTTCCATAATCATCAAATTCAACCTTCGTCCCAAAAACTCAGAAGAATCCGCCAAAGACGGATTCTGGCGAAAACAACACCAATTACCACTAACCCAGGAAAAAGGAGAGATTGCGGAACATCCGAGAAAATCCAAAGTGAACAGATTTTGGTGAAATCCAGATATGTCAAAATTAAAGCATGAAATTGGTAAAACGACCCAACAGTGAACACCGGGAAAATCCGGAGGAAGCGGATTTTGGTGAGATAAATGAAATTCGGGAAAAAGTGGTAAAAGAGAAAGAGAGAGAAAAGTCAGGGAAATCTGGGGGAGGTGGAATTTCGTGAGGACCTCAAAAACCTGAACCTGTCCACATTCTCACTACTTTCACCAAAACTGTTTGACAACTCCGGATCTAAAGCCTACATTTTGACAATAAATTGACCTAGACCTCCAATGAACGAAACATGAATCTGGAACACTCCTTACAACAATTTGAGGAGGATTGGTCATGCCCTGGGTCAAGAAACCTAAAATGTCTGCCATGAAAGCATAGGGAACAAGGCACGACTTGCTTACACACAAGAATTGAGATACTTAAGACCAATGCAAGCAAACGCCCAAACGAGAAGCAATACCAAAGCAAGAACAAACATCAACAACCAACCAAGTAGATTGGTAAAGCAACACAAACCCTCAAAATTCCCAAACAAGATGCACATAGCCAAGGACACCAACAAAATCATGAAAGACCCAAAAACAAATGAAGCAAATCAATTAAAATCAACAGAGTAAAAGATCAATTGAACATACCATGAAAGCGTAAGGGCCGAAACTGGTGATGCCAATAGAAAACCATCAAATGTGAGCAAGACACAATCCATGCACATGAAATGTAGATGCACAGTCCAAACAGCCTCAAAAATCTCAATCCAGCAAAACACCAAAAGCTCGAAGACTCAAGCTCGAATGATAGCAAATGCACAAACTCAAATGACCATTTACGTCCAAAAATCCAATATATCAAAGCCCCAAATGTCTGCACAAATGCCATTAATGCGGTCGAAAAGACAACCATGACCATAAAAACTTGGGGATTTGACATGGTGACGAACTTCGGGGAACTCCAAACCATACGGATTCTCTTGAAAACAAGGTAAAAGGCAACAACCTCGAACGTCAAAAGGAAACTGGGATAATCCGGCCCAGAAGGATTTTCCTGAACGTAGTGAAAACTCTGAGACAAAGTCAGAACTTAAGATTTTCAATAAACCTCATAACTGTGCCACTTCAATTGGCAAGATGGATATTATAGCATGAACCCAAGCAAGCGATAACCCCCAGAAAAGAAGGGCCAAAACACCAAAAACGATAAAAGAGGCTTCCCACTTTTAGTGGGGTGTGTGTGCAAAAATTGCGCAACAAGTTCCTGACACTTGTTAGAGGAATGGCCTTTGATCTTATGAAAGTCACAATACTCATTCTCCTTATACCAGTCTGGTCTTGGTTTAGACTCATCAAAAGGCTTAGTCATGGGACACGTGATCGGATAACTCACTTGTAAAAGCCTATTGAAGATGACTCTTAAGGGATCTCCCAAAGCAGTAAAAGAGCTTTTATTGTTGCCTTGATTATTCTGATTGGACTCTCGAGGAGGACAAGGTGCACCTTGTGGAAAAAATATAGCATTTGGGATTGATTGTTGTGGAGGGGTATACTAAGGACTTTGTGATGTATTTGCTACTTGAACATGTTTGGTATCAGTGACACCATGATTGATTGAATTCTTATTTTTGTTCTAATAACATGACTTATCTCCAAATGACTTTTCCTTATATGGATTATAAATTTTGATCTCTCCCTTAGTGATGAGCACTCTCTCAATGATAGGATCTTTTTCTATGACTTCCAAAAAGGCTATGAAAAAATGAAGGTTGAGATTATGTGTCATGTCCGGATGAGTGTTTTGAGTGTTCACCAAGAAAAAAGTCACCAATTCTTTCTCACTAAGTTAGGATTTCATTCGACTAGCCAAAGCATGCCACCTTTGTAGGTAGCTTGGAAAGGTTTCACCCTCTCGTTGTTTTTCTTTCAGAAGATCTAGGGTATCAATATCCTTCTCCAAATTGAAGGAGAAGAGTGTGATTTTTTTTTCTAGAAGATCCATAAAAGAAGAGATGTATCCCTTTGGAAGATCCATAAACCAATCTAGAGCCACCCCCGTTAAACTCCTAGGGAATAATTGCAAGAGATAATTTTCATTGCGTAGGACTTCCCGACAATGTGAATAGAATTCCTGAAGGTGGTTCTTTGGGTCTTTAGTTCCTTTAGACTATTCAAATTTTGGAATTTCAAAATTCTTGGGAAAAGCAACGATCGAGATTCAGGGGTCAAATGGATAGGGAGAAATCTCTTCAAACTTGAAATACTTTTTAGAGGTCCTGTTGATGGCGTTTTCATGCACTTCACAACACAGGCAATGCATAGGTGCATTACCTCTCTTGAAAGACAATATTCCACAATCAAATTGCAGAACACTATCCCAAGGTCTCTCGGATGTCAAGTCTTGACAGTGCTTGGAATATTTCAGTTGATTTATATGATTTGCTGGAATCACAGGGCGGTCTTATGTGGTCGAAGCTGTAAGAGAATTGAGTCAATGGATGGAGTTCTAGAGGTCTGGAATTACCATACTTTGCTACAGGTTCAGGCAGCAGTCTTAGACTCCATTACTTTGTCGGATTTGGCTTTATGATGTGCAATGAAACTTAGCACAAGTTGTTTTCTAAAAAATGGAAGAAAGGAAAAGGGTGAGGAAGAAAGATGTTTCTTGGACCTGCAACTATCGATAAATAGTGATCATGGAGGTTCCTACTGTGGACAGTTTCCTTAAACAAAATTTCACTTAACCCGAACTCTCACAATATCATGAAATCTATGCTATCTTCTAAGGACTGCAAATATTCATCATTCATTCGCTATGGGAAGGTGAATAAAGATGAGATTCAATGAGCAACAATGAAATCAAAGTCCAGACTAACTTTGCATAGTCATCTACTTTCAGCAAATGACCAAAAGTATGGACAAGGAAAGCATACACACAGCAGTAATCTTCAAAACCAGATATAACATGCTAAATCTATCAAGTCTAATCTAAAGGCATTAAAATAACAAAGTATCTTAAAGCAAAGCTATAACTAAAAGGGAGAGGAATCATGAAACATATTGAGAAACCTAGAAATACACCAGAAAATGACTGTATTTGCTATTATAATTTCTGCAGCATGCCTTTACAAGAACTCAACTCTCTTAAAATGAGAGGAGGAGAGCTTTATTTATAGTTTTCAAAAAAAAAATGAATGGCCAAGATTCACTTTACATTAGGGTTTCACCTACCCCCAAATATATTACATTCATAAATAATTTCTTGTTTCTTCTCTATTTTGTCATCTACTGACAACACTGTAGCAAATTTGTCTTTTAGCCATTTCCCCTTTTCTATAGCTATTCTTCAAGGAACTCATCGTCGATGACGGGATTGCCTTCTCACTTCTTCAACACGGCATACTCCATGAAACTTAGGATCAGGGATTGAAACTTATCCACCTCCATGATGTCGGATGGCAAAAGCTGGTAAGACCATTCTTGCGAATTGCTGCCAAGCTTCTTCCAGTCTGCTTCATACTTAGTATCATTCTCTTTGAAAGCTTCCGATTGTGCGAAGGCTCGGGCTACAAAACTCATGAAGTTGGTGGTGACTTCAGTTGAAATTCCATCTTCCATGATCTTTAGGAAGTGGGGCTTCATATTCTTTGGATTAATTTTGACAGCAGGCACTTCATATCCTATCATCAGCTTGAAGTACTGAGTACACTCCTCTCTAGAATCCCTGGCCCATTCAATGTTCAACGCCATCCACTCCAAAACCTGCTCAAGCCTCCTTTTATGGTGATCAAAATATCACTTCCATGTGTCCACTACCCAGTGATCATCATCCTTGAAGGCAAGGTCCTTTTCCCAGATATCGCTTGGCAACGCGAGTATGGCCTCAATCTTTGGGTAGGACATCTTGTACTTCCTTGGGAACCTTTCATAGATCTACCTCGTGTCCTCGAGAGTTTTCTGAACTTCTACGAACCTATTTGCTGCATAGACAACCAAGTTGATGCACGTGTTCCCCATGTCTAAGACCTACCGAAACCAGTTTTCCATAGTCTTGTCCAAGTTTCATCTCTTTTGAAGCTTGTTGATCTGTTCCTGAGACAACAATTGAGGGGGGACCGATGATGTCATGGGCTACTCATCCAGAGATGACCACTATTGAATATAAGCTATTAGATCAGCAACTTGCTCCTTTAGCTCCTCTTTCGAGACCTTATCCTACTGGATAAGGTGCACTACTATGGTGACCGACTCCTGGAGATGCTCAACATTTTGTTCCCTTGTGGCCACTCCCAAGTCGATGGTGGAGACATTGTAAGTTATACCTTGTTCCCCAACCGTCGGTATTGCTATTTGCACTGCCCTCATCCTGAGACATCCATGGTGACTTTTGATCTGACCCTTGGCTTCTTTTCATTTCTGGTGCTTACTCGTGCTTTGGCCATAATGGCTTCTAGCCTCGCCTTGGGATCCTTCAAGGTGGGAGTCCTTTTCTTTAGCTGACTTTGTAGCCAATCGGGCACTTGGGGTTCTTCCCTTTGCGGTTCACATTGAGTCCCACTATGCTCCCTCTCGAGTTTGATGATTCTCAAAACAAGAGCTCTTTCCGTGGTTTCTGCACTTTCCTTTCTTTTATCAGAGTCTTGTTTGATCGTTTCATGTTTAGCGATAGACTCAATGTGCAACTACCCCTTAGGTGAATCTTTCTTTTCAGCATCCTCTTACTTTTCATTTGAAGTATCTTGATGTTTCTCAGGGCTCTCCCCTTGTTTTTCCTCATGGGGGAACATTTCCTTGTCATGCTCAGGGGTCTGGTGACTCTCCTCGGTTGGGGACCTATTACCTTCTGTCTTCGGAGCTGCAATCTCCTCTTCCTATGCAAGCCGGTCCTCGGCCTCTTTATCCTCAATTTCCTTGAGCTATTTTCCCAAATCTGCATTGAGCTTGGGATCATTTGACTCTCGAATCAGTTCAGTATCGAGGTCCTCACTTCCCTCACTGGAAGACTCATAGG
>CM021100.1:229272720-229375671 GCA_007115665.2 Sequoiadendron giganteum | reverse complement strand
TAGTCTTCAAGGCAATTTCAAAAATCTTTACATGTTCCTCGGCTGTCCTCTGCGGATGCTGGGAGTTGAATTTTGTGCAGAAATTTTTAGGATTCTTGGGCATATCATGATAGAGGTTGAAAGCAAGAGGAGACGGTTTATTACCCAACCATGCCATTAGGAAAGGTGGTGGAGGTGGCTTCGCCAGATTGGTCTGTGGCTGTAATGAAATAACAACGAATGGTAAGGCAGCAACAAGGCTGGGGACTATGTTAAGCTAAGAGGTGGCATTCAACCTAGATGAAGTGGAAACTTGGAAGGTCTCAGCAGTGGGATGAGCAGAAGATGAACAAGTAAATGAGGATGAAGAAGGCAGAGGTGAAAGAGTAGTGAGCTATTCCATGGAATCGACGATGGATGATCCCCTTCGCTTAGCTCTTTTAGCTCAAATGGGGGGCTGTAATTCCTGCAACTCTCCCTTGTTTGGTGTAGATCTCAATACTCGGCGGAATCTCTCAGGGCAGAATGACTCAATTCAATCCAGCTTTACCCTTTCAGGGCCCTCCTTCTAGCGCTAGTTCTATTGATGGTGTTTTCATGCACTTCACAACACAGGTGATGCATAGGTGCATTACCTCTCTTGAAAGACAATCTTCCACAATCAAATTGCAGAACACTATCCCAAGGTCTCTCAGATGTCAGGTCTTGACAGTGCTTGGAATATTTAAGTTGATTTATGTGATTTATTGGAATCACAGGGCGGTCTTACGTGGTCGAAGCTGTAGGAGAATTGAGTCGATGGATGGAGTTCTAGAGGTCTGGAATTACCATGCTTTGCTGCAGGTTCAGGCAGCAGTCTTAGACTCCATTACTTCATCGATTTTGGCTTTACGATGTGCAACAAACCTTAACACAAAAAAAGGGAAAAAAGGAAAAGGGTGAGGAAGAAAGATGTTTCCTAGACTTGCAACTACCGATGAACAGTGATCATGGAGGTTCCTACTGTGGACAGTTTCCTTAAACAAAATTTCACTTAACTAGAACTCTCACAATATCATGAAATCTATGCTATCTTCTAAGGACTGCAAATATTCATCATTCATTCACTATGGGAAGGTGAATAAAGATGAGATTCAATGAGCAACAATGAAATCAAAGTCCAGACTAACTTTGCATAGTCATCTACTTTCAGCAAATGACCAAAAGTATGGACAAGGAAAGCATACACACAGCAGTAATCTTCAAAACCAGATATAACATGCTAAATCTATCAAGTCTAATCTAAAGGCATTAAAATAACAAAGTATCTTAAAGCAAAGCTATAACTAAAAGGGAGAGGAATCATGAAACATATTGAGAAACCTAGAAATACACCAGAAAATGACTGTATTTGCTATTATAATTTCTGCAGCATGCCTTTACAAGAACTCAACTCTCTTAAAATGAGAGGAGGAGAGCTTTATTTATAGTTTTCAAAAAAAAAAATGAATGGCCAAGATTCACTTTACATTAGGGTTTCACCTACCCCCAAATATATTACATTCATAAATAATTTCTTGTTTCTTCTCTATTTTGTCATCTACTAACAACACTGTAGCAAATTTGTCTTTTAGCCATTTCCCCTTTTCTATAGCTATTCTTCAAGGAACTCATCGTCGATGACGGGATTGCCTTCTCACTTCTTCAACACGGCATACTCCATGAAACTTAGGATCAGGGATTGAAACTTGTCCACCTCCATGATGTCGGATGGCAAAAGCTGGTAAGACCATTCTTGCGAATTGCTGCCAAGCTTCTTCCAATCTGCTTCATACTTAGTATCATTCTCTTTGAAAGCTTCCGATTGTGCGAAGGCTCGGGCTACAAAACTCATGAAGTTGGTGGTGACTTCAGTTGACATTCCATCTTCCATGATCTTTAGGAAGTGGGGCTTCATATTCTTTGGATTAATTTTGACAGCAGGCACTTCATATCCTATCATCAGCTTGAAGTACTGAGTACACTCCTCTCTAGAATCCCTGGCGCATTCAATGTTCAACGCCATCCACTCCAAAACCTGCTCAAGCCTCCTTTTATGGTGATCAAAATATCACTTCCATGTGTCCACTACCCAGTGATCATCATCCTTGAAGGCAAGGTCCTTTTCCTAGATATCGCTTGGCAACGCGAGTATGGCCTCAATCTTTGGGTAGGCCATCTCATACTTCCTTGGGAACCTTTCACAGATCTTCCTTGTGTCCTCGAGTATTTTTTGAACTTCTAGGAACCTATTTGCTGCACGGACAACCAAGTTGATGCCTGTGTTTGCCATGTCCAAGACCTATCGTAACCAGTTTTCTATAGTCTTGTCCAAGTTTCGTCTCTTTTCAAGCTTTTTGATCTATTCCTGGGACAACAACTGAGGTGGGGCTGATGATGTCATGGGTTGCTCATCCGGAGATGACCACTGTTGAATATAAGCTGTTAGATCAGCCACTTGCTCCTTTAGCTCCTCTTTCGAGACCTTATCCTGCTGGATAAGGTGCATTATTGTGGAGACCGACTCCTGGAGATGCTCAACCTTTTGTTCCCTTGTGGCCACTCCCAAGTCGATGGTGGAGACATTGTAAGTTATACCTTGCTCCCCACCCGTCAACATTTCTATTTGCACTACCCTCGATCGTGAGACATCGATAGTGACTTTTGATCTGACCCTTGGCTTCTTTTCTTTTCTGGTGTTTACTCGTGCTCTGGCTATAATGGCTTCCAGCCTCGCCTTGGGATCCTTCAAGGTGGGAGTCCTTTTCCAATCGGGCACTTGGGGTTCTTCCCTTGGCGGTTCACTTTGAGTCCCATTGTCCTCCTTCACGAGTTCGAAGGTTCTGACAACAAGAGCTCTCTCCATGGTTTCTGCACTTTCCTTTTCTTTACCAAAGTCTTGTTTGATCATTTCATGTTCAGCGATAGACTTAGTGTGTAATTTCCCCTTAGGTGAATCTTTCTTTTCAGCATCCTCCTCCTTTTCATTTTAAGTATCTTGATGTTTCTCAAGGCTCTCGTCTTGTTCCTCTTAATGGGGAATGTTTCCTTGTCATGCTCTGGGGTCTAGTGACGCTCCTCAGTTGGAGACCTGTTACCTTCCGTCTCTGGAGTAGCAATCTCCTCTTCCCGTGCAAGCTGGTCCTCGGCCTCTTTGTCCTCAATTTCCTTGAGCTGTTTGCCCCACTCTGCATTAAACTCGGGATCATTTGACTCTTGGATTAGTTTAGTATCGAGGTCCTCACTGCCCTCACTGGAAGACTCATAGGCCACCTCATCAATCTCGCGACACTCGAACAAGGGATGTTCGTGATATTGAAACTCTTCATACTCCACTGCCTTCTCAGCCTCTAGCTGCTGTCGTTGATGCTCGTCTGATATCTGCATGGTTCCTTTCATCTTTGGTGATTCAATAGAGGGGAATGCCGTTGGAGCGGAGGCCATAGCCTGAGCTATCGCAGCCTGGACAATCGGATTGGTGAGCATCCCCGAAAGCTCAGATGGCCCAATCTGCATATACTTTACAAGAGACTCCAGAAGGCTAGGGGCAGGCGTTGTAGTAGTAGAAATGGTAGGAAGGGAAGGAGACATGGAGGAAGACATTGGTGAGGTTTTTGCGGATGATGAATCCACAAGAATAACCGAAAGGAGTGGAGGAGAGGGAGCAAGGTGGATCAAAAAGTCTACCGCAGGCATGGAGGAAGCAGAAGCTGGAAGTGAAGAAAGGAGGGCGGATGTAGCAGTACCAGTGGTAACAATGGCAGGAAGTGGCCTTGGCGAGCTAGATCCTGATCCTCCAATCCCAAGGGATGGACCCTTGGTTAATACAACTCTCTTCGAGCTGCCAGTTGTTTTCCTCCTCTTTTTGGGGAGACCCTCAGTTTGGGCAGCTATTCACTAGCCTTTTTTTTTTTTCTTAGTCTTGACCGATGGTGGGGTCTTAGATGTCTCCCCAGTTGCAGCGGCGGCTACCCCACGTTCGGAGCCACTTGGTTCACTTACATGCTCACTTGCAAATTTGGTGAATGTTATGACGACCCCTTGTTGTTTCAACTGGGCCACCTTTTTGTCGATCCATGTCCTTGTTCTAATTTCAATGGGCTTAGTGAGCACACCAACGTCATTAACCTCTGGGGCATTCCAATCAATTGCAGGCAATGGCAAGTTTGAAACTGCATCATAGCCTAGATGCACAACTATGTCTTCATCCTCCTCTAGCTGATCAAGGACCGAACACAAGTTCACCCTTCCCATATAAATGATGGTCATGCGCATGTAATGCCACAACCGTACCTCTAGATCATCCCTGCAATTGGCCCAAAAGTCCTCGATGTTGTGGAGGTGGGCATACTCACATCCCAGTGCCTTTTTGACATGACCATAAGGACCCATTCGTGGCCTTGCTATGTATTGTTCAAAGTTATATTCCGCCAGCTCCCTTTCTGAATATCCTACGCACTGAGAGGTGTGGATCTTATACATTCCCTGAACAAGGTTCATGGGATAGGTGGGGCCTACCAAATGCTTCTCGCTCAAGACACTATGAATGTGTCACAGTTGTTGAGTCAACTCTACTAGGATGATTCAGTCATTTGGGTACCGGGGTAGCTTGTTCGGTCTCTCAGTGAATCCCTGAGCATGCATGTAGGTGAACCTTGGGAACTGAATGTACCAAAAGGTGTACTACCTGAGGAGGACCCTGACACTATGGGATGTCCTCCTATGAAAATCCCATCCTACGGATCGGATGATGTGAGCTATGAATGCATCATTCACCCTGCAGTAGTCCCTTTTGAAGTTCCAAAACTGCAACTGGGGATACTTGTCATAAGGCTTGAGCTCTGGCCTTGATGGATGACTGGGCATCATTGTCAACCCCTAATAGTGTCGCCAATTGACGAGAGAATACACCAAATAGGAAGTCATGAAGAATTTGTTAGTTTTCTTCACCGTGGTAAACTACTCGTGGAAGTAGTTGCTGATTATCTCGCCCCAATAGAAGGCGGTGCCCTTACCTCATAAAATATGTTCTATAAAATAGAACATCCATTCTTGGAAGAAAATCACACTGGGGAGGCCCATTACTCTACTGAGTAGAGTCACAAGGTCATGGTAGTCCTCGAAGAAGTCACCGCGGTAGAGCTCCTGAGGAAGCTTCTTAGCACTACCTCATTTGTCCTTCAACCAGTACTGGTTGATAAGCCTTTTACACCCCAAAGGGTCCTATTCCCAAACCTCCTTACAGTCTTCCATGGTGGGGACCTCCATGCTCTCAAAGGCAGGAATGTGGAAGATTGCTGTTATACCTGACGGTGACATATCTGCAAGGATATTCCCGTCATGGTCCACTATGGTTCTAGTATCAGATTGGTATGTTTCTACACATGCCATTACCAGCTCCAGGGCCACTAAGGCTGGTGGGAAACCTGTAGCCTTAGCAAGTCCACTGCTCTTTATTAGCTTTGCATTTCCTATTTTTGGGTTCATTTTGACCCTTTGCATTAATTCATCAACATCGACTTGTCCGATGTTTGTATTTGAAACATCCCTCCAAGAGGTAGTGACCCTGGACTTAATGGGGACTCCCTGGAATTTTTATTTCATTAGGTCCCTATCTTCTTTGCCCCCTAGTGGCTTGGCAGTTCCTTTTCCTTTTTTGGAAGCATCGGAAGTTTCTGCGCCAGATTCCATAAATCCTACACCAAAGACGAGAATTAGTAATGATGAACTTGATAAAACGGCCACCGATGAATCCCTGCACGTCAAAATTAGTCTAGCTATCATAATTCATATTTAATAACCATGCAAGATGGATACTTCATTGTCAAAAAGCAGTTCAAACAATCCAGAGTTTGTGGGCCGAAATTCCCTTGACAGGATGCCGTTTGAAAGGGAAAAATGAGAATGGAATTCCCATAGGTATTTCCCGAGGTTGGATTTGAATATTTAAGGTTGGATATGGAGTAAAACCTACTTTTAGCAAGTGGGTCAAAATCCATTTTGGATTTGGAGGTCATTTGATACCTCATTTGGAAGTTCAGACATCATCTGCAGGGAAGCCAGTTAAAACGGCACAGAGGAAATGGAATTCCGGGCCCCAGAATCCGGGTCTTAGATTGCTGTCACCAGGAAGCGGCTAAGGGTCGGCTATTAAGAATGGTGTAGAGGAAGCAGAAATCTAGGAGGCAATTTTTGAAAGTAGTCGGTTTGGGATAATCGGGCAGCAGACGGAGCATTGGGACCCGGAGGTCGGGAAGCTGTCCTGAACTCACCGTTAGAACGACGCAGGTGGAACAGAATCCTGAAAGGGGAATTCCAGTGTCTAGAATCCAGAAGAATTTTCGAAGGGATTTCACCAGATTTCGGGTTTCAGCGAACAGCGGACTGGGGTCTGGAAGCCGAGAAGATGCTCGGACGAGGCCATTTGGAATGATGATGAAACTACGGAATCTCAAGAGGGGAAATCCGAAGGTCCAAGTTTGAAGAGGGAAATTTTTCATAGGATTTGTCCAGAAGATAGAAGACTTTGCAGCTGGGGGGCAACATCTAGAGAGCCACTCGGGGAAGGCCATAGAAATGGCGAAGAAAAAATGGAATTCTGAGAAGGGAATCCCGTGAACCGAATCTTGAGGTAAGATTCAAAGATGATGGCAATTAGAGGAAGAAGGGCTTCAAGGGTCTGGCTTCCGAAGGTCGAGAAGATGCTCGGACGGGGCCGTTTGGAACGACAAAGACAAACCGGAATCTCGAGAAGGGAATTTCGAAGGTCAGAATCTGAGGAGGGTTTGGAAGTTGGGAATTGGAGATGAGATGCCATAGATGGCCATGAGAGGACCCAGGCCTGGGAGATTCCAGTGCTGTTCGAAGAATAGTTGCGACGCGATAAAGTTCCAGATTGAATTTCAGGTAATTTAAAGATTGATTTTCACATTTTTAAAACATGTGTTTTGATCGAAAGGCATGAACTTACATTATTTTAAACCCATTTTACAATTTGCATAGATAAAAAATGCAAAATTTCACAAAAGAAAGAGGGAGGGTGCGTAGACGATGAACCTACCTCGAAATCCTGAAGAATGATCATTTGACCGCGCGAAAAACGGTGGAAAACGGAGCTCCGAATGCTGGGCAGAAAACACTAGATTTCCAGAAGTTCTCTAAAGTCTTCTATCACTCGCGCAACTGATAATGACGACTGAAGAATTTGTTTTTATAGTAAAACTACCATTAAAGCATCATTAAATTCCTCATATGGTGGCAGGTTAGGTTGGTGAATTTGAAAAACACAAGGGCGGCGAGAGGTTCGGGGTTTGGGGTCCGAAAAGCCATCGTAGGAGAGCTGTTAAAACAACAAGACCAATGGGAAATCCGGCTAGGGAAACCCACAAGGGGAAACTCGGGAGGGGAAACCTGAAAATTGCCACAGATGCCAAAATTTTGACAAGGGAAAACCCGAGTTAACCTGAGACTTAGCAATTTTTAGGGGGGGAGGACTCTAGTCGAGTTTAAAATATGGCATTGGAAAATGCACCGACCCTTTGGGGCACAAAAATAGAGTATGTACAACGAGGCAGAACAAAAAGGGAGCGAAAAAGCAAGGAGGGAAAAGAGGGTCCCCATTCCGAATGGGGCGTGTGTGCAAAAGGCACAACAGGTCCCTGCTTGTAAGTCTTTCAATGTGGATTTTACCTATTCCCACTCCTTATTAGTGGGTGTTGATGGAGATGGATTTGACAAATTAGATTGATTATAAGGAGCATATTGTTGGTAAGACGAAGATGGGGCAGACGTAGTTTGATCGTATGATGGTGGATACACATATGAAGGAGTCAGTTGATATTGATTCGTAGAGGTGGATTGTGATGGAAGATTGGTGTACAATTGATAATAGGATGATGGATTTTGGTGGTAAGAAGAGGAGCCCCCTTGCATATATGATGGAGGTGCTTGATAATACGAGGTGTAAGCACTCTGTTGATTTGATGGTTGTTGATAGGATGGCAGTTGCTGGGAGGCATAATATGGATTGGACAAATAGTTGTAGGCAGTGTATTGTTGGGTTGTATATGGATGCTATTGTGGATTAGGCTACTGATAGAAACTATTTTGCTATGGTTGTGAAGGGGTAGCATAAGATGGCTACTATTGAGATTGTTGTGGATTGTGATAGGCATAGCTAGGGTTTCGATTGGAAACAAGTTGCACATAGAAAGTACTTTGCATATGGTATAGGTATCGAGCCATACTAGGAATTTCTTAGTGGGATTGATGAGGATGTGTTGGGATTTACGGTTGTTGAAGAGGTGGGGGGTTGGTGGTAAAGAGGCCGAGCTGGGATTTGAGGCTATTGGGTGACTTGCGGTTGTTGGAAGGGTGGAATTTTTTGTGATATTTGTTGATGTGGAGGACCTTGTGGCTGATGAGGGGGTTGCAATGGATTACCCTATTGTTGATGTGGGGGTGGCTAGTGTTGTTGTCAAGGGATTGAGATATTCTGCTGCGGAGGTTGTTGTTGAATTGGCATGTGTTGAGGTGGTTGCTAAGAGGTAAACGAAGGTGGTGGTAAATTGGAAGTAGGTGTTGATCCCGAAGGTGGTGGTAACATAGAAAAAGGATTTCCCCTAGTGTTCATTGGTTGTTGACCCGATTGATTAGGTGGGAGAGGTGATGTAGATGGTATGGGGGTTGGACCTTGTGGGACGTTCAAAGGTGACAAAGGAGGTAGATTTTGTGGCATACCATAAGTAAGGGGATCATTCAGATCAGGTGATGCTCCCGCAACTATAATCGAAACTCGAGGGCGTGTACGACTTGATACATCATGATATTAATAAACCTAGGCTAATACCAATTATCCATGGGTGGGCCCTCCGGGATGTAAGAATTTCTTGGAGGGTTCTATGGATTTTGGGGATCTTGAGACACAGGAGGCGTGGGAGGTGGCGTATTGACATATTTGGATAATTTAAATCTCGATGGTGGTTTGATGCCCTTCATGATCAATGTGACAAGGATTTTATCTCCATGCTCATTAAGGAGGCCATCTTCCATTTGGAGGTTGGTGGGGTTGTTGAGGTACTCATAACCTTTGACCTTGGGTTGATTGACCATGCTCGCATCGATAGGAGGCAATATGGTGCGAACCTCAATATTGGATTGTGATGAGCCACCATTATTGGGATCATGAGGGATGCTAGGCTAGGTGCCTTGAGCCTGTTGTTCTGCCATGAGTTTCTATGTCTGCGATTGGGTAATGGGCATGAAAATGCAAAACTACGAGGTGACTAGGATGACACTATGTTCTAAGATGCCGTAAAAGGATGACCTAGGTGAGGATTAAAGTATTGAATGGATATGATGATGAATCAATTAAATGATTGATCGATTGGATAGAGGATGTGATTGTACTCGATTAGATTGAATGACGAGATGAGATGATTAATATGATTATATAATCAATTGGATTGGATTGATGAAACCGATTCTAAACTAAGTTTAGAGATTTGTCTAGATGACACAAGGTGTTGATTGATCGGATTGAACTACAAAAGGGATGATTACAATACTGAATCTACATCAAGATGGAAGTAGATTGATTGGGCCAAAGATGATTTACTGACTTAGGATAGATTAAAATCATAAGTAGGTGAAGATGATGATGGTCGAAGTTAGACACCTAAGCCAAATTGGAATAAACCCTTTAAAAAAAAGTCTAGGGGAGTGGATTTGATGAACCAATTATTATAATTTAACCTAGGGATGTTCTAAAATGCAACTATGTGATTCAATTGGTGAATCGATGAATTTTGGAAAATGTAGATAGACTAAAGTGAGAATTATGAGAAGATAGATGATGATAAAAAAATTTTGATCACAACAAAGGACTCAGAAGACAATAGGATTTTACTGGCCAGAATGATTCACTCTTTGGAATTTGAATGGGTAGTGCATACGCCTCTGTGTATCACAAATTCACCTTTTTTAGTCATGAAATCACCTATTTAGTGAAGGAAAATTCACCTCTATTTTGATCAAATTCGACTAACTAGATGACTCAAATTATCCTAAGTTTGACGATTAGACAAGAAACAGGTGAATCTATGAAGAAAATTTTCCTATATTTGAGGAAAACACAAGAACGGGTGAACTTGTGATGCAATTTTTCTTGTCTAAATGCAGGTTCACACAAACTCTATAACAATTGCCTCTAAATCAAGCAAGGTCACCTAAAACCTCAGAAGACCACAAAATAATTGGCATAATTGATTGGAAAAATCACATGACAGGAATGGACTCGTCTAAAAATGGAATTGGCTAAAAGATAAACAAATTCACCTAAATCATGACTTGTATAGATGGAGGAGAGACAGGCGTAAATCACTTCGCCCTTGCAGACAATAGGTTTTCCTATCTAGGGGGATGTACAAATAGGAGAACTCAAACCAAAAATAGGGTAACTCCTGTGGACAATAGGTTCACCCTAGATGATGGAAAATTCACCTATGATATGGAAATAGGTGAATTAGATGGGTGAAGACTGAAAAAATTGCCTAAAGGGTGGAAAAAATCACCTATTCCAAGGAATAGGCAAAAACGGGGTCCCCTAAGAAGGAACCCATAGGAAAATTCACCTCTGACAAAGACAAATTCACTGAAAGGGATGACTTCAAACCTAACTCAGACATAGAATCGCCCTTTTTTCAAGGAAAAATTGCCTATCCACAATGCGAATTCACCTTTGAATGAAGGAAATTCTCTCTTGAGGGCAGGGGATGACTATAGAAAAGGACATAAGACATAACAAATAATAGATAGAAAGGCTGGACTGACTCAACTGAAAAATAAAAGCACTGGTATTACAAAATGAAGACACGCCAAGCAACAGAAGCCTAAAAATTAGTGATAAGGGTTTACAAACTTGATGTAGGCCCACCACCTTGAGCGGAAAACCCAACATTAATACTCCATGATACTGGGGTGGTTTTATAGATCACCCTTTCTCGTGAAGGCAGATAGCTAGTGTTCTAGTGGCACAAGGTCATCAATAGACACCACAGACTCACCTTTACACTCTCACTCAAGGACTATTGTAGTCCACCATGGGGATTCCTATCTCAACCCAAGGGAGTATGTGGTGAGTAACTTTAGGGTACAATACACATCTTCTACACTACGACAAGTCGTGACTAAAATACGGGTCTCTATCTAGGCTATACAAGGAAATATCGTCTGTCCTTGATATACAAAAGGTACGTGAGGCACAATTGTGAACACCAACCCATCACAAGCATGATTCGGGAGCCCCAACAAGGTACTGGTAACTTAGACCAACTTTGCACATCTTATCTAGGTATTGCCCTAGCTTTGACACTTCACTTGACATGATGTGACTAGATTGGGGTACAAATTTCATTCTCCCCCCTTTATATACCCCACCAGTAACTCATGGTTGGAATCGTCTCTGGGTGATGAAATCCTAGGAAGGTCCCATTAAAGTAAGAAGATACTAGATGCTTTGGCTGGTCCCCAAGCTCACACACAACACAAGGGGAGAGATTAGAGGCACTAACACCTCCTGGGTAGATTGGACTAGACCAGAGAAAATTGTGATTTCTCATCAGCCAGAATCATCTAAAGCAAGGATAACTTTAGCGGCGAATCTTTGCGCATTGGCGAATAATACAGGCTAGAAAGGATGCTAAATCGCCAAGTTTTTACAAAAAAAATAAAATTGTCACAATTAATTCACCAATGTATTATTTTTTAAATCACACATCATTGGCTCTGATTCGCTAGTAGTTTATACTGTAATTACAAATATTACTTATATTCACCAATAATTTTATATTCTTACAATGAATTTTTATGGTATATTCGCCACTAATAATAATTTACCATTTCATTTTAGGGATATTTTAGCCTTTAATAGTTTTATTATTTATTGTCATCAATTAGCTTTTTAATCGAATGGCTGCAAGTGAATTCCATGACTTTATTTGCACATGCCTTTTAAAAAGGTTGTTGAGGCCTGAAATTTGTTTTGGGCCACATGATTAGATTTGATCATGTGGCCCAAAACAAATTTCGGGACTCAACAACCTTTTTAAAAGGCATGTGCATATAAAGTCACAAAATTCACTAAGTCATGAAATTCACTAAGTGCATATTAAATTGTTGTATCGGTGAGACATCCCTAATTGTCCCACCGATGATGTTAACTCACACCGATAAGGCTTCCATACTCCACCTGGGGTCCACCAAGGCATAGGTACACCACTTGTGTAATTCCGAAGAATCATGAAGGGAATCTACAATATTCACGCGAAGCTCCTGGAAAGACATCCGATCAAAGCTCTGTATCGTTGCCCCCTCGACCTCCACAAGGGGGCTCTGCCCCCTTGACCCCCACAAGGGGCACTGCCCCTTGACCCTGTTGGTGGCTGTTGCCCTCGATCCCCTACTTCAATATTAGAAAAAACAAAAAAAATATGAGGGCATTGCGCCGACCAAGTATGCAAATTTTTAAAGGAGAGATTCGCCATTTTAATGATCTGTTTTAGTGATTATTCACTAGGATTCGCCAATGTGATTATTTTTTTTTACCAATTATCCATTAAGATTCGCCAGGATTTTACAAATTTTTGAATAATGTGCATAAGATTCACCAAGGAAAATTAATATATTTTTCAAATAAAAGGATAGATTCGCTAGGATTTTACACCTTTTTGGGTGTTTCTTAAAGTTATCCCTGATCTAAAGGGGCAAGGGGAGTGGATACGTCAACAAATTAATCCCAAGCACAACAAAGAAAGTATATTGACCCTTTAATTAATTCTATGTGTTCCTAGATAGTATGGAAATCAATAGATAGAATAACTAAAGGAGTCTTCGACTGATTGTATTGCAAAAAATATGTTAGTAGTTTAACGCTGTCGGTCTTGGACGAATGCGAAAAAGTTGCACAATTCATTAGTGAAATAGCACACTCACAAACATATAGGTTAGAGGATCGATATCCAAAAATGAGATCAAATCGAAGTTGTAAATTGAAAAACTTAAGTCTCTGGTATACCTCAAATTCGCCCTTATGTAGGGAAAATTTGCCTATTTGTGCTATCAAAATTGCCCATCTAGGAAGATGGGTAAATTTGTTCTCGCCTATCCTAAGAAAGAGGTGAATTTGATCTCATGTTTATAACTCGAACACTTTGACCTATTTCTTAGGAACCTTCGCAAGTTCATCTTTGCTTTGAGCAACTTCACCCTTTGTTTCAAGTTCACCTCTTTTTACAAAAGGGCAAATTCGCTTTCACCTCTATTGATTACAGGTTCACCTCTGTAACAAGAAAGTTCACCCGTCAGGGCGGATTTTCCCCATTGTGTAGGATCTGAACCTAAAAAATATAAACAACAAACGTAAAAGTGCAGACCCATGACGTGGGTCCCACCGAGCATGTGAAAAATGTGTGTAGGTGAAATTCCTAGTCTAAAATTGCAAAACAAAAAGGAATGCAAGCAAGGAAAAACTCAAAAAACACCTCAACGATTATCCTAGTTGAACTTGAACAGAACAAAACAAAAATATAATGTTTACATTGTCTGAGTTGATGAGTTGGTTGGCCTTGTTGATCGTTTGATTCGTGTGCTCCATTTGATGGAAAATAGCATGAAACTTAGCTCTAATTGATTGTGAGATGGTGGAGAATGCAATGATGAAATTGGGTATTGCAATGGATGCAAAGGGTGCTACAATAATTGTGGTTCTGGATGCTTGGATTCTTGATATCTTGAATGCTTGTGTGAATGAATTTTTGATTATTCAAATGAGGGAAAATTCCTCTAATTTTAGGGGAAGTGCCCCTAAAACATGGAGGCTCAAGATGAAGCCACCATGGACAAGATCAAGGGCCAAGGTGAGTTGAGAACTCACAGGCCCTCATATCTTGCCATGTGGCGGGTGAGGTGTCAAAAGAGGAGATGAGGTGGAGGTACTACATAGTACCTTGGGAGTGGGATAAAATATCCTCAGAAAGGAGGTCCTTGTCCACATGTGGGTGATAAGACATTTAAGGAGGGCCTAGGGGGAATAAATGTGAATTTAAAATTCACATGGGGAATAGGTTGCCTTCTTCAAAAAGAGAAAACAATTAATAAAAGGTTGACTTGGAGGTATGCCATAAATGGCATAAGGATTAGGTTGACCTAGTTAGGTGATTAGGTTGTGCAAACAAGGGATTAGACAAATTAATGATAGATTAAGGCAAGTGGGGAGTTATGAAGGATGTGACACTAATCCTAATTAAGGGTTCTACACATCCTAATTATAGGTTAATAAAATTAACCTAGATTAGAGAAGAATTATGGAAGATGGGACAAGGAGAGAGAAATAATTAATTTAAAAATTAATTTAAATTCGTAAAGAAATGACTAAATTAAATAAATTAAAATATTTATTTAATTTAGAGAGGAAAAGGGGATAAATGATAAAGTATTTAAATATTTAATTAAATACCTTAGGAGCATTAGAAGAAGGGGAATATTAATTAAATAATAAATTATTTAATTAAGGCAAATGAGTGATGCAGTATAGAGGAATAAAAAGGGATGAATTTAACCATATGGGGGTGGTCAAATTCTGATGTCTCCACATGTCACCTATGTAGGATATACCCTTTTTTGTCTACCTTGCCATATGACCATATGCTTTGGTAGCCTTGCTTACTCATTATGATGATGGTGGAAGAGAAAGATCAGTATATTACATCAGTCATGTTCTTTTTATTATGAAACTCGTTATTCCTCCATGCAGAAACAATGCCTAACTCTCGTCTTTGCAATGAAAAAGATAAGACATTATATTCTTCATACTGAGACACATTTTATTGTGAGAAATGATCTTTTGAAGCATTTTTTTGAGTGCTGACCTTGCCGGAAGGTTAGCAAAGTTAGTAATGTTTCTCTATGAGTTTGACATAAATTTTGTAACTTAGAAGTCAATAAAAGGTCAAGCAATTGCCAATTAATTGGAAGACACTCTTTCACCTCACTCCTTCCCTAGTCTAAACCTATTCCTTGATGAAGATATTTTTGCAATTAATCATGATATTATATGGGAGATGTATTTCAAGGGATCGAGATGTCAGACTAGATCCAGAGTAGGTGTAGTTCTAATCTTGCATGAACGAAAGCCAGTCCCTTTCTCCTTTTGATTAGAGTTTACTTGTAGTAATAACATCACCGAGTATAAAGTCTTTATTTCTAGCTTGTGTGCCATGATCACATGAAACATAAAGCATCTCTATATATGGTGACTATGAGCTTATTGTGAATCAGATTAAATGAACTTGTCAACCTAAGCAGAGTAAGTTGTCTTAGTATTGAGACCTCACTTTTTCCTTACTTGAGTGACTTTCCACTTTCACAATAGACAGTGTCCCTAGGATATAAAACTGACATGTGAATTGCATGGCGAGTGCTACCTCCCTGGTGCCTTTGGATAAGGATTCAAAGGAATACCACTTTGTTGTTCATATTATTCCCTCTCCTACTATTTCCAATCAACCTGAATCGAAACATCTCATGTGTTCTTAGTAGACTTTGGAGAATTATACTCTAACATCTACAACTATCTAAAGATTGGATTTTTTCTTGATTATTTGACAAAGAATGACTGCACTAAGATACGAAAACTTTCAGTTGGCTATGTTGTCTTATCGAATATTCTTTATTGAAAACCTTATAATGGTTAACTTATTCAATGTATCACTAAAGTGGAAATACCCTTTACTCTTAAGGAAGTCCATTCAGGTTCTGGGGGTGGAAATTTTGGTGGTAAATCCCTGGTATAAAAAATGATTTACATGGGATAATTTTGGAAAACAATGGAACAATATTCCTTTGATTTGTCAAGAAGTATACGCAATGTCAACAACATAGTCATCTTATTCATGTTTCTACTCAAGAATTGTAAAATCAGACCTCTCCTTGGCTGTTCACAAAATGGGGGTTGGATATTATTGGGAAAATATTATCTCCTCCCTCTAAAGGACATGTCTTTATCATTATCATTACCGATTAATTCACAAAGTGGGTTGAAGCTATCTCACTTTGATACATGAATGTTGAAGCTATCTATAATTTTATTCTAAGAAACATCATTGCTCACTTTAGATTTCCATCTGCCTTTGTTTTTGATAATGGAATGCCATTCAAGAATAAGGAAGTGAATCAATTCTTGGAAAAGTTTCATATTCAACATAGATTCTCTACACCATATTATCCTAGGTCCAATAGCCAAAGAAAAGCATATAATAAGACCCTTGAGCTTATTATTTGGAAAACAATAAATAAACATGGTAAGGATTGGCATATTCAATTGACATATGGTTTTTGGGACTATCACACAAGTGTTCGTATGGCTATTGGAACACTGCCTTACAACCTCATATATGGTGCTGAAGCTATCATGCCTTTAGAGTTGGAGATTCCATCTTTGTGATTTTCCCTTAAAGGGTTAATTGATGATGAGACTTACCAATCTAATCATTTTCATTATCTTGAGATGCTTGATGAGTGCCAATTGTAGGCCCTCAACCACCTTAAATCTTATCAATGATCATTGTCTAGGCAATATAATCAAGGTTTTCTTCCTAGGACTTTCAAGGTAAGTGAATTGGTTCTCTACGAGAATCAAAGAAATGTAAATGTGTTGCTTGATGAAAGAGGAAAACTCAGTCCTAATTGGTTAGGATCTTACATTTTCATCTCCGTGTATGGTTCTAGTGCCTATGGATGGTCCACCTCTAAAATAACTCGTTAATGCAATGCACCTTCGTCGATACTATGCATAGTGTCTATGTGTAACATATGTAATGTTCAACCCTTGAGGTTGTAGTGTCATGTATGTTGACATTACTTCATCAAAAAATTATGATTTTTTTTTTGTGCTATGATGTAACCATGTGTGTGTGTGTGTGTGTGAAAGACACACATGCATGTGTTTTGATATGCTATGTATCCATGCATTACATTACATATTTTGGTTAGGCAATTAGATCATAATTATATTTAATTAACATACATCCATGTGTGTTTATTAAATTTTTATATCATCTAATTTAAGATACATCCATAAAGACAACATCCATCAAATAATCATAGATGAAAGTAAAGTAACATACACATAAAGTAAGGAACACCATGATATTGAAATCAGTATCTCATGTATAAGTATATATCAAATTTCATGTACATGTATTATGCTAGTGCCATAAAAAAAAAAGTGGCAGTTGTATATGTGTATCAATTTCTATACATAAAAAATGATCTACAAAATATGTGTCATTAGTAGAAAAATGATATACAAAAGGGGATCTCTATGCCTGGGGCGCATGGCTCCCCAAGAACTCTAGGTCTAGTGGTTGTTGTTACTATAGCTGGACAATCAATATAGAGCAATACCTATGTGATTCAAAGACAAATACCATTGCATATAGCCCTTAGATATCTCCCTAAAGGGAGGCTATCTGAAGCTTGGATCACCTTAGCACATCATGTAACTACTAGTCTCATAATGGCATCATAGTTTCTGCCTACCTTACAAGGTCATCGAGTTGGCTCTATAGAGAATCACATGCATGCTCAACATTATCTTCTCTCATCATGACCACGTCTCACTCAGACAAGCCAACTCATAGTTCCACTGAGACCTGATCTCTTTGTGATCTAGTAGTGGTATCATTGATAGTTTTCAATATGATCTCTACTTGTCCTCCTCATAGGCCATCATCAAATGTATTATTGGCTTAAAGAGGTGGGCATGTCACCTCACTAAGGTTGGTTGGTACATATCTAGGATAGATGCTTAGACTAGCACAATAGAGCCCACCTCTGATATACACTAAGCTATGAGCCCAATCCATCCATGTGTGTCTACTACAACCACAAAGAGATGATAACCATCAGTATCACAAGATGTATATACATAAAGAAAAAATAAAAGAATATACATGAGATGAAAATTTGAAAGAACTGAAATGAAATGACATTAAAAAAATGCTACACCTGGGTCCCCTGGCTACTAGTGTGGATCAAAGCCATTGTTGGATTGACGAAAGGTGCTAGCACTACTATTGAGACTGGGATAGTGGGTGGAGGAGAGGAAATCCTCCACCACTACCTCAACCTTGCCTCTATTGTACCTATTACCATCTACTGCTGGTGCTATCCTTTGTCTCCATCTCTCTTCCTCTTTCTCTACACTGGTGGACCATCACCTTGAAGGACGGGATACCCCATAGTGGTATCCACTAGAAAGACTGGTGCGAGGTGATGTGTGAGCATCAAGATATGGAAGCCTCTAGCCACATCAATGCCATTGATTGTATGTGTCGCCAACTGATCTTGATTGACCTCATCATCATTAGAAGGGACAATGTTTGTGATCAAAGGCCAATGACAATCACCCAACCATGTCACACTCCTCATGACCCATATATGGTAAGGGATTGTGGGAGGGGTAGTATGAATAATGTCAAACTATCGCATGAACCTCCTCCAGTAAGAAGGAATAATAAAAAATCTATGTGATCTAATAAAAATTGATCACGTTGTAGGTTCTTGAGATACCATCTATCATCAAACCACAAAAACCATCGGTAGGGATACCATCCAATCTGATCTGATCTCAATGTATCAAACTATAGTCACCAAAAATATAGATCCTCATGCCTCCACTACCTGATAAGCTCATACAAGTGGCCCATAGGAATTGAATAATCATGCACCTAAGTGTACCCGACTATTCGTGTACATGTAAGGTGAGGGAAGGCCCACACCTACAATAGGGTGCATGCAGTCAAACTCTTAAACTCATAATATACGTACATGCCCAAATCATGGTATAAGTGTGCTAGCATGTTGCATCCTGAGGTGAAGACCATCTTGTGTTGCTCCATCTATCTGATCATATGCACAAGACCCCCATCAAGGAAAGAGTCCCATATATCTATCATGACTCATGTGGCCATAGTGATGACCATGACCCAACACAATAGAGGTACTATGAAAATGCCTTGCTTGAACCAGTGGGTATAAATGTGACCGGTCCCATTGCCATCGTCAATGTGACCTGAGCAATACTAGACTCCATCTGCCCGCTCCTATACAAAAAATGGGTCATCTATAGTAACTTTTCACCCATGGATGGGAAGATTGAGGATGCAATAGATCTCCTCTAATGTGACGATCATCTCGCCTGTCAAGAGGTGGAAGGTTGACATGGTGGAATCCCATCGCTCCATCAATGCCAACAACATGCAATCATGGTATAACATCTTTGGCATTTGGTAAACATACCATAGGCTGACCCGTCATAGAAGCCTCTCCTCATCATCGAAAAGAAGTCAATATTGGTCTCAAAAAAGGCATAGCACCTTCCCACCGGGATACTCTTTGATCTCTGGATAGTCCTACAAAAGTAAAAATTTCCAGCTAGACCACTTGATGCAAAAAACTATGGAACATCCTAAGTGGCACCTCTAAGACGCAGGCACACTACATAGATGTTTGCATGTCGTGATGTCATTCTAGGTCCAACATTAAAGCTAGCTAGATGCTAGCGTAGGTAGAGGACCCCAGTGCATGTGTGGGTCCCCAGTGTACTAATGGGATGCCAACATGCGAGGAGGACACAAGTGCAAAATAGGTATTCATGCACTATATTTCTATCTAAAATCTATCTAAAAATCTCAAAAAATATATGAAAAATGTAGTTTAAAGACTCACCTAGTGCGAATTGAGACCCTTGGCAACATCCCACCACAACTAGTCTAGTCTAGGATCCTCTTACTCTTGTCTACATGTCATTTTTTTGAACTTTCTCTTACAAAATTCAACAAGAATCATATGATGAATGGTGAAAATGACCCTTCTAGGGGCCCACCTTAGTATATATAGGCCCCTCGAGCCCCATTTTTTTCTAGCGATCATGGTCCCTCTATTTCTCTTGATTTTACCCCACTAGGCTAGGGGAAAACTCAAGAGGGTACATATAGTCACCTCTTTACAATATTTTTCTTCAAAACCACTGATTTGTTTCTTCATCATTCTTCTCGCCTTAGTAGCTTCCTCCAAATTCTTTCGGACTAACTTAAAATTTGAGTTTTACCTAATCAAATTTTGCACACATTTTCATGAAAAGTGCTATATGTTCACCAATTTCAACTATTGGGGGCATCTTTCATACCTTCCTGCTCAACCTCTGCATCCTCTACAGTATCCTTTTGGCATGAAAATCTATAAAATTTTCAAGTTTTTGTGTTTGTTCTCTTTTCTACTTTAGTGTGGCCAATTCTTCCTAAAATTGAGCCCACTAAAGTGGGGATAAAATGTAATTTCACAAAATTGCACCCTAGGGGAAATTTCACATTTATTCATTTACCCTTGCATTTATTACACCTAAGCGCATTTAGGATAAGAACCTCATGGTTTAGAATCTCATGATTCCAACCCCATGAGAACCAATGATGAAAAGACAATCTACTACCTCATTTCTCAAAAACTAATGAGTTGGATGCCTATGTGATGCATGGACTTCTACATGACATGCTAGCATCCTAGTAGTTTTATGAGTTTGAAATGAGGAATCTTGAAATCTTGACTTGTGAAATGTGTCCCTGCAGTTAGATTTCCAAGTGTAACTACTCCTCTTGCCCTTGCAGCAACAAAAATCCCTTTCTTTCTCTCATTTTGGGGGGTTCTTTCAGATTCTTGACTTGAATCCTTCAATTTCACTCTAGTCTCTATTTCTCCTTCTTGTGATATCTCTTCTACAAGCGAAGCTCTACCAAACTAAGGTCCCTCCAATAGCCAAATCTCTCTTTCTTGCATACAATGGTGCATTTGTGTGTTCAAGAGGGGGTCGAGGATTGTTGGTAACACTCTCTTGTTCTTATCTATTTGCGAATAGATGACTTTGTTTACTTGCTATTATGTGGTGTAGGTTCTCCTGCTTGAGTGGGGATTTTTTTTACCAATATTTATTTGTCTACTTTGTCTATTTTTTCTATCTATTTGGTTGTCCATGGAGGTGGGAATACCAAAATGGGGGTTTGACTATGGAAAACCCCAAAACAACCCCAAAAAATTTCCTTATTCATCTTATGTGTAGGTTTCCAAGGGGAAGCTTGGAAGAAGATTTCAAGTGCTTTGTCAGTTGTAATTTTATCCTTGAATCCCCTTTGTATTTTATATCGTTTCCTTATTTCTACTTATCTATTTTATTGAATAGACCTCAAGTTCGAGCACATTAGTAGGACTTTAGCATTTGTGTTCAAGGTTATGATTCTTTGTGTTTCCTTGGATGCTAACACATCCCTTGAACTCTAGCATGTTGTGTTGGCATCTTGATACTACATAGTAGTCCTCTTTCTGAGAGCTATTCCTTTTGAGACAGAGACCTTGAAACCCTTCTCTCTTGGATTTTGTAGCAATATTTTTGAATAATTATCTTTAATACAACCTTCTTTGCAAATTTTTCATTCAGAAAAACTTGAGGTAGTTAAGGGTAGTTTGCTCCCTGGGATTCTCTTGAGAAAGAAAAGACTCATGAGTAGAAAATCACCCTTCTCTTACAAATCCAAATTGACGTTGTAGAAAAATTAAATACTTTAGAAAAACTAAAATATGATAATTAATTTAAATAGATCAAAAATAAAAAATAAAATTGTATCCCGAACATTACCACCTAAATAAATATAGGTAAAATTTAATTGAATAGAAGAAAAGTTAATTTTGATGCGAATTGTATAATTATCACAATTAAAATTTCTTCTTCTAGTTATCTTGTAGATCAATAATACTTTTTAGATTCTACAACATTAACAAACCTACAAAGATGGTATATTGATAGCTTGATATATTGCAACATATTCATTAGACCAAATATTCTTAATAAAAAATTATATGAGAAACTTTTATTACAAGTGTAGACATCCAAATTTGAACCTTTACATAAGGTCAAACTTATCCCTTTACTTCATCCATTTCATCTCTTCATCAACGTTTATTAAATCATTTATTTAATTAATGTTCCCCCTTTTTCACTAACGTTCCTAAGGTATTTAATTCAATTATTTAAATACTTTACCATTAGCCCATTTATTCTCTAAATTAAATACATAAATCAATTTATTTAATTTGGTCAATTGTCCCCTGCAATTTTAAATTCATTCTTTCTATCTCATTGTCCCATCCTCCATAACCCTTTCACTAATCTAGATTAATCTAATTAATCCTTCATTAGGATATGCATATTCTTAATCAAGATTCATGTGGCATCCTCCATAATTAGCCACTTGCCTCTAATCCTCATTAATTAGTCTAATCACCTACTTGCACATACCAATCCTAATCACTTTCCCTTTTCAACATGTCCTTGAGTCAACCTTCATGGTACCCTTTTTGGTTTGACCTCTTCCCTATGTGAATTAAAAATTCACACTTATTCCCCCCATGCATTTGTCTTCAGCTCAAAGATCACACAATACACATTGGACAAAGACCTATTTTAGGTGAATCATGTCTTACCCTTTGGTTTCTTCCAAGAAAGTGAATTAAAAATTCACTTTTATTCTTCCAATGCCCTCTCCAATCCCCATGGTGACAAGAGTGGACTTTCTAAAAGTCCTCACTTGTCACTTTTAGCCCCACTTGGGGACAAGAAATACCTTCTTGAGGAAATCCTCTCTCATCCCACGGTACTTGCAAGTACCTTGTGACCACATGGCCTTTTCCATGTGACCTTGTACCCTTTCCATCTCACCATGTCCTTGGACACTTCATCCTCCACATGGCAAGATGTGAGGGCTTGTGAGTCCTCAAATCACCATATCCCTCCATCTTGGCCATAGTGGCACAATTTTGATTATTGAATCATCTAAAGAATTCAAATTCTTCTATAAATACCCCCCTTTTTCATTGATTAAGGGACCTTATGATCCTTAGGCATTCTTATCACAATTATGCTCTCAAGCAATTTTTGCATTCTAGCCATTGTAGCAACTCTCTTTCACCTTGCATTTTAGTAGCCATTATTGCATTTATCCCCCATCATTAATCACCCAACTACCACTACCATCAAAAACTTGCCATCAAGGAGCGGATATTCAAAATATCATCAAGGGCCAACCGAGGATCAAGACAAGTAAGAAGTTATACCATCTTATTGTTTTTATCTTTCTTTATTTGTGTTCAACGCAACCTAATCTTGAGGTGGTTTAGTGTAGTTGTTATCTTGAATTGTTTAGTTAGTTTTGCATATTAAGAGGTAATAAATTTCACTGCACACATTTCTGGCACGACCGGTCGGACCCATGACACCGGTCCATTACTTTCACGTTTGTTGGTTTTTGAAATTTTATAGATTCTGGAACACAGAGGTGAATCCACCCTCAAGGAGTGACCTTGCCCATAATAGGTGACCTTTCCCAAAAAAATAACTGTTTTGTTTTATGTTTTTCTATTTTCTGCTTTATAACTTTTTGCAAGTTCATAGAATACATGGCCTTGCCTAGGAGGGGCAACCGTGCCCAAAAACACAAACTATTTTGTTTTCTATTTTTCTATTTTCTATTTTTTGACTTTTTGCAGGTTCACAGAATAGGTGACCTTGCCATGAATAGGCGACCTTGCCCAAAAACATAGACTATTTTTTTTTTCTAATTTCTAACTTTTTGCAGGTTCACAGAACAAATGACCTTGCCCAGGAGGGGTAACCTTTCCCAGAATAGGTGACCTTGCCCAAAAAAAGTGACCTTGCCCTCAAGGGGCGACCTTGCCCAAACACACAAACTGTTTTGTTATTTGTTCAGCTATTTTTTCCTTTTTGACTTTTTGTAGGTTCAGAGAACATGCGACCTTTCCTAGAACAGGTGACCTTTCCCAAAAACAAAGGTGGCCACACCCGAAATAGATGTAAAAATAGGTAAACAGTCACTCAAAATTTTCATTTTAGTATTCAGTTTCTGACTTTTTTTTCCATTTCTGACCTACTAACTTCCGTTTTGAGGGTTTTTTATACTAACATTTGTGCAATTTTCTTGCCAAAGGAAAAAAAATGAAACTACTAATACACTTATTATAGGAGGAGAAACTTTGTTTAGTTAGTCTTGTGCTTTTATTTTTTAAAACTAGGAACATAGGATTAATTAAAGGGTTAAGAAAGTTTCTTTTTGTGTTTGAAAGTGGGCTATTGATGTATCCAATCCCCTTGCATCATTTGGCGATCCTGGGTGAAGAGAAATCGTAGCTCACTTAGTCCTTTTTCTACCCCATTTTAATTTTATTAGAGAGGCCTACTTGGGGATTTCATCACCCCAAAGGATGATCCCAACAACATGTTATCAACGGGGTATATAAAGGGGGGAGGTGAAAGCTATCCCTCAATCTAGTCATGTCGTGTCTGGCGAAGCATCAAAGCTAGGGTGATACCTATACAAGATGTGAAAAATGAGTGCTTGTCAGTTAGTTTTGCTTGTCAGTTAGTTTTGGCCTTTTACTTTTCATTTTATCCTTTTCCTTCATTATCTTTGACTAAGCTAGGTTTAGACTAGTACACAGAGGCGACACCACCTATAAATGAGTGAACTTTCCCTTAAAAGGTGACCTTGCCCTAAAGGGGAACCCTGCCCCTTGTTTTAGTTGTTTTTTACCTTGACCAAGTCAAAATTTTGACAGTTTTTCCTATTTGGACGACCTTGTCCCTTGTTTGGGCAACCCAGCCCTAAGTTTGGGTGACCTTTCCCTCAAGGGGCGACTTTTCCTTAAAGGGGTGACCCTTTGAACAACCTTTTTTAGCCTCTGTTCACTATTCATTACCCTATTTTGGGAACCTATTTTTCGATTTCGAGTGTCGTTCCCTCATCTAGACTATCTATGTACCCATTCCGACCATCCATTCGACCATTCCAAATTTTTGTTTTCTTGTTCTGAACATTATACCCCCTTTTCGAAAAGTAGCTCAGCCGTTCCCAGAATCCATTTTCCCATTTTGAGTGCCATACCCCAACCTCATACATCTGTTCACCTATTCCAAGTGATTGTTTCTCCATTCTGCAAACCTGTTTGCCCATTCTTGAAGTCCATTTATCGATATCGTTTAACTATTTTTCACTCCAACTTGAAACCAAGACCTGTTTAGGTGACCCTGTCCTTGTTTGGGGGACCATACCCTAGTTTGGGTGACCTTTCCCAAGTTTGGACAGCCTTGCCCCAAAAATGCATCCATTTCCCAAATTTGATCCGAGAAGCGAGTTTCCTGTGGTTTCTGAAAGACTTGTTGACTGTCCAGGTATTTGCACATCTCTTTCACCTACATCATGATCCAATCAAATCCAAATCATCATCCAAATCATATAGGTTGCTCTCATAATCATCCTTAGGTTATACATCCATCATCATTTTCTTGATCCAAATGCTCTAAACTTTGTTTGAAGTCGTTATCTGAATTGACCTAGGTGCCTGAACCTGATCTTCAACCTTCAACATCTACTTAGGATTGTTATCCATCCTAAATCGACCATCATCCTTGGTCCTATGAATCCCCTTTCATCTCAAGGTGGATTCGATGTCGTGATCATTAGTTCATCCTTTAATCCGATCAATCAACACCTTAAGTCACCTAGGGTGATCTCTGAGCCCAATTAATAAACCCTTCTAATCATCCAATCGATTGATCTTTGACCCAATTTCATCCAATCAAATCCAATCTTTATCCAATCATTCGATTAATTGATACATCATCATTTGATCCATCATATATCCTATCAATGGATCTATCATCCAGTCCAATATTTATCCAACTATCCTATCTAATCCAACAATACTTATCCAATCCAATCAATCAATCCAATTCATCATTTAGATCATCATTTAGAAGCTTAGGTACATCTTAGATCACTTAGGTTTTTTTCACGTTCATGCCCATCCAGAATCATTCACTAACGAAATTTTTTTTGGAAGACCAACAAGCCTAAGGTTCCCAACCAAATATACCAAATGATCCCCATAACGGTGCCTCATCCCAATCCAATATAGACATCCAAAACACCACACCACTTGCTGACGAGAACATGGTAAATTGGTCCGAAGTCACTGTTGATGAATACCTCAATGATCACATTAATGTTCAAATGACGAACCGTCTCCTCAAAAAACATGGAGATAAGATTCCTGCCACTCTACTCATGAGAGGCATCAAACCACCATCCAATTTTGATGCATCAGAATATGCTAGTACCCACACTCTTCCTACACCCATCGATCCATAGACTTCATAAAATGTCCCAGGGAATTCATATGTAGTCGAAGGTGCACCCACTGAGAATTGGTATCATCCTGAGATTGGAAATTCTATGATACACCAAGTTGTTAGTTATCCTCATCTCCCAACCACAACCTTTGCAGCACAAACCGAGCATCATGATCCCTATGCCTACGACATGCCACCATACATCCCATCTGCTCCACAACTTCCAGTTCAACATCCTAGTTAGCCACCTATCAATACTGGGGGCAAACCTACCCTTGCATCAATGCCACTTCCAGGATCTATACCCACAACCAACTTAGTACCACCTGCATTCGAGTAGCCTCCTATCAATTCTCACCAATCCTCTTCGTTACAAACACCACCTCAACATACTACTACTATTGTTGCCTCATCCCCGCCACCTCATCAACAACCACCTCAATATAACATTCCTATCCCACAATAAAACATATAGGATCCTACGCAACCACCACACTAGGTAATACAAACAACATCCTAGTAGCCAAAACTACTGCATGGTACTACAATAGTCATCCCACAAAAACATGTTCCCTCTCACCCATCTTATTAATAATAGCCACAACAATGAACCCCACCATAAAATATCCACATTCCTCCACAAATGAAAACTCTTACAAAATACCTTTACCATCCATCCAACACATACACTGCTCCATCCCATCTCAATTTAAATCCTCATCAGACTAGTCAAAACCAAGAACAGACCCAACTGCGACCTTACACCAATCCCCCATAGTCACAAAATCATCCCTATCAACAATAATCAAATCCATCCCCATACATCATGCAACAACCCACCATTTCACAACAATACCAATCTTATCCACCCTATCTCTAGCAACAATAGTCCTACTATCTGGGTGCACCTTCCATTTCCTACTACCAACAACCATCGTCATATCAACAAGGGGTACTACCCCTTTGTATTATCAAAATCCTACATAAAAACAAGGTGCTATGTCCACTTCTTACTACCAACAACAACCACCCTACCAACAAGTGGCTTCCACTCATCATAATCTATCATCCTCCTATCCGTCATACATCAATCCACAACCTAGTTATACCAATCAGAACTAGCAAGCACATTCATATGCATCCCAACCCGTCTATGATCCAACTGCGGAAATGAAATCCTCATCATACCAACAATACTATCCATACAATAAGCCTACTCCAACTCTTGCAACACCCATTAACAAGGCCTTGGAGGAAGTCAAAGCTGCTTTGAAGGATTTACAAGCCGGGATGAGCAAAAAATCATTCAAGTTTGAGGACATTTGTCCCTATCCATTTGATCCCTCCATTTCCTTGGTTCCCTTCTCCAAACACTTTGAAATACAAAAATTTGATAAGTACAAGGGAACCAAAGACCCTAAAGATCATCTACAAGAATTTTATGCCCATTGCCAAGGGGTCATGCATAATGACAACTATCTCATTCGACTATTCCCTAAGAGCCTATAGGGGGTTGCCCTTAACTGGTTCATGGGCCTTGAAAAAGGATCTATCAAATCCTTTCTGCAACTATCAAAACAATTCATCTCCCATTTCTCTTTTAATTCAAAGAAGGAAATTCACATGCTTCATCTCTTGAAAGAAAAGTAGCGTGATGGAGAAACCTTTGCTAGCTATCTACAAAGATGGCGAGCCTTAGCTAGCCGAATGAAATCCCCATTATAGGAAAAAGAGATGGTTATGTTGTTCATCAGAAATTCCCATCCGGAAATGGCTCACAACTTTTGACTCCACTATATCATTACCTTTGTGACACTCGTGGAAAAGGTCCTATCTTGGAATGATCCCTTATTGCTAAAGGGGAAGTCAAAATTTTCAATTATGATAAAGAGTGATCCTCTAGAGATAAATCTCATTATTGGAATAAGAATAAAATTTTTGTCAATGATGGTGTCACTGAAACCAAGCATGTGTAGGTGGATACCACCTCGCAATAATATCCTCCTTAATAACAATAGTCAATCCCAAATACCATATTTGTGCCCCAAGGAGCACCTTGCCAAGAGTCGAATCAAAAAAATGAAGGGGGAAATAAATACCAATTTACTCACTTGGGATAACCCCTTAGCATTGTGTTTGACAAGATCATCCAAGAAAAATACCTCATGATGTATCCTGTAACCAAGCCCCTCGACGAGTCTAAGCCTAAACCAACTTGGTTTAAAGACAATGAGTATTGTGAATTTCACAAGATTAAGGGACATACATTGGACAAGTGTCAAGGTCTAAGAACCTACATCTAGGGTCTCATAGATCAAGGTTAAATACATGTGGATGCAAACACAAAAACCTCATCTAATGCTCAACTTCAAATATACCAGAATTCTTTTCCCAAGCATAATCAGGGTCCTAACACATCCAAATCCAATCCTGGACCTAGCAAAAACAACAACCAGAATAGAAGCACAAATAATATCACTTAAAAAAATGTGCCATACGATTACCAAAGTGTTGTCACATACATAGAACAAGTGGAGCCACATGTATCCATGATAAACGTCAAAGGAAAATATCCATAATATGTTGTTACCACCCATCATACTCACATCATGGATCCAACATGCCCCACATCTAACTACTTGCCATCTATCAATTCATAATACAATATCCTTGATCACCTAGGAAAGACCTCAACTTAGATTTCCATCTTGGATTTGCTTAATTCTTCTTCCGCACATCAATATATCTTGAATAAGGCCTTACAAAACACCCAAGTCCCCAACGACATTGATCTCACATAGTTACAAGCATTGGTAGGAAATATCTTAGAACCTATCAATTAGGTTTCAGCCAACAAGATATGCCTTGGCTTGACTTAAGTCATAACCACCCCTGCACCTTGAGGTTGGTGTAAATGGTCATAAAGTAAAAATTGTACTGGTAGATAATGGTTCTGCCCTAAATATTTGTACATTAAAGTTTATACAATAGGTGGGATACACCCAAGCTGACCTAAACAATCAAGTTATCACCATCAAAGCATATGATAATGTAGAACGAGATTCTGAGGGGACTATTTGCCTTCCTATTCAATTGGGGCCCATTGTGCAATACACTATGTGTCATGTTCTAGACCTTGAACTTCCATATAGCATCCTTCTTGGCTACCCATGGATTCACTCTATGCAAGCCATCCCATCAACCTATCATCAATGTCTAAAATTCCCTTTTCAAGGAATGGAAGTAACTATACAAGCTAATCCTCAACCATTTGAATATTGTTGTACCCTAGAGGCTTCCTTTCCGCATTCCCACTATTTCCCTAGAGTAGAAATGGGGGCAACTTAGACATCACACTCTCCTCCATCCACCAATACATTAAATACCTCTTCATCCACACCATCATCCATACCTGATTCCACCATCCCTAAGGTCCAAATCATTGAAAAGGGGTATGGTGAGGATGAAATGTGTACAACATTGAATGTGGCAACCATGCCTCCCTCACCATGTACATATGGAAAAACTTCTCCATCTGTTCCTGAAGAAGAAGAGAAGACACTCACACTCACTTCCAAGAACATGGGCTCGACAACATTCATATATATAGGTTCACTTCAAGATCAAATGGAAGAAGATATCAGTCAGTGGGTTTACAGAGAAGAAATTGAGCAGACATGTCCCCTCAAAGAATACTTGTAGGAGGTCTATATGTGTGCATCTAAGTTCATTGAAAAGTGCAACTAGAAGAGAAAGGAAAATGACAACCCATAGAAGCATCCATGCGTTTGAAGAAGATAGGTTTAGGCTATGACCAGAAACAAAAGGGCCCTCTAGCATCATCTAGTGCCTCCAACAATGTTAGTGTGCACAAATGTTCCCTCAAAGACATACCAGAGGAGGAATCCATCATTTATGCATACGATGATCTAGATCACATTGACCTCCCTGCGATGTTTGAATTCCTATCCATTTGCAACATAACCTTATCCATCAAAAATTCTGAGCTTATTGACTATGACCTACAAGGTACTGCACCTCTCAACATGTTTCCCTTAGTGGACCAATATGTACATCTCATGGGATTGGGGGAAGACGAACGCCCCGACCGCAAAAAAAAGAAGAAAAATCAAAATAGGTCACCTAGTGAAAACCTCCCCGAGGCACTTTGTGATTATGAAAAATTAAAAACAAACGGCGTATTTACTAGTGAAAACCTTGAAAAGGTGCTAGAATATGGGGACACTCATCTTCCCCTTGTAGGGACTCAACTATTTAGACGATCATCCATCTTGATTGAAGAAACACAACCAATAAACTTGGGAACTAAAGAAAACCCCAAAATCACCTATGTGGCTAAAGCATTGACAAAAGAAGAACACTCTACCATCACCAAACTTCTCAAAGAAGGAATCATAAAATTTTCTTGGACATATTCAGACATGCCCGACCTTGATCCTACTTTGGTGGTACATCACCTAGACATCCATCCTGATACAAAACCTGTCAGGCATAAACTCTAGAAAATGCACCCTTAGGTGGCTCTACTGGTTAAGAAAGAATTGGAAAAGCTATTGGAGGCAGGATTCATTAAACCAATTGACTAATCTGACTGGATCTGCAACATAGTGTGAGTCGCAAAACCTAATGAATATATCATAATTTGTACATATTTCTGAGACCTTAACAAAAGTTGTCCCAAGGATGACTTTCCATTACCAAATATTGATATGCTGGTTGTTCTCACCGCAGGACATGAGATGCTGTCCCTCATGGATGGTTTCTCTGACTACAATCAGATTAGGATTTCCCTTGAGGATCAACATAAGACTGTGTTTACAACATATTCGGGTACATTTTGTTACAATGTCATGCCTTTTGGCCTCAAGAATGTGGGGGCAACATATCAGCGTGCTATGACAATTATCTTCTATGACCTCATCCACATAATCATGGAAGACTATGTTGATGAACTGCTAGAAAAATAAAGAATGAGGGAAGACAACCCTGCAATCCTCAAGAAGATCTTTGAATGCCTAGAATAGTACAAGCTACACCTTAATCCAAAGAAATGTGTCTTTGGTGTCATAAACAAAAATCTCTTAGGGTTCATTGTCTCCCACAAAGGAATAGAGGTTGATCCTGCTAAGGTCAAGGATATCATGGAAATGCCTCCACCCCACACTTTGAAGTAGCTAAGAAGCTTGCAAGGTAAGCTCCAATCCATCTGAAGGTTCATTGCTCAACTAGGTGACAAGTGTTAGTCATTCACACACCTCCTGAAGAAAGATACTGCATTTAAGTGGAACCCACAATGTCAACTCATCTTTGATCAAATCAAAGAATATTTGGCTCACCTACCTATTCTCATGCCACCTATTCTGAAAAAATGACTTCTTTATATTTCAACTACTTATGTAGCATTGGGGGAATTATTAGCACAACACAATGAGTCATCCAAAGAAAGAGAAATTTACTACATCAGTCAGACCTTAGTAGGTTATGAGCTCAACTATTCCCCAATGGAGAAGTCTTGCCTCACTGTAGTTTTTAGCTCACAGAAACTCTGACATTGTATGTTCAACCATCTAGACAATCTCATCTCTAAGGTTGATCTGATTAAATACCTACTATCTAGGACAACACTAGCTAGCTGCATGGCTAAATGGGTCATGTTACTATTTGAGTTTGACATAGAATATTTGGATTGTAAAGCTATCAAAGGACATGTGATTGCAAATCAGCTTGTTGATGCTCCACTAGTAGATGCCTATCCTTTAGAAACATAGTTTTTTGATGAAGGGGTCTTTGTAGTTTCAGAAGCGACCAAATGGAAATTATACTTTGATGGATCACACACTAAAAAGGGATCAAGAGTTGGAGTCTTGCTCGTCACCCCTGAAGGTGACTACATACCGAAGTCATTGAGATTGGATTTTCCTTATACCAACAACATTGCTGAATATGAATATCCTCTTAGAGGCCTCAAGATTGTAGTCCAACGGCATATCTCTCACCTGCATGTCTTTGGTGATTCCCAAATGGTTATCAAGTAGGTCAATAATGAGTTTCTAACAAAAGATGACAAGTTGTTACCCTATAAAAAAATGGTAGATGGCTTCAAGAAATATTTATCCTCCATTCAATTTGATCAAATACCTAGAGTACAGAATAAAGCAGCTGATGTCATGGCCACCATTGGTTCTCTCCTAGAAATTCCTAAAGACTGTACTCGATGTGAGTTCCTCGTAGAGAAACTATTAATTCCTACATATGACATCCTAGAGAGTGAAATGGTATGCAACATTGTAGGTCCTCAATCCCACTGGTACCAAGAAATTTACACTTATCTTCATGAAAATACATTACCACCTGACCTCACACACAACCAACGAAAATCATTTATCCAATACACAGCCTGTTACACCATCATAGGTAATATGCTTTTTCGACGTGGGTATGATGGAACCGTCCTCTAGTGTTTAAATGAGACTAAAGCCCACACTGCATTGGTAGAAGTACATAGTGGTATTTTTGGAGCCCATTCTAATGGTATGGCCCTAGCCAAGAGGATTCTCAGAGCAAGATATTACTAGCCTACTATAGAACATGATTCTTGTGAGTTTTTCAAGAGGTGTCTTCCGTATCAGGAACATGCAAATCTGATTCATGCTCCTGCACAAGAGTTACAACCCATCATGAAACCTTGGCCATTTTCACAATGAGGTTTTGATTTGGTCACCAAGATTTACCCTCCCTACTCTAACGACCACACCTTCATCATCACAACCACTGAATAATTTACTAAGTGGGTTGAAGCCATACCACTCACCAAAATTACTGGTGTTCAAATATCCAAATTTATCCTTTACCACATCCTCTGCATGTATGGAATCCCATCTACCATCATTAATGACAATGGAAAGCCATTCAAAATTAAGTGCATGAAATTTCTTTGCAAGACTTATCATATTCAACATCGTTGGTCTACTCCGTATTAACCCAAAGGTAATGGTCAAGTAGAAGCAACCGACAAAGCCTTCATTAAAATCATTAAAAAGATGGTTAACAGTACTGGTCGAGATTTGCATCTCCACCTACATCCCGCCCTTTGGGCCTACCACACTTCCATCCGCACCCCCACCAACGCCATTCCATACTTACTTGTTTATGGTGCTGAAGCCATCTTGTCGATCAATGTTGAAATCCCATTGCTTCAGATATCTTTGAAGAACATAATCACTGATGAAGACACTTGGGTCACACGAATTCCTCAGTTGGAACTTCTGGATGAAAAATGGGTCAATGCCTACAACCAACTACAAGCCTATCAACATCAGCTCAAGAGAAGCTACAATAAGAAGGTCTACCCTCATCATTTCAATGTTGGCAATTTAGTCCTTAAAGAAAATCAACGGAATTAGAAAGATCAAGATAAAAAGGGAAAGTTCGAAGCAAATTGGACAAGCCCTTACATCATCACCACCAAATATGGTTCTGGAGCGTACACGCTATCTACACCTAAAGGGGAGGCCCTTGAAGAACCCCCAATATCATGCATCTGAAGAGGTTCTACACCTAGGTTAGTTGGGGTATCCTATCTTGGCAAAATCTTGAAAAAATACAAAAAAAGGTAAAATATTGTCAAAATAAAAAAAAAGTAAAAAAAATAAAAAAAATACAAAAATAGTAAAGAGAAATAATTCATCCTATGGTGAAAACCACCCCTGTGTGGTTCCTTGGATATGTACAATTGGTGAAAACCTAGCAATATGCGTCGTTTGTATATGGCTTAATCATTATCTACCTCATGTTATAGTTCCTTTATGATTTATCCATCCCGACCTCAATATCCTCCCCATGCTATCAATCCTATCCAACATCTCCTTCTATCAACTGATTATTTGGTATATTTTTTTTGAGCATTAGACGCACTTCATCCGCTATTTTTCATCCTGAGCTTTTATCCTAATTTGAGCTTCTGTCGCCTCGTGACTTTGGTCATCTCCACCTAGGATCATTCATCACGTCTGTCTCCATCTAGATCCCATCTTGTCTTTTGGTGAACTATGTTGCCCCTATGCTTTCAAATAGGCAAGGCTGATCATTTGATCCATCCACGGGGATTTTTTTGTCTGGTTCGTCACTCTTTCGGTTTTGTCTTGAATCCTGTCTTTGGTGAACTACATTGCCCCTGCGCTTTCATGTAGGCAAGGATGATCATTTGATCCACCCCCAAGGCTTGCTTTCTTTTGTTTTTTCTTTGTCTTCATCTTTTCCTACATCATCTATCTTCATCGTCATCTTTCCGCTTTTATCGATCATCTTTTCCTAAACTACAAGGGCTCTATGCTTTCACGTAGGCAAGGCCACTCTTTGATCAACCCCCGAGCCCCTAGGTCTTTAGGGTGTTTTAGTCTTGTGTCTTTTGTCTTCTGTCTTTCACCTAATGTCATGTCCTCAACATATGTCCTTATCTAGCCGATTCTTCATAAATGGAATCAATTTGTCTCACAAGATTTAATCAGTTTGCAAATATCTTGTGTCATTATCGATCTTTTAGTTTAGCATTCATCTTTGGTCTCAACAGGATGTATCCTTCCTAACAGAACTCATCAACCCCATCCATCATCTTGATCCTATGGAAAAGGATGTTTTGAAATTTATTTCAATGTTTTGATACTTTTTTTTTCTATTTATCATTTGAGCTCCTTATCATCACTTGTTAAGACTGCCATGATCTATCATATTATGGTGTGTTTTGACTAGTTTACATAGGGGCATCTCTTTATTTTTATTTTTATTTTTGTTTTCCTATCTATCTCACGTAGTACCCACCAAGACCCCTTAGGTCTTGTGCTGCGTTGAGACATCCTTATGTGCTTATGGTTATCCCAATACCTAGCTCAACCAAAGTCATCACGAATTTGGGGTTTTGGGTTAACCTTTTTTTTTTTGTGTTTGTTTATGCATTATACACTAATCCACCTTGGTCCATATACCATGGTACCTAGTGTCTTGTTCTATATAAACACTTAGTGCTCCACATATGCAAAATCACATTAGCTTTGCATTTAATTTTCTCCTCAATTGCATTTCATGTACCCTCCATCCTTTCTTTTTCTATAACTTAGGATTTTGGTTTTGCAAAAAATCATTCCATCCATCTTCCCCTTTCTCCTCAGAATTCCTATGGTTCTTGACAGGTGTAGTTGCAGACCCATCACCTCCTTCATCTCCATCATCATGTAGGCCCTTTTTTTACTTTCATAATCACATTTCATTTTCATCCCATATTTCAGGTTCACTCAGCTGCATTCCACCTCATATGCATAAACATTTTTTAGGGTATCTAGAGTAATTCATTATTCTATACATCTTAAAATTCATTATTAATTCATCCAATTAGCATATTCATCTTTGTACATATTATTTAAATCTCCCATACATCGTCACCTACATCACCTGTTGTCAGGTTCATTTCCACATCATGCATTTCATAACATATCATCCTCATAGGATCAATCATGAAATCATCAATAATATCCTACATCATAATTCATTCATAACATCATGCATATTATAGCATATCATCCACATAGAAACAATCATAATTCATCCATCACATCCTTCATCATAGGTGTTAGACAACATGCATATCATAAATCCATATAGGCATACAAATAAATCATAATAGGCATACCCATACATCACATCATAATAACCATCTATAATAAAACCATGAACATAAATGTATGCATAAATAAAATCATCCATCACATCCACATCATATAATGTCAATAAGGGATCTCGCATATCATCTCAAAAGGATAAAAAAAATATAATGTCCATCACATGGTCCATATCATGTCCATCATTATCATAAAAATGTATATCCATCGTATGTCATCAAAATAAAGTATGAATACAAAGCTATGAATCAACTCTTGCCTATGTTGCTCTATACTAGCCATCCATCCTGTACCTATCAAATATCGGGATCCTGTCCCTCTGATCCTCTGAACAATGAGCTACCTACATCTGATCTCTACGGTGACTCTGGCACTGGCCCACTACCTGGAGGTGTCTCTCTCATGCTACCATATCCTTGAGTATGTGTCCTTCTTGACTGGGATGGCGTTGTCATTTGTGGTGGCTCTCGAACAAAAGTAGGTGCCCACTGTGTTGGACCTGGAACTACCAAGTAATAGGAACACATATAGTATCTCACATCTCTCATAGAATCCTCCCAATCCCCAATCTACTATCTAGATGAGTCTTTCTTTTCTCTGTACCTATTCTGGTATCCACAAATGGACCTCCTCTCCTATTCCCATGCACCCTATGCTAGCCATAGCTACTCAATCTTTGATCCCATCCATGACACCAAGTCCATAGCTCTATCCCTCTCCTCTTGTGTAGCATATATATGTACCTGAAGTGTCTGCACCTCTACCCCTATCTCCCCACCCTATGCTACATCTCTCTCCATATCCTGTATTTGTGCCATTGCTCTATCCCTCTCTTCCTGCAAGACATACACTTGTGTGTGTAAGCCATCCCTCTCCGTTTCCATCACCTATAACTGAGCGCTCATGGTCTCATCCCTCTCCTACATCAATCCCATGTCTGATACTATCTCCTCTGCCACCTTGGCTCTATCATGGAACTCGTCTCGCTCTTGCCTCAACTCTGTCCTCTCTCTCAACAATCCCTCTACCTATCTCCTCAGGTCCTCCATATCCCTCTCTACCTCTGCGAGTCTCTTTGCTGCTATCTACTCTGTCGATCCTCTTGACTCTTGCTAACCCTCTACCTGCAATACCATCATGGTAGCCTCCAATCTATCCCTCTCCCATCTCACTGCATCCCCTGACTCATGCTCCCTCAATACCTCTCCCTCTCACTAGGTCACCTTAGCCTGTAACCTACCCACCTCTACTCACAACTCCTCTATCTCTAATCACAACTTGTCTCCCTCCCTCTGCATCTCTGTCTGATGCCATGAAATGCATCGGCCACCTCTCAGAACTCCATCTCACTCTTTGTTGGCTAGGCTCGTAACAAACACACCTTTGCTTCTAGTCTATTCCTCGCTACCTCTAAGTCTCTCAACCTCTGCTTGATGATATGTAATCTTGCCTCCACTCCTCTCAATAATGTGACCAGATCCTCTATTGTTGGTGGCATTATAACCAAGGGAAGAATATATTGTACCTTCGTGTCTATCACCTCTGCCTCCACTACCTCTGCATCATGTCTCTCCTCCTTAGGATCCAACCATGCCCTTTGTCTCCTCCTTCTCCTCGTTTCCCTCCATTGACTTACTCCCTCATTGTCTCCCTTCCCTATGTCTCCTCCTCCTCTAGCTACCCTTGGAACTCTCCTTCACTAACCTTCTGCCTCATCCTCTCTCTGCCCTCCCTCTTGTAGCTCCATGGCCCTTGGCACTCTCCTCCTACTTGGGCTGCCCCTACCCCTCTCCTCCATTACCCCCCATCCCCACCTGACCACTGTCTCCCCCTCCCTCCTACAAATTTGGCCTCATCCTCCAGTCCAAATCCTAATGCCCCCATGATCGGCACCTCTGGTGTAATCTGTGCAACTCGATGTCGCGCAAACCATGTTGCATATCTCACAGTGAGCCCTGCATGTACCAATCCCTCAACCCTCCCTAGGTACTCTATTATCTCTCACACTAGTGTCACCCATTGCTCCCATGCAAAATCTGCTAAAATTGAATCACCCCATGGTCACTCCCATGTAATCCATCTAGACCTATCAAGTTCCCCTGAAATATCATGCATCAACCCATAATGCCTCATTACTCGTTCTCGCCTATGTGACTCCACTATTTGACGCTCCTTCCCAACTATGTAACATTGGGTCAAGAAGTATCCTCTGTGCCTAACCTCATCCTCCTTCTACTTCATGAAGCATTATGTCATATGCGGCCTCCACACTATATCCTCATCCACCTATCTAAATCTTGTTCACCCTAATACCAAAAAACCAAAACATACTTTGCACCGTACCAATAGGCCACTGGTAATGTCATATCCTCCTGACCCACTCTCACCAAATCTGGCCTAGACACACTGATGTGCTCCCAAGCCCATACCTGAAGCAATGTCACTTGAAACACACTGAGCCCTCCTCGATAGTAGATCATGTGCACATCTCTATAAAACTGTGCTAGGACGCATGGCCCCCATGTGAAATCCCCATCCCTACCGTCGATAATGTGTCAGATAGCCTCCATGTAGATGAGGCTACAAAATCTCCCAATCCTATCCGGTATGAGTAACCCGCTGATCAACCTATATAGGTACAATGATAGTGGTGGTACTCTCAATCCAGAGCATCTAACTATGTCCAAGGAAATCTTCTCCACTGATAGATCCCTTCGCCCAAACAACACCCACATGGGGTGATCCAATGCCTCTCCCTTTGACCTCATCGCACTCACCATATGCCTGACTATGGGTAGCCTCAGTATCTACCAAAAATCGTCCAATGTCACTATCATCTCCCCTGCTGGGAGATAGAACATCAACATTGTTGAATCCCAACACTCAATTAGGGCTGTCAACATCACTCGATGCGCCTTGATAGATGGATACCCCAACAAGTGCAGAAGCCCTGCTTGGGTCAAAGCCTAATGATTTTCTCCCGTCATTGCCTATCATGTTGCCTCCATCACCTTGAACCTCCTCTCTCACATCCGCAAGCTCTCAAACCACTGTATCCAACCCACACAACCTATCATTCATCTGAACCTTGCCCCAGGAATCTTTCTCACTAATTTATCCTAACCTTCCTTCTCGAAAAAATCTTCCTAAGTTCTTCCCCTTCTTTTTGTAACACTTCAAATTATGTTTTTCTTCTTTTAATTCCCCCTCTTTTCCCTTAGAAGAGTCGCCTTTTCAGGTGTAGTCGCCCTTGTTGGGGTGACATCACCTTTCTTGGGCGTGACCGCTCATTTTGGGCATGACCGCCCCTCTCGGGCATGACCACCCATCTCGGTGTGGGGCCGCCATGGTGGTACGCATGGTCTCCCCTCCTGAGCGTAGTCACTGAAGGTCAAGGCATGACCGCCCCTCCGCTAGGCATGACTGCCCCTCTCGGGCATGACCACCCATCCGCCGAGCATGATAGCCCCTCCCGGGAGCGGCCGCTTGTGCTCCGGGCGTGACCGCCCCAACGTAGGGCGAGGCTACCTCTCCTGGGCGCAATTGCCTATTCATTGGGCATGACCGCCCCTACATGGGGTAGGACCACCCCTAACCAATGAATGGTCACCCTTGTATGAGCCCAAACCCCATTTTTTTCTGCCTATTCTACTCAGTTTTCTTCCTAAACCCTTGTTTTCCCTCCACATCACTATCTGAAGTTTCTCCCAACCCACTAGAAGAAATTAATTTTTGTCTTCTACCCATATTTCTAACCTACCCCTATCCCCACACTCATCTGTCTAATTAGCAAAAACACTTCAAAATACATCAAAATCTACTCAAAATAACAAAGAGGGTTTTGAGCCTAACCTAGTGTGGGATGACGTGCTCAGTGTAGAAGCTCTGCACCTCATCCTCACAATGGATGATATCATCATCATAATATTTTGGAATCTTCTCTCTCCTTCTCTTTCCTCTTCTCTCCTCTCTCTCTTAATTGCCAATTGTCCAAATGAGGAATAGTAATTCTAAAATTCCTATTTAAACCTTCCCTCCTTTTCACATTTTTAAAGTAATGGGAATTTTTTTCCCCTATTTTAACTTTTTCTGCTCTAATTAATCCTTCAACTCCCTGACACTGCCATTTGCATCCCGTGTGTCCGTTTGTCTCCGTTCAAAACCCATTCTTCATGGTTTTTTGAGTTCTATCCAATGATACCTTTCATTTCTTCATATCGAGAATTTGTGCAGGGCCCCTTTTGCTTCCCCTACCACCCTCTCGAGGGGGCATACCCTACCAAATCCATCCATACCTCATTCTTGGTCATTTCTCCAACATGATCAGGGCATGTTCCTTCACTCCCCTCCATTTGAGCAGCTCATGTAACCTCTCTAGCGCTAGGGCATATTTCTTTTGGGTCACTTCCTCTATAGAAGCATTTACATTTTATTTTTCTTGAAACACTATTATTCTAACAATATTTTGAAGAGGGGGAAAAAGTAGACATCCAAATTTGAACCTTTACATAAGGTCAAATTTATCCTTTCCATTCATCCATTTCATCTCTTCATCAACATTAATTAAATCACTTATTTAATTAATTTTCCCCCTTTTTCCCTAATGTTCTTAAGGTATTTATTTCAATTAATTAAATACTTTACAATTAACCCATTTCCTCTTTAAATTAAATAAATCAATCGATTTATTTAATTTAGTCAATTATCCCCTACAATTTTAAATTCATTCTTTCTCTCTCATTGTCCCATCCTCTATTACCCTTTCACTAATCTGGATTAATCTAATCAATCCTTCATTAGGATGTGCATATCCTTAATCAGGATTAATGTCACATCCTCCATAATTAGCCATTTGCCCCTAATCCTCATTAATTAGCCTAATCACCTATTTGCTTAATCCCAATCCTAATCACTTTCCCTTTTCAACATGTCCTTAAGTCAACCTTCATGGTACTTACCTTTTTTGGTTTGACCTCTTCTCCATGTGAATTAAAAATTCACACTTATTCCCCCCATGCATTTGTCTTCCCCATGACCTCTCAAAGGTCACATCATACACATTGGACAAAGACCCCTTTTAGGGGAATGTTGTCTTACCCTTTTATTCTTCCAATGCCCTCTCCAATCCCCATGGTGACAAGAGTGGACTTTCTAAAAGTCCTCACTTGTCACTTTCAGCCCCATTTGGGGACAACGAATACCTTTTTGAGGAAATCCTCTCAAATCCCAAGGTACTTGAAAGTAACTTGGGACCACATGGCCTTTTCCATGTGACCTTGTACCCTTTCCATCTCACCATGTCCTTAGGCACTTCATCCTCCACATGGCAAGATGTGAGGGCTTGTGAGTCTTCAACTCACCATAGCTCTCCATCTTGGCCATTGTGGCTCAATCTTGACCATTGAATTCTCTAGAGAATTCAAATTCTTCTATAAATACCTCCTTTTTCATTCATTAAGGGACCTTATGATCCTTAGGCATTCTTATCACACTTATGCTCTCAAGCCATTTTTGCATTCTAGCCATTGTAACAACTCTCTTCCATCTTGCATTTTAGTAGCCATTATTGCATTTATATCCCATCAATAATAACCCAAGTACCACTACCATCACAAGCTTTCCATCAAGAAGCACATATTCAAAATATCATCAAGGGCCAACCAAGGATCAACACAAGTAAGATGGTATATCATCTTATTATTTTCATCTTTCTTTATTTGTGTTCAATGTAGCCTAATCTTGAGGTGGTTTAGTGTAGTTTTTATCTTTCATTCTTTAGTTAGTTTTTCATATTTAGAGGTAATAACTTTCATTGCACACAAGAAAGTATGAAGGTGTTGTATTGATTTAAACAAGAAGTCTATTGAATGGTTTTTTTCTCTTGTTTTTGTCAAGAAGATTCATGATTAGGTGTATTGTAAGATTTAGAAGTGTGTACTTAATGTTTAATTTGTTTTCATGGGTAACGACTGCCCTGGTGTCTACACTACATTCTAAAATGTTCAAGTATTAATGGAAGCATAGCATGGAATGTGATATTTAATTTTGGGACTTGGTTAAGTGTTGTTTTGGTCCCCTTTCAATCCTATCCACTGTGAGAATGTTTAGGTGCCGACCTAATTTGAATTTGTAAATATAACAGATAGATTGTCGACCTTGGAGAAGTTGTTTGAGTTTAGGGTTGATATAAATAAGAGTGATGATTTTGTAAGTTGTAAGAAAGAATCAAGAGAGAAGCGAGATAGATACGAGATCAATGCAAGTGATGTGTGTGATGAGAATTTGACCAGACTAGTGAAAATTTCAAAGTGTTGGACTTCTGAATGCAGTGAGCTAAAGGTGCCCACAACCTTTCAAACAAGGTTGCAAATTTTTTTGAGAAAATTTGGTAGATTACTTGTTGCATTGATAAGTTGTTCTCTATGTAACATTTCTCTTCTATCTTCTTGTGTTCTTTTTGTGCTAGTGAGCCCTAATTGTGATCCTTTTTGGAAAATGTGTCTTATTCTGGCAGTGAGCCCTTTTGTACCAGTTTTTCTATTACTGATATTGTGAGATAATCCTCACTATTGTTTTTCCCTCATTGATTTTTCCACGTAAATATTGCGTTCTCTTGTGTATGGTGTTGTGATTTTAGTTTCTATTATCTGCATTTCTTGTTTAATCATACTAACAAAATAAGGGTGTATTGAATGCTTATTGTTGAGGGTTTTGATGATTTAATTTTCTACAGTTGACTCACCCCCCTCTTAGTTGTCTTGTCCATTCAACAACTGGTATTAGAGAAAGGTTCCTTGGAAAAGATCTTAACCACTCGAGGTAGATCCAAGATGGAAAATAAGGTTTCTTTGTAATTCCCTAGATTTGATGGCACAAATTATGCATTTTGGAAGTCAAATATGGAAGGATATTGGCAAACTCATGGATATGAAATTGAAATGGAAGTAAAGAATCAATATTCTACTCCTCAAAATGGTCCAAGTATAAGTGCAGAGATCAAGGCACACAAGATCAATGCTAAGGAAATATTTATTATTCTGAATAGTCTTTCAAATATTGAATTAGTAAAAGTTATTAGTTTGAAGACTACTAAAGAGGTTTGGGATAAGCTAGAAAGCATTTATGAAGGAGATGGAAAAGTCAAACCAAAAAAGTTGTAGAATTTGAAGGCACAATTTGAGACCTTACATATGTCTAAAGATGAAACAATCAAAATCTACATGTAGATAATTGATGAGATGGTGAGTGCAATGAGAGGTCATGGAGCACAATTCAAAAAATCTAAAGTGGTAAAGAAATTTCTCAGGTTTGTACACTAAATAATTTTGAAATGAGAATAAAGGGCTCGAGAAATGGTATAAATGTAGAGACTAATTTTAAGGTTGGAGTATCAAAAAAGGTTGAAGATTCAGATAAGGAATATATTGATGATGTGGAAGCTAAATGTTTAAGAAGAATGAAGAAGGGAAATGGAAAGTACAAAGGTAAATTACCTTTAAAATGTTTTAGCTGTGGTGAAATAGGTAATTATGCTTCAAGATGTCCAAAAGGAGTTGCAAACAATAAGAATAAGGAGAACAAAGGAAAGGTGATTAAAAGAGCTTACTATGTTAGAGAATATGCTGGAATTTCTGATGATGAATCTAATTATGGAGACTTTGATGACAATGAACACTCGTTCTTAGATATAAAAGATAAATCTAGTACTACTAACACTGAAATTTGTGTGAAGGACAGTATTTTGGAGAAGGGTAAGGTTGAAGGTACTTTGGTATCTTCCTTTCATGTTAAATAAGATAAGAATTATTGGATTGTTGATAATGGCTGCTCTAATCACATGATCAAAGATAAAAGTAATTTTGTTGAATTTGAAAAATATGATGGAGGACTAGTTAAATTTGGAGATGATTCAAAAGCTAATATTTGTAGAATAGGTTCAATCATTATTGATGGAAAGCATTTAAAACTGATAATGTTTACTATGTTAAGGGCTTAAGGAATAACCTTTTGAGTGTTGGAAAAATGTGTAGCAAAGGATATAATCTTATCTTTAAGGATGAAATTTGTGAGTTCAAAAAAGGGACTGGAACAATGATTACTATTGGTAAAAGGAAAAATGGAAACATCTACCAGCTTAAGGGTGTTGATGGTCATTGTTTTATGTCACAAATTAGTGATAGGTGGTTATGGCATCGAAGGATGTGTCATAGGAATTTTTATAATTTGGTGAGAATCATTTTAGTTCGTGTAGTGAGAGGCCTACCAAGAATCACACAGCCTATCAATGTTGTCTATAGGGATTGGCAGTTTGGAAAGCATGTAAGGATTAATTTCAAAGGAAAGGAACAATCAAGTACTAGATTACTGCAATTAATTCATACAAATATTTGTGGTCCTACAAGAGTGAGAATTATACTAGGCGATAGGTATTTCATGCTTTTGATTGATGATTATTCTATAATGACATTGGTTACTTTTCTTAGAGATAAATCTAATGCATTAGATAAATTCAAGGCATTTAAATCTACGGTTGAGAATGAAATGGATCTGAAAATTAATTTTTTGAGGTCTGACAGAGGTAGTGAATTTACCGCCAATGAGCTTAACATGTTTTTTTGAAGTTCATGGAATAAAGAGGCACTTGTTTGCCCCTATAACTCCTTAGCAAAATGGCATGCTTGAGAGGAAAAACAAGATGATTAAAGAAGCTGCTAGGACTATGATGAAAGATGAAAATCTACCAGAAGTCTACTGGAGAGAACAAATTCATGGGTATGTGCAGGGTCATGATGGGCCAAAAAGTGGTGATATGCAAGTGATATGATGGCCCGTGTGGTTGACAAATTTTTTTTTATCTAAAATTGATGAAACAAAAAGTGGTTTTAAAGGAGATTCTCAGCTTTCCACCAATATAAATTATGCTTTACTTTGAATTTAATAAATATTTATTATTCATTTCCTATTTGAATTATGACCAAAGTCCTTTTTGATAGGTTGATTGAAAAAAATCTATAGCTTTCAAACGATATTGTGCATTTTTTGAATCCAAAACATACATCACATTCTATTCTTTTCATACTATAGGATTAAAAACAAATGAATTTCATGAAGTTTTGACCAAGTTAAGGTGGTTAGAGATATGAGTTTTTTTTTTTTTTTAAGTTGTAATAAAAAATTCATAATTAATTATTTACTTGGAAAAAAATTATAAAAAAATATGCATCACATCTGGACATGAGTTCTCTACTTCTATCTAAAATCTTATAAAAAAATATTATCATTTTATTGTGGTTAGGGTGGTCAGACAAACACTTACTTCTTATTTTTTCCCTGAAATTTAAGTACTACTACATTGAAATTTCAAAATTTCACCATATATATATATATATTCTCAAATAAACCTAATAGTTTAGAAACTACATTCAATTTGCTACAAATTCTATTCTTACATATTTTTGAAACAATAGAGATAACTTATTCAAATTTTTGTGTCAAGTTGCCTAACTCTGATTTTATGAATTTTCATTGCTAATTAAGGGCCTGTTTTTTCCATGATGATCTTGCACATACCCTCATACTTCTATTTACATACTTAATAGAGTTCAAGAAAAAGCTAATATCACAAAGAATCTCTATGAGTTATGGCATGGAAGGATTCCTCCTGTGAAGTACTTTAAAGTGTTTGGAAAAAAATTCTATATCAAAAGAGATGAAGAAAAATTAGGAAAGTTTGATGCAATTTTTTATAAAGGTATCTTCCTTGGATATTCTACTAAAATAAAATCTTACAAATGTTACAACAAAAGGCCGAGAAATTTTCTTGAAAGTGCAAATGTTAAGGTTGATGAAAACTTGTAGAATTCAATTGCAGCGGATGGATATGTGTCAGATAAACCTAATTGCAAAGAAGAAGAAGGAAAATATAATGGAAAATAAGTGTAGAATTAGCATGAAAAAGCTCTAGAGAAGACCCCTAAGACCCCTAAGTATGCGCAGAAGAATCATTCTAAAGAACATATCATTGCAGACAAAAGGAAAGGAGTATTTGTAACAACCCCGGTGTTCTACTCAGAAACATTTCCAATGTTTTCACCTCAAGTGAAAAAACCATGATGCCAAAACATAGCAATAATTTTTTTTCTTTCCATAATATAAATTACATGCATATTTGAAATATCACTATTTCCAAATTTCTATTGCATTCCATTGTAATATAAAAAATCTTACCATAACATAGATGTCATATTGAATGAACTCAAGTATATCATTCATGATTACATACTTCCATATAAATGGGTACATGATACATACATAGCTCAACAGAGCTTCAAGGAAATAGTTATAGATGGTCCAAGATCCACCTTTCAAATATTGGTCTTCTATCACCTGTTGAGGAGGAGATGCATCAATCAAGAACTTTTCCACCAACCATGGACTCATATGCGAGCCCCACACATCTATCAACAATAGATGGCCCTACCCTTTGGCGAAGATATTAGTGAAGTAACCCCATATGACAACCACTCTAAGCTTAGTGTTGTGTCCTACATGTCTAAAACTTGTAACCCTACAATCTAGAACTAGCATGCACCACATGGACATAGTGAACTAATAGTGGAGCCAATGGAAATCACACTACTTTTTCCAAAGTGTTTTCACTCAATACTTTGAGTGATAGTCATCCTATTCACTTACACTACTTAGTTCGATTTCAATTAATTCCACTATAATCTATGGATAGGTATTTCCTCCAATGGGTAATGTTTAACCCTAGAAATAACCTATCCCTTTTTCCCACAAAATCTATGGTATTTCTACTCACAAAGCATGTGAACAAGTTTCCTCCCTTCAAAGGACAATCAATCCCAGGAGTAACCCACTAGCTATCTAGTATAATCAAATAACTTCAACTATGAATAACCATTAAGCTATCCTTGTTTAATCATTCCTAGTATCTTAATACTAATGAAAAATAACCTCTCCTAATATGGAGTATTTACAAGCACTTTCATAGAAAAGCATTAAAAACTTCTTTTTACTTTCCAAAGTAGATTCTATAATTCCTTAATGCAAGTAATCTCAAGTAGTTCAAATAAAGCATTCAAAACACAATCTTTCATAAACAAATCCAAATAAAGGAAGATTAGATCCTCATGCCTGTAATACACTTAACCAATTGATTGACTTGATGCACAACTTTCCAACAACAACTTCCTAGCTTCACTTAGCTCTCTCAAAGTAATTATTCACTATGAATTCTCTCACAAGTTGATAATATGCTCTCACAAATATAGCTCTCACAAAATATAGCTTCTCACAAATACTCAAGACTATCACAAAATATAGTAGAATGCAATTTGCAGAATAATGCATATAAAAAGTGCATCCCAAATAAGAGTGTAAGCCTCTCTATTTATACAAAAAAATGAGACTTTGCAGCTTACAAAAAAGGCATGCAAGGGTATGTGCAAGATCATGATTGGCTAAAATGTGGGGATATGTAAGTGATATGATGGCCCATGTGGCTGACGAATTTTTTTTACCCAAAATTGATGAAATAAAAAGGTTTTTTAAAGGAGATTCTCAACTTTCCACCAATATAAATTATGCTTTACTTGGAATTTAATAAATAATTATTATTCATTTTCTATTTGAATTACAACTAAAGTCCTAATTGATAGGTTGATTGAAAAATATCTATAGCTTTCAAACAGTATCACATTTTTTGAATCTGAAACATGCATCACATTCTACGCTTCACATACTATAGGATTCAAAAATAAATTTGAATTTCATAAATTTTTGACCAAGTTAAGGTGGTCAGACATACGAGTTTTATATGTTTTAAAAGTTGTAATAAAAAATTCATGAGTTATTTACTTGGAAAAAAATTACAAAAAATATGCATCACATCGGGACATGAGTCCTATACTTATATCTAAAATCTCATAAAAAAAATATTATCATTTTATTGTGGTTAGGGTGGTCAGATAGAAACCTACTTCTTGTTTTTTCCCTGAAATTTAAGTACTATTGCATTGAAATTTCAAATTTTCACCAAATAGATTTAAAATAAATAAATAAAACTAGTAGTTTAGAAACTAAATTCAATTTTCTATAGATTCTATTCTTACATATTTTTGAAATAATATAAATTACTTATTCAAATTTTTACGTCAAGTTGCCTAACTCTGATTTTCTGAATTTTCATTGCCACTTAAGCCTTATTTTTCCGTGATAATCCTACACATACTAAAAAATTGACAACTTTTCTCATGCAACTTTACTCACAATACCCAACTAATAGGTGGCAACAAACTAAGTTTATACTAAGGACTTCTACAAAACTTCATAATTTGGCACCAGGTATGCAACTAGGCTCCTATTGCTTTGGTGTAGTTATTCTCCTTGAAACAATATTTTTCCATAATGTAGCACATGCTTAATGTCAACTAAGTCTAATATTTGCAGAAAATAGAGGAGTAAAGAGTCGCTTGGCTCATAAACGATACTTTGACCAATTCCTTGTATTGCTATACATGTTTCCTATTCTCATGCATTTCACTTTATTTTGTAGTTGGTACCTATTTCATCGCTTTATATAAAAACATTCAATGTTGAGTTTAATAACTTTACACAGTAGATTTATGTTTCCCCATCAACTATTATCATTTATGATAAATGTGGTGTATGGAGTGTTGCTTACAAGGTTAATGTGTTGCATTATCCATCACCACAATGTGTTTTCTTTGCAGATTCCTAGAACACTATATGTGCATCATATAAGGATAAAATGTGGCTCTCTATATGAGCCACCACATTTGTAAGTTTAGCATTTATAGTTAAAACCATGTGTGGCCATTTGAATGCAGCAAGAGACTCATCATATCCTATGATATGCACAATAATTTTCAGCCCTATATTTTCCATTCAATGAACTTTTATTGTTGTGGCATACTTACATATGGTTCGACCTTTAACCATTGTCAAAAAATGGTATATTCAACTTTTAATACATTGCATATCTCATATGTAATTTGGCTTGTTCATATATATAAGTCAGCCCGAAAGCATAACATATATTTATAAATATGTATATTTATATATGTACATATACATACATATATGTATATATATATACCAATAATTAGCATTAATGCTAAATCATATATATATATTTGTATATATACTAATATATATATATATGTAAATCTCATGTCAATCAAGTATGTATACATGCAATAAGCAAATCAATACAAATGAGTAAACATTCACATAATAATAATGATACATTATATATATGTCTATATACACACTCCTCTATATAAGCATTAATGCTCATGTGTGTATATGTATATATATATATATATCCAGACATATATACATATTATTCCAAAGCAATAAAGAAATAATCCATTCGATAATTGAACAATTATGACTAAGTGATTTATTTAGAATAATACCATATTGAATAACTTATATACACATATGCATATTTATACATATATCAGTATACCCATATAGCCACTCATTGTGTCGACATATACAAATGTATTGAAATTTGCATAAACATATGCATATATGCTTATAATTCCCATACACAAACATACACGTGCTTATTCTATCGATGGAAGTGTATTCACGCAATGCATATATATACATATATACATGCATGTCTCATTGTCCTTTTGATAACTCCGTGCTAATAAGCAACCCATTCATAAGCATGCATAGGTGCATATACCTAATTACTCTCATTAACATGCTACTCCATGTGTATGGTCTAGTTGACATGCATTCACATACATACATATATATATATATATATATATACATCCATCGTACATTCCACTCATCAATAAAGCATAGTAATATAAGGAAGGACTCATAAGTTCCAAACATATAAAAAAAATCCATGCATGCATTCAATAGTAATCACAACCCTTACTAATGCAAGAAGTTCATACTAAGGATGACTTACCATTTCCCAACATAATAAATTGACTCAACCATTCTACTCTAAGTGTATGTGTAAGCGAAGATAGATTACATTACTGGTTACCCGACCAAGATATTCTCACGAGTGATACTTCCCCTCCACCTAAAGGATTTGAACCTGTCCCTACAACCAACTCAACACATTTGCAATGATAGTTAGACATTCATAATAAATCCATATTCATCAGAACTTTAGCATATTTATATAGAAATCATTGTAAACACATTTACTCTTTAAAATCCATATTAGGCATTTATCAACACTTTCACATAATACCTATTTCAGTATTCCATTCTTTTAGCAAGCATATCAAACTCATGATTACATTTATTATCCTATTTACCTATGAAGGTAAAAGTATTTATCAGTAATAACAAGACGAGGTGTGACATACTTCCCCACTTGTGAATCATCGTCCCCGATGATCTAAAGCACTTTAACATATAGATAATGTCAAATAAAAATTTTAATTTCTATTTTGAAAATATGTAAGAATCATAAAACATTCTTCCTATGTAGCATCACTCCTTGAAATATTGTCCTTCCTCGATCGTGCCTCCAGTCTCCTTGTTAACGCATAGGGAAAACTTGTGTCCTTCACACATAATTTATCTCTCATAGAGATTATGCATGGTAATCACAATACCTCATATGCACATTTGAAGTACAATAGTAACTATATCCTATGATACCTATGACATAGTGATTGGAAAACTCGTTCTCATTGGATAATGAATTTATCCTTAGTGTAATCCAAATAGAAAAGGATTGCCGGTGCATTGTGCATACACCATGGGTCCCATACTTCCCTTTGGTTTTTACACCTTTAGACAACTTAGAAGCCAAGTCCTTCCATCACTTACACATCCATTTCCTTAATCATAAAATTAATGTTCTTGAATATTTTTCCATCTTGAGCATAACATTGCTCTTGGGAACCTGTCAATTCAGAACATAATAATACTACTTCATATTTCAAACATTGTATCAACAAAGTTTCTTCGATAATTTCTAACATCTATTCCTTTTGACAATCTTTTTGATATAAGGTTAACCCTATTTCTTAGCTTATTTCAGCCTAGTAGAGTTTTAAAACTTCCTTTCCATATAATGGATCACACCTCAATGATAGAAGTTTATAAGTATTCATAAAATCATTAAAGATTTGGTTTACCACTTTTTCCTATTTGGCTATATAATATATTGGGCATTCATTCAATTGAATTTCACATAATATGATCATGGTTTACACAACCTTATCATTATTTTCTCATTCACAATTGAGACAACATTCTCAGGAATACTAAGCAACTACTTCACAGAAATATTATTTAGGACCAAAATCCCATAAATCAAATTTCCAACCAGCGTTGGTTACCTTGGCGAGTCTGTTCACCATAATATTATGTTAGTTCCTCAGACATAGACAGGTTAAACTATCGTGTGCTCTACCACTCCCCCTTTGGAATCTCAAGAGAGTGTACATGTCCTGCCGATGATGACATCTTGTCTTAATTTCCTGGCACACTAGACAATAAATTTCTACTTACTCAGTAACATCTTACTCCATATTTTCCAAATTATAGTGGTTCTTTCTCTGACAAATTATTTTTTATTTCCAATGTCCTAACTATGACATCAATTTCCTCATTTCATTGCTTAATCTTCCAAAATTTTGGATACGTAGGTTTTTTTACATCCCATAATAGTTTGTTCTTTGAATAAATGAAAAAATATCTTGTGGAATAGTGCCACATAAGCATAATTATTATAAATTTTGCAGAGATATATCTCATTCATCCTAGAACATCCATACCTTGGATTTTTTCCATCCTTGGATCATTTACAAAATTTTAATCTAATTTTCAAATCGATCTATCTTTTCTAATGAGAATTGGTACTAATTTTGAGTATTAATCCTTGATCAATCATGTTGGTTCCTAAAATATATCAAATTTAATTTCATACCTAATTACCAAACACAAACATTTCTCATTAGCTCAAATGATTCACTTAATCACATAGGTGAGTCTCAACCTTAATATACCCTAATCTTAGGATAAAGTCATCAACCAATGACTAGTCTGATTATATAGGTTGTTCTAACCCTATATGTTCTAATCAAGAACAAAATATATAGCTTAACCAAGTAAGTTACTCCCAACCTATAGGTATCAATGATTAGTCAAGTACATATCCCAAACTAGTAGGTAAAACTTAACCTAAGGTTTCACTCTTTAATCAAATGAACTTCTTGTCCCAAATAGGTTATCCTAAAACTAGGGTTTCATTTGAGTATAAAGTATGATCATTCCAATAAATATATTTGATGTAGTTCACATAATGTCACATCGTATCTTTCATACCTTTACTTTTGCAATGATAACCCTATCATTCTGAAGGTTCCCTTAGCATAATAATCTATAGTGTCAAGTTAGTTCATGATGTGGATACATTTGACAACATACATGTAGTACTACTACCTATGTATACAAATAACATCATTATCAAAATCCCAATATAGGGTATATAGGAGTATAGAGACACTTCCTTACAAATCATGAGTAATGTAGATCTTCCCTTGCCGATCCCATATGCAATGATCTTCACTTTCATGATCGATTTATTTTCCTATCCTTTTCAAAGGCATCAATGGAAATAGAAATTGATTTTAAAATCAAATATAGATAAGGTATGGTGTGATAATAGGTCACAATCCTTGACCTTTCCACTATTTTTCTTCAAAAATTCCAATACTTTATCCTTGTGGTCATGAAATACATGACCTAATTGACATCATGACTTACAAAGAAGTCAAAATTTCTTCCAAATTGAAAATATTTTCATGATTTTTCTTGGATGGGGTACTATATCTGAGTTAATCCACTCTCTTCCTTCCCCCCTAATTGTTTCCATGACATCCGATCAACTTAAAGTTGAATTCCTAGCAATATTTGCTTTCGAAAAATGATTTAACACTTACTGTTGTTAGATTTCTATTACCTTTTTCTTGCCTCCATGACATACCTTGAATTTACTTGATCCCAAAGTTAGATTCATCAATGATATCTAATCTCATAGATTCAACATTTTGGATCATCGATAAAGAGATATATTGAACAAATAGAAACTTCACAAGCTAAGAGGCTCTCTAATATTCTAATTCTATTTCTAATATCCTTTTTATGGAGGAATATCCATACCCACTAAGCCTCTTTTGTTGATGTACCTCTCAACTTAAAGAATTTTTCCTCACTATTTCAATAGTTTAAACACATAGTGTCACACTGTATCCCATTTCCTTTTTGAACCTCTAAACATATGTTGGTTTATGTTGACATGTTGGTGAGTTCAATTTATACTCCAACTAATCTATGTACTATCCAAAAATTTGTCGGATCAATATGATTTACGTTTTTAGGCTTCTTTCTCACAATCACCTTTCCAAGTGACTTTGTCCCAATACTTGGTGACTTCATAACCTTAAGCGCTCTAAAGTTGTTTGGTTTCTTTTCCTCATCTTAATAAAAAATCCAATTCAATCTCATCAATTTTGGTTGGTGGAATCATGTGCACTTCATTGATTACTTTAATTTTGATTATTATGGTCTCTTCCCTTATTCCAAGGCACTATCTCTTTTCTTACAAGTTCCTAGCCTTGCTCAAAAATTAGATTCAAGTCAAGAGTTCTCCAACCTCTTGGATACCTCCTTTGTTGAATTTCTACCTCAATCTAATTTATGCCAACAATGCATACTCACATATTCATAGTATTAGTATTCTTACTAAATCCAAAAAACCTTGACTCTCTTTGCAGCTATAGATTGCAAATAATAAGGGGGTTATCTCATTTCTTCCCATCGCCTTAGAGTCACTTAGCTAGTTTTTAGGATAAAGGAACCTATTGGTTTTCCTTTATAACCTTCCTACATATCCTGATTGCATAATGTTCCGTAATCCAAGGGGGAATCATAATGAATTTTTGGTTTAGTATTTTTCTAGTCCAAGGATGACTCTTATCTAGTTCCAAACTTAAACAAGTTTCCTGGAATCTTATCTTCCTTTTCATTTCCCTTTGTTCTTTGTTCTTGCAATCTTGGCATACAAAATTTTCAACCATTATCTTCTGATAAGGTTTACATAACACTTACGAAATGAGCTCATAGGTTCCAAATATGAACCTAGTAGATATGATACCACATATAACAACCCCAATGTTCTACTCAATAAAATTTCAAATTTTTTCACCTGAATTGAACAAACCATGATGCAAAAACATAGCAATAATATTTTTTGTTTCCATAATGTAAATTACATGCATATTTGAAATATCACTATTTCCAAATTTCCATTGCATTCCATTGCAATATCACTAAAAGGAAGAAAATTTGTTTGGCTTCCCTCCTTAGGTTTAGGACCTTGAAGGGCAATTTTCACTAACTTTCACTCAAGAACAAACCCTTGAGATCTCAATGCAAAAGAGAAAGAGATCTTGCAAGAGGTTTGTTCTAGGGGATGAATGTGATCTAATAAGGGGTTCACCACCAAGTTTAGATTTGGAGAAGATAATGAAAAAAAGATGCAATACTAAACCCTAATTGAATATAATGCTCTATGAAATGACTTGGAAAAGTGAATGAAATGAAATAGAAAACTGCAAAAAGGAAGGTGTGCACCTAGAAATTTGGAGATGGTTTATTGCAGCTTTGAAACACTATAAATTATGCTTCTAATGTAGAATGGGACTCATTCGCCAAGTTGGGTTAATCAGTCAAAAAAATGGGTTTCTATGTGAGAGTAGGAATCTACCAAATGGTTATCTGACTCTACAAGAATCTAAATTTTGACTAGAAATGGGACTCATTTGCTAGAAGTGGTGAATCAGTCCAGGTGGGATTTTCAAAATCTTCAAAGTTTGAATTTACTCTTCCCAGTCTGCTCAATCTACCTCTGTAATTTTCTAGATTCGAATCTCTGGTTTGCAACCTGTAGGTCTTCTCCAAGGTTCTCCAAGGCTTGATGACAACTTTGACAACTTTGAAGGATTTGAAAAATTTTCTCCAATATTTCTCCTTAGGAAACCTACAACCTATACCTACAATTCACACACAAAGGAGAGGGAAAATCTTTGTTGGGTTAGTGGATAGGGGGTTTCCTTGGTCAAACCCCTTGTTGGTAATTAAACCTTGAAATATAATGAAAAATGAATGGAGAATGATGAATGAACAAGATGTGATGTTACAACTCACCAAACCCTAGCAATAAGAGGTTGCAAACATGTATGAAGTGGCTCCAATGGATGTAGATATTGAATCTTGCTTGAAGGTGATAGATCTTGAATGTAATGCTTGTTTGAATCATAAACCCTACATCACAATTGTTAGCTCAAAACCACACATGATGCATGAAGTCTTTGACATGATGATTGATACTTGAATGCTGCTCTAAAATGCTTGATAATTTTCCCTTGAATGCACTTGAATTCTCTTGTGAACTCAATTATGCTAGTATGAATGCTCTCACAAAAGTATTAGGTGAAAATGAGTGAAATAACCTTGTATTTATACTCAATTATGCAATAATTCTCAAAATTACAATACTACAAGCCAAAATCAAATCTACGAGGATAAAATCTAGCCAAAATTTTGAATTAATTTTTATTTTGGGCTACGCGAGATTCATTCACCCAAGATGGCGAATGAGTCCTATGAGGCATAATTTTTGGGATGAATTTTAAAAGTTCCTAGAAATGTGTGAAACCAGGTTTGGGACAAAAAGATCTAGGTGGGAATCATTCACCCAAGGTGGCGAATGAGTCCCATATCACTAAATCTAGGCGATTCAAACCTGAAAAACCTGAATTATGATCGGCTAATGATTGGTGTTGGGATTATGCTCAAAAAGATACAATAAGTGAGGCTTGTGGATGCAAAATAGGGCCAATTAAAGCATAAGAAAGCACAATTATTAATGAAAAGCCTAGAAAAGTATGAAAGTGTGTTACAAAACTTTAAAAAATTCTAAATAAGGCAAGATTAAGGTTTAAAATAATTTTATTATGTTCAGTTAATTAATAAAACCTTAGAAAAGTGTGAAAGTGTGTTGCAACACTTCACAACACTTTATCAAGGTACCATTTAAATTCATTAGTTTACAAGGGCCCAAGACCTAATGTGAATGTTTCAACCACATTACAACACTAAATAAAGGCATCATTAAGCTCAATTCCACAAGGGGATCCCAAAAAAGTGTGAAAAATGTCCCAACAACATTTTTCAACACTAAAATCACAAATATTATGATAACAAAGATGTCTATTGAATGAAGTCAAGTATATCATTCATGAGTACATCCTTCTATATAAATGGGTACATGATACATACATAGCTCAACCAAGCTTCAAGGAAATAGATATAGATGGTCTGGGATCTGCCTTTCAAATATTGGTCTTTTGTCACCTTTTGAGGAGGAGAAGCATCACTCAAGCACTTTTTCACCAACCACAGACTCATATGTGGTCCCCCACACATATATCAATGATATATGGCCCTACCCTTTGATAAAGCGATTGGTGGAGTAACCTCGTACGACAACCACTCTAAGCTTAGTGATGAGTCGTACATGTCTAGAACTTGTAACCCTATAATCTGGAACTAGCAAGCACCACATAGACATGATGAACTGATAGTGGAGCCAAAGGAAATCACACTACTTTGGCTAGAGTTTTATCACTTAGTACTTTGAGTGATAGTCATCCTATTCACTTACACTACCTAACTCATTTTGACTTAAGGCCACTATAATCTATGCATTGGTATTTTCTCCAATGGGTAATGTTTAACCCCATAAATAACCTATCCCCTTTTCCCATAAACTCTATGGTATTTCTACTCCCAAATCATATGAACAAGCTCCCTCCCTTCAAAGGACAAACAATCCTGGGAGTAACCCACTAACTATCTAGTATAATCAGATAAATTTAGCTATTAATAACCCTTAAGCTATCCTTGTTTAATCATTCCTAGTATCTTAATACTAATGACAAATAACCTCTCCTATTATGGAGTATTTATGAGAACTTTCAAAGAAAAGCATAAAAATCTTCTCTTTCCTTTCCAAAGAAGATGCTATAATTCCCTAATGCAAGTAATCTTAAGAAGTTCAAATAAAGCATTCAAAACTCAATCTTTCATAAACAAAGCTAAATAAAGGAATATTAGATCCTCATGCCTGTAATACACTTAACCAATTGACTGAATTGATGCACATCTTTCCAACTGTAGCTTCCTAGATTCACTTAGCTCTCTCAAAGAAATAATTCACTATGACTTCCCTCACATGTTTTTAATATGCTCTCACAAATATAGCTCTCACAAAATATAACTTCTCAAAAATACTCAAGGCTCTCACAAAATATAGTAGAATACCATTTGCAAAATAATGTAGATAAAAAGTGTGTCCCAAATAAGAGTGTAAACCTCTCTATTTATACAGCAAAATGAGACTTTGCAACCTATAGAAAAGGTATGAAAATTGACATCCTTTCCCATGCAAGTTGACTCACAATACCCAACTAATAGGTGGTAGAAAACTAAATTTATACTCATCATAAAATACTACAGATTGACCTTCCTTTTGACAATAGAAAAGACCAATTTGAATATGCACATGTTCAAAAGATGACATTCAAATTGTAACCAAAAAGGACTTCTACTGAAGTTCATGATTTGGCACCAAGTATGCAACCAACCTCATATTACTTTGGCGTGGTTATTCTCCTTGAAACATTCTTCTTCCATAATGGAACTCATGGTCAATGTCGACTAAGTCTAAGATTTGCATAAAATGGGGGAGTAAAGAGTCGCTTGGCTCATAAATGATACTTTGACACATTCCTTATATTGTTGTAGGCATTTCACTTTATTTTGTAGTTGGTATCTATTAAATCGCTTTATATAAAAGCATTCAATGTTGAGTTTAATAACTTTACACAACAAATTTATGTTTCCCTGTTGAATGTTATCATTTATGATAGATGTGGTGTATGGAATGCTATTCACAGGGTTAATGCACTATATTATCCATCACTCCAACATATTTCCTTTGTTGATTCCTAGCGCACTATATATGCAACAAATAAGGATAAAACTTGGCTCTCTATATGAGCCACCACATTTGTAAGTTTAGAATTTATAGTCGAAAACATGCATGTCCATTCAAATACAACAAGAGACTCATCATATCCTATGATATGCACAATAATTTGCAGCCCTATATTTTCCATTCATTGAACTTTTATTAATGCGCCATACTTGCATATGGTTCGACCTTTAACCATTGTCAAAAAATGTATTATTCAAATTTTAATACTTTGCATATCTCATATGTAATTCAATGTATGTTCATATATATAAATATCCCTCAAAGAATATATATATATATATATGAAAATCTCATGTCAATCAAGTATGTATACATTTGATAAACAAATGAATACAAATGAGTAAACATTCACACAATAATAATAATATATAATATATATATGTATATATACACACTCCTCTATATAAGCATTAATCCTCATGTGTGTACATGTATATATATATATATATATGTAGACATATTTATACATATCATTTCAAATCAATAAATAAATAATCCATTCGATAATCAAATGATTACGACAAAGTGATTTATTCACGATAATACCATATTGAATAAATTATATACACATATGCATATTTATACATATATCACTATACCCGTATAGTCATTCTTTGTGTCAACATATACACATGTATTGAAATTTGCATAAATATATGTGTAAATGATTATAATTCCCATACACATACACTCTTATTCTATTGATGAAAGTGTATTCACATGATGCATATATATACATATATGCATTCATGTCTCATTGTCCTTTTGATAACTCTTTACTCATAAGAAACCCGTTCATAAGCGTGCATAGGTACATATACCTAAGTACTCTCATGCACGTGCTACTCCATATGTATGGTCTATCATCGAAATACATTCACATACATATATATACATCCAATGTACATTCCACTCATCAATCAAGCATAGTAATATAAGGACTCATAAGTTCCAAACATATAAACATCATCCAAACATTCATTCAACAATAATCATGACCCTTACTAATGAAAAAAAATCATACGAAGGATGACTTACCATTTCCTAACAAAATAACTTGACTCAATCATTCTACTATGAGTGTGTGTGCAAGCTCAGATAGGTTACGTTACTGGTTACCTAACCAATATCTTCTCTTGGGTGATACTTCCCCTCTACTTGGAGGATTTGAACCTGTCCTTGCGACTAGCTCAATACATTTGCAATGGTAGTTAGATGTTCATAATGAATCCATATGTATAATAACTTTAGCATATTTATATAAAAATCAATGCAAACATATTTAATCTTTCAAAGGCATATTAAGCATTTATCAAAAATTTCACATAATACCTATTTCAGTATTCCATTATTTTAGCAAGCATATCGAACTGATGATTACATTTACCATCCAATTTACCCATGAAGGTAAAATTAAATCAATAATAATGAGATGGGGTGTGATAGTATTGACAAGAAGCAAAGCTATTGAAGTTGAGGTAAATATGTGTTTACTTTTAAAAGTTGAACCTAAAACAGTGAGTGAAGCATGTAAATATGAAAACTAGATGAAGGAAATAGAAGAATAACTTAGGTAGATAGAGAAAAATCAGACTTGAGAATTGGTTCCTAAAATGAAAAAAAAGAACATAATTGGAACTAAGTGGGTATTCATAAAAAAAATGAATGAGAATGGAGAAGTGGTAAGAAATAAAGCAAGACTTGTGTGTAAGGGCTACTGACAAGTGGGAGAGATAGAATTTGAGGAGACATTTGATATTGTGGCTAGAATTGAAGCTATCATAACGTTTTTGGAATTTGCAACATACAAGGACTTTAAAGTTTATCAGATGGATGTGAAGTCTGATTTTTTGAATGGTGAATTAGAAGAAGAGGTTTACATGGAACAACCAAAAGGATTTCATTTGTTAGATTAAATGGATATGGTGTGTAAATTGAAGAAGGCACTATATGGATTGAAGAAAGCTCCTAGAGATTACTATGCAAGATTGGACAAATATTTGATACAACAATGATTTAGTAAAGGCACCACATATAGTAATATTTACTTTAAAATTGAGGAAGACAAAATATTAATAGTGGTTGTGTATGTGGGTGATATTATATTTGGAGGAAATGAAACTATGTGTAATAATTTTTTTGAAAAGATACAAAAAGAGTTTGAAATGTCAATGTTTGGGGTGATGAATTTCTTCCTTGGGCTACAAATCAATCAAACAAATAAAGGGATTTTAATTTCACAATCTAAGTATGTCAAAGAGATGTTGAAGAGATTTGGAATGGATGAATTCAAACCAGTATGCACTCCTATGGAGACTAGTTATAAATTGGGAAAAAATGATGATTCACCTAGGGATGATCAGAGAAAATATAGATGTATGATTGGTGGACTACTATATCTAACTACTACTAGACTAGATACTATGCAAGTAGTTTGTCTTGTGGCTAGATTTCAAGAAGAACCTAAAGAAACACATGTTGTTGTTGTGAAGAGGATATTTATATATTTAAGAGGCACTCTAAATTATGGCTTGTGGTATCCTAAGGATACTGATTTCATATTAAGTGCTTATACAAATGCAGATTGGGCTAGTTGTGTTGATGGCATGAAAAGTACAAGTGGTGGTGCATTCTTTCTTGTTTGCATATTGATGTCTTAGTTAAGCAAGAAGAAAGATTCAGTTCCTTATCCACCGTAGAGGTTGAGTATATTTTTGTAGCATCATGTTGTACACAATTTTTATGGATGAGATGGATATTGAAGGATATTAAAATAGTGTATCATGAGCCTATATCTATCTTTTGTGACAATACAAGTGCAATTAACATTTCAAAGAATCCAATGTGTATTCAAGGAGAAATCATATATCTATTAGGTATCACTTTATGAGAGAGAAGGTAATGGAGAATGAGGTAAAGCTTGAGTATGTACCTACAAAGGATCAAATTGTTGACATATTTACTAAGGTTCTTCCTAAGGATACTTTGAGTATCTTTTGGAGAGGTTGGGGGTTATTACCCCTCATTGATTAAACTAGATGGATATGGAGATGCATATGTCCAGTGGATCTATGGATCTATCTCTTTCTTCAACTGATGTTGGTGGCTACCTCTCAAGGGGAGTGGGTAGAGTCATGTGTTGTCATTGTTGCGGAGTTGCTGATTTATTTGAATGTACTCCTAAGGGGGAGTATTCATAATAGGTATTTTGGTTCAGTTTCAAAGGGGGAGAACAATATTAAACATTTATTCATTTTACATTGATGTCAAATGAGGAGAGAGAATCATGTGAAATATTTCATCTACTTAGGGGGAGAGAGAATCATATAAAAAAAGTGCAAGCTATCAGTAGAGAAATTTGTGTATGTTGTCTAATCATTATTTTCAAAGGGAGAGAGAATCCTATAAGGGGGAGTGAGTTCAAGAATGTTGTGTAGGCTATCTAATCTAAGAAAAAAAGGAGAGAGTATGTATGTTGTCTTTGATGGTTTTTCACATCTTGTGTTACCATCAATGACAAAGGGGGAGATTCTTGCATTGTATAAAGGTGTCAACTTTCATTGATGTCAACAAGAATTCTACTAACTAGTGTTGTTGTCTTGTTTGTGTTAAGAAGATTCATGATTAGGTCTATTGGAAGATTCAAAAGAGTGTACTTAATGTTTAATGTGTTTTTAGGGGTAACAATCGACTTGGTGTCTACACTACATAAAAAAATGTTCAAGTATTAATGGAAGCATAGCATGGAATGCGAGATTTAATTTTGGGTCTCAATTAAGTGTTGTTTTACTCCTTTTTCATTCCTATCCACCACAAGAATGTTTAGGTGTTGACCTAATTTGAATTTGTAAATATAACAGATAGATTGTAAATCTTGGAGAATGTGTTTGAGGTTGAAGTTGATATAAATACGAGTGATGATATGGTAAGTTTCAAGAAATAATCAAGAGAGAAGCAAGATAGATCCGAGATCAAAACAAGTCATGTGTGTGATGCGAATTTGAGTAGAGCAGTGAAAACTTCAAAATGTTGGACTTCTAAATGTAGTGAGCTGAAGGTGTCCATAATATTTCAAAAAATGATGCGAAAGTGTTGGAGCAAATGTGGTGGATTCCCTATTGCATTGAGAATTTGTTCTCTATGTAACATTTCTCTTCTATATTCTTGTGTTCTTTTTGTGGGAGTGAACCCTGGATGTGAGCCTTTCTGGATAGTGTGTCTTATTTTGGTAGTGAGCCCTTTTGTATCGATTTTTATAAAACATATATTATGAGCTAATCCTCACCATAGTTTTTACCTCATTGGATTTTCTATGTAAATTTGGTGTTCTCTTGTGTATGGTGTTGTGATTTCAATTTTTGTTATTTGCATTTCATGTTTAATCATACTAACAAAATAAGGGTGTATTGAATGCATACTATTGAGGGTTTTGATGTTTTAATTTGGTACAACTGATTCACCCCCCTCTCAATTGTCTTGTCCATTCAACAACTTCAAACTACGCATAAGACTATTCTAATTTCCTAACTCACTCAATTTTGATATTCTTTTATTATATTGAAATAGAACCTATTAAATATAATTTTTAGTTTTGTAGAGCAATTGATAGATATATAACATATAAATAATTTTCTCAACTAGTGGTTTAGCTTTTTGTAATGTAGATGAAAGGATTTCATTAGTTTTTGGTTAATTTTGTGTAGTTGGAAGGATGTATCAAGGAAAATACAATGGTTTAATTTGGGGGGGGGGAATGATGTTTAGATTTAAGCAAATATTAGATTCCTAATATTTTAGTTAAAATTTTAAAAAGTGGTTGATCTATTACCATTAGATTGAAAACCTAAATGGGTGGCATAATGGATACCAAAGGTTGAAATCAGACAAGAATATTTCCAAAAAGAAAGATATAATAAAAGTCACTCTAATAATAGAAAAAAATATGTGTGGTACAATTATACACTTTGAAATGGGTTTCAAAGGGCATCAACATGAAGAAACAAGCTTAGAAGGATATAATAATATTGTAACCATACTATTCACATGTATGTGAAGAATAAAGGAGAATAAGAGAGAAATATAAAAAATATAGAAGAAAAACATTTAATAGAACATGAAGAAGTAATTATGATGCAGGAGTGTTACAAATGAGATGTATAAAAATTATATACAATGAGACTATATTGAATATATAATGGAGAACTAACTATGTTCTACATGTTGAATAAAAGTGTGCATATTTTATTTTTATTTTTTTTCTTAAACTTATCACATATGTTTTGTTCCTCTTCCTTATGCATCATAGGGTGATAGGTGATAGATATGGAGGAATGACTAAAATTAATAGTAATTTTTTCTAGAAATGAAGGAAGAAGATTGAAAAATATACATTGGAGGATACAATCACATATTATAATTTAAATAAAATTTAAGAAATTTCAAAATTAGTTGCATGGAATATTAAAAGATTGAATATGTCTATGAATATTTTAAATCATAATTTTAGTAAATTTTCATAATTTTCTTTTCAAAATTATTAAAAATGACACAATTTTTTAAATTATTTTTAAATATATCAATGTGCATGGAAACTTACATTATCACATTAATAAAATTTTCTCTAATGAAATTGATGTCTTGGTAGAAAAATTATCATGAATTTAGAAAGTTGTCAAAACTAAATATTAAATTATGACTAGGTGTGTACAACATCTTCACAAATATTTTTTTTTAAACCTTGGGATTTGGATAGTTAAATGCTAAAACCTACTAAGTGAATTAAAATTTAAATGTGTGCAGTTTATAGAGTATACTTTATAAAGTAGGATTTTTTTTACTCTATAATAGGATAGGAGGATAAGTATAATGGCCCACATGATAAATTTTTGTTGCTAAAATTTTACTATGATCTTATATAAACTCATAATAATCAAGAGTAAAATTATTTATGAAAGAATATATAATATCCATGAATGAATAATATGAAGAATGAAATCAATTGATTCATAGGGAATATTTAAAAATTAAATTTTATATAGATTTCTTTAGAAATATCTTATCTTAAAAATGTATATCATATAGTAAGAAAAGGAATTTAACATGTAAGTATGCACTTTTACTATATCCATTATATTACAACTCAATGCACCAATCAATGAATCTATAATAATAGTACTATAATGTTTTGATGAAGGGTATTCCCCTTACAAACCCGCACCCACAATGATAAAAAAGAAAGAACAACCAAAAATGCCAAAAGGAATTACCAACATTCTATTATCTCCATAAGAATGAAATTACACCTTCAAAAAATTACAGACTAACACTATATGGGATTTTGTATTATACAAATTTGTAAATCAGAGCCACAATCTACACTTCACTTCCCTTTTCTATAAACCGTATTCACATCCTTTTTTTGGAATGCGTAACCACTCCCAATGTATTTTGGAAGGTGTAACCCCTTCAAGAAGATATTTTGAAATTTTATTAATCTTGGTAGTACAACTTTCTGAGATCATAACTTTTGATCAACCATTGGATTTTCAATTATAAATATTTTCAAAAATTTATCGAGAAGATTCTTGTTCATAAAATAGTACGTAAAGGTAGACTATTTGAAGCAACTCAAAAAAATTACAAACATCATAAAATATCACTAGGATCCTAAAAAATATAGCAAAAAGAAGACACATGTAAGACAATTTAGGAATATAAGAGAATAAATCATCATATATAGAAAGAATATGGTCACCATATACACCAACATCCAGTCAATAAAATCCTCTATATCTATCAATGAAAGTTAGGAAACACTACATCATCATCCGTCACACAATGTGCATAATCAACATGAAACATGTATACAAAATGAGGAAAACTCATGTTTATTTTAGAAAGGAAAGAATCATCATGAATGTACACAAAGTCTACATGATATTGAAAATATCTACCAACATAAATATTATAATTATCATGTATTTAAGAAGGTAGTTGAAAAAAATCATTATCCATAGAATGAATCATAAGATGCATTATCAAAAGGATATGAGATTGTAGGCATCAAAACATGGGTATCAAGATATATAGAAATGATAATATAAAAAGGATCAACAAAACTATGGGTAGCTAAAGAAGGCATTACCTAATCACATAAAGTATCATCCATAAATATATAATTATAATGTAAGGCCCTAGATCATCAATATCTATGAGAAAAGGTGTATCATCATCAAAAATAAAAGAATTTGACAAAAATATCTCAAAGGTAAAACATTATCATGATAATCTAGGCATTGTATTATTACCATTAATTATGAGAAATGTAAAATAAAAATAAAACTCATAGAAAACTAAAGTGTATTTAAAAAAGAGTAATAATATTCAAATGGACATGAAATATGAAAAATCACATACATCGTGGAAAAAAAACCCTTATAAAAACACATATTCATCCATAAGATAAAAGGACAAGAGGCTATCAATATTGTGATGATTGAATACAACAAAGTATACAAAATATCAAATATATAATAAATCACTTGATAAAGGAAACTATTCTATGAGAATCTATAGTAAACAATATATCAATAAAACATGCCAAAATAAGGGTGGATGAGTTGCATACCAACTAGATAAGAGAACAAAATCCCAAACCATAACTAAAAAAAATAAATAATCATGAGAGGGTAAATCCAATTCCTAGTCAAATATAAAATGAAGATATAAAATAAAAAATCAGATCTAAAACTAATTCATAGCAATAAATATCTAGGGGTGAAAGGATGTTATGTTCACCAGAAATATTAGAAAAATAACACATCTCATATAAATTTCCATGATAAATTAATGAGTCCATAATGAATAACTATACAAAAGGGGATAGTGAGTTGGGATTGATAATTATTAAATATTCCATTACCCCAATTAGGACTTGAACCTAGGACTTCTCCTTTTCTATTGGTGTGCTCTACCAATGATCTATTGGCCCAAATTTTGATTGGTCTTTTCATGATTTGAATGTTTGTTTTGTTTCTCCAACAAGCCTCCTTAAGGTACATTGTGGGTGCCCAAGGATCCTTAATTGGCTTTGCTATCATGCAATATTTGGTAGAAAATACTTTGATACCATGTTACAAATTTTATGGACTGGCCAAAATTTGAATTTAGGACCCACTTACTATTGGGATGCTCTAACACTAACCTACTATTCCACTTTGTCTCTAGTCATTTTATGATTTTGATGTGGCCTATTTTTCCAACAAAAATAATATTAAAATGAATAGATAGAATACAATAATATAATAATGATATTTCTAAAAGTTCCATCTAGAGGGAGTTTCCAAGCCCTTCTAAAAGCAAGTAATCACCTTACTCTAAAATGTCCACCTTTAAAATTCCATCCTCTAGCCCTCATTTTTGTATCCTATAACTAGGGCCATTCATAGTGGATCTTGTCTTTCTACCCTATCGATGAAAATGGATAAAATTTTTAGTGATCACCTTGGATATCTATGGGTCCCATTATTACAGATAAATATTAAATAATTTTAGAAGAGGCTCCATTTGGAGTGGGGTGTGATGCATCTTCTTATCAATATTAGTAATTAGTGGAATGTGAATTATAAGAAATTAAAGGCATTGGACAAAGGTGTTACTCATGGGTTTCTAGAATGCATCACTATTAAAACCATGAGCAATTCAAATCTAAGATTAAATCTTTGGAAGAAAATTTAAAACTACAATATCATAATGGTTCAAAGTGGATTTAAATAAAAAGAATAAAGAGAAGGATGGCCAACTTGTATCTAGTCAATTCAACCTTAAATTAGTGAAGGATAATGTGAAGGTTAAATTACCAAACAAAGAGTGGGATATAACCAAGACAAATCATATACTATTTTTAAAGATAGATGGTCTTATTGCAAGGTTTTTGAAAGTGGGAAAAAATAGGAACCTCTAATCACTTATTTGAACAAATTTATTCATTTAATTAGGAATAAAATTAAGAATTTGTCCATAAGTATCTCAATGCTTCATGATAGTCTTATGAAGAGAGAGAATTTAGTTGAAGGTTAAGGGCCTTGTAAGAGTCCTACCATATTCCAAAAGTCATTGAAAGACAATGTTGTGATTCCATTAGACAAGAAGGTCCTTGTGGATCACCTTGAATTTATTTGTGAAGAGTGGGAGGTAGTCAACGACCTAAAGGAGATGTATTCTATGTAGTCTATTTTGTTTTATCATTCATGTTATTTTCTCTACTATTTGTATGCTTATAGTCTATTATTTTGTTCTCTTTATTGTTGTTTCTATGTTTGTAGACTATACTTCTTATATCTAGATTAGTCTCTTAAAATTTTGCTTTTGGAGATTTATTTGTAGTTTAATAGTCCAAACTATGAAAAGGTTTGGACCCTTAAAAAAATGCACTTTACCTATACTAAAATAATTAAATGATTATACTTAGCTCAAAAAATCAATTCATGTGAGATGAGTACTTAGGTTTAATATGATATTTTTTATGCCATGCATTTTTAAATGATTAAATGATGTGTTGAAGATGGATAAATTTATTGTTTCCATTTTTGTTCAATCTTGTAACTATAGAAAAAATCTCCAAGAGTGGAATTTAATCATGTGTTTGGATACGGGGCTGGAACAGGTGATTGTTGTTCAGAATACTTCTCTAGCATTGGAGCTGGGGATTTCTGAGCCTTCTGGGGCCTCTACAAATGTGCAGGATGATATTGTTTTAGCAGATTTAGCTAAGTTTGTGTTTTCTTCAGGTAAAGGTTGAGGATGGTCTCCTGCTTTGGGGGTGCTGCAATGCCCTCTCAAGAAGGGGCTTTGAAAATTATTTGAAGGTTGGTCGTAAGAAGGATGCATACAAGCTTAAGTCTACTAGGGACCTATTGGTAGAATCTGGTTCTGTTAAGACCCTAGAGGCCCACTTCTCTCAACTTTCCTCATGATTATTCTCTCATAGAATGCAAGGGGGTTGAATAGAACCTCCCATCAAAAGGCTATTCAAGATTTGATTGTTGTTCAATCTCCAAATATCTTTTGTGTTTAGGAAACTAAGATCTAGGTGGATCTTATGCTTCAACATGCTCCTCGTATTTGGTCTTTTGGCCAATGTCTGTGTATTGGGTCTAGGGGAAACTTTAGGAGTCTGGCTCTTTTTTGGAATCCTTGTAAGGCTATTCCTCGTTGGTGGATTTCAAGCCAGTTTTCTATTTCGGTGGTGGATTCGGTTTTGGAATCTGGTGAGACTATTTGGTTAGTAATTTTTATGCACCGATTGAAATTCATGGTAAAATACAGCTTTGGGCTCATATCAAGTATGTGAGGTCTTGTGCACCCCTTTTGCCTTGGATCTTAACTGGTGATTTCAACGTTGTGTTGAGTTTGGAGGAGAAAAGGGTAGGGTTCCTAGGCTTGGTCCTACTTTTGAGTTGTTTTAGAGTAATTTGGACTCTCTTTCTCTGGTGGATGTTAAACCCTCTAATGGAATTTTCACTTGGAATAATAGATGGAGTGGGCCTGAAGTGATTTCCTAGAGGCTAGATCGTGTCCTTGTCTCTTGCTCTTAGGTTAGAGGTAGCCTGGTCATTTTCTCTAAGATTCTTGACTGGTGTGGCTCTGATCATTAGCCAATTAAGCTTTCGACTTCAGCTTTCCCAAATCCAAAGAATCCTCCTTTTAAATTTCAACTTATGTGGCTGCATGATCCATCTTTGGGTGATCTTGTTGCTCAGTGGTGGCAGGATGGTGCCCCTGCATATTGTACAACTATGTATTCTCTGGTTAAGAAGTTGCAATATGTCAAGTATCATCTTAAGTGATGGAATAGGTCATGTTTTGGTAATTTTCGGGCCAGGAAAAGAGAAGCTCAGGATCGCCTTGCTGTTACTACTTGCCATATTCAAGATTTGGGTTTCTCGGAGGCTCTTAGGCATGCTGACGCGAAGGATCTAAAGTTGGTCAAGGAGTGGGAGCTTTGTGAGGAGATTTTTTTGAAACAAAATCCTAGGATTGATTGGCTTCAATAGGGTGATAGGAATACTATTCTTTTCCATCATTCGGTACAAGCTCATCGGAATAAGTGTTTTATTACTTCTCTTGTTAACTCGGAGGGTCTTTCAATCTCTTCACATCAAGCTTTGTCTAGAGAGGCTCGTCAGTTCTACTCTAATTTTTTTCACTGAGGATTCACTTCCAGTTGAGGTGGATGAGAATATGGTCCTTGATTGCATTCCCTCCTTAATTTATAATGAGTTGAATGCTTCTCTTACTCGCCAGGTGACTTTCTCGGAAGTGGAGGGGGTGGTGTTTGGGATGGATAAGGGGAAAGATCCTGGCCCTAATGGGTTCCTAGTTGAGTTTTTCTAGGAGTTTTCGGATATTGTAAAGCTGGATTTACTGGAGGTGGTTTGAGAGTATCTTCATAATAAGCACATGCTTCGTGCCCTGAATACTACATTTATGGTTCTCATTCCTAAGAAGGAAGGTGTTGAAAGGATTGATCTCTTTAGACCTATTGCGCTCTGTAATGTGGTGTACAATATTATTACAAAGTTGATTGCTGAGAGGCTTAAATCTTATTTTCCTGTGATCATTTCTGATGAGAAAAGTGGCTTTATGGTAGGTCATCAAATTATGGATGGGGTGGTGGTTGCATCTGAAGCTATTCATTCCATGGCAAGCTCTAAGGATAGGTCTATGTTTATTAAGTTGGATATGACCAAAGATTATGACAAAGTTAAATGGATTTTTCTTCAGAAGATTCTTTTGGCCTTTGGCTTTTCCTCTGATTGGGTGAGTTGTATATTGAGCTATGTGACCTCTTCCTCCTTTTCGATTATTGTGAATGGGGAACCTTCAGAGCTTTTTGGGGCTACTAGGGGCCTTCGTTAGTGAGATCCACTCTCTCTTTATTTGTTTATTATTATGGCAGAGTGGTTGGGTCGACTTCTTAAGTCTTGGGTTTCATAGGGATTGATTCATGGGTGGCAGTGGGGGACGAGCTTGGCTACGCTCTCTCATCTCCAATTTGTGGATGACACCTCTCTTATGACTAGCCCATATTAGGGAGGCTGAATTGTTCAGGGCAACTTTGGACATCTACCTTGCGGCTTCAGGTCAAAAATTCAATGAGTAGAAGTCCTCTATATTCTTTTTAAATACACCTCAAGCTATGTAGTGGAGGATTGCAGTTATTTTGCAGTTTCAAATTGGGTCTCTTCCCTTTGTTTAACTAGGTATTCTTCTTACTGTTGGTCGTCAGCCTAGATCCTCTTGGTAGTTGTTGCTTGATAAGCTTAGGTAGAAGGTTACTCATTGGACCCATTGTTGGTTGTCTACTGCTGCTAGAGTGACTCTTCTTAATTCTGCTATCTAGGCCGTTCCCATCTATAGGTGCTTTGTTCAAGTGGCTCCTATGTATTTCCTTAAGGAATTTGATGCTCTTTCTCATCAATTTCTTTGGAGCGGTAATTTTTTCTCTTGAAAGTGGAGCCTTGTTAAGTGGGATTTTGTGTGTAGATTGAAGTAGGAGGGTGGTCTTAGTTTATTCTCTATTATTTTGAATGGGAAATCTCTTGCTTCCAAGCTTTATTGGTGATGGTGTACCAATTAGCCTCAGTTATGGGCTCGTATTCTCAACCATAAATATCTTCGGGGTGTTTCTTCTTTTGAGGTTCCTCGCTATCCTATGGAAGGGAGTGGTTCTATTATTTGGAATACTTTGAAGATAGGGGCACAGTTGATTAACTGTGCACTTTTTTGGATCTATCATTCGGGGTCACAAACTCTATTTTGGTTTGATTCTTGGGATGGTCAATCTCTTATTCTCTCTTCTTTTCCTCACCTCCAACCCCTTTGTGATGTTTTTATTGCAGCCAGCTGGGATATTGTGGAGCATTATAAGGTGGAAAAACATGGTGGATTGGCTATAAGTTTTCACTGGAAGCATCCTTTTGAGTGGCTACCTAGAGGATATCAGGGGGATAGGCATGAACTTTCCCTACTTCTGGTTTCCCGTGCTTGTAATTCTTTGAGGTGACTTGATGTCCTAGCTTGGGATGGTTCAAAGTTGTTTGGAAAGTACTCTATGGTGGCTGGTTATAAGAAGTTAGGTAGGAAATTGTTTGGGGACAATGAGGTCCCTTGGTGGAAGCAAGTTTGGCATAAGCTGTCATGGACCAAGTGCAACTTCTTTATGTGGCTAGTTGCTTAAAATCAATGTCTTACTTGGGATAATTTATGTAAGCGTGGTTTCCATGGGCCCTCTATGTGTGTTTTGTGTGATGGTTGTGAAGAGAGTGTCTCCCATCTCTTCTTCCAATGTTCTTATGCTAGAGAGATTTGGAATTTCTAGTGGGGGGTGTTGAAAATGGCTTGTTGGCATGCTTCCTCATTGGTGGAGTTTGGAGAATGGTGGGGCATGGCCCCTATTTCTACCTCCTTTCTTCAGGCTGCTTGGGCTCTTGGGTTATTTGGAACCTATGGTTGGAGAGGAATAGGTGGACTTTTCAAGATTCATTGTTGATGGCCCCTCACTTATGGTGGAAAATTCGACACTCTTGAGGGGAAACTATTGTGGCTAAGTGTCATATGACTATGTTGGTGGATCCTCGAGATGTTGGTTATTGTAATCATCTTCATCTTCCACCTCCGCAACGATAGCTAATGTGCAAAAAATGTAGACATCCTACCTCGAAGGTGAATATGGAGGGAAGATGGACCCCTCCTCCTCATGGAGTCCTAAAAATTGACTCGGATGGCTCTTGTCATGGAAATCTGGGTCATGCTGGCATTGGGGGTGTTGGTCGGGATAGCTTTGTAGATGTTTAGTTTATATTTTTTATGTATAAGGGCCTCCATACTAGTAATCTTATGGAGGTGTTATGCCTTGCATAACCACCCCATCTTTTGCCTTCATCAAAATGGGTCCCCCTTTGTTATGTTTGTACTTGGTTGTTTTTGAAACAAAGTTTGGAGTCTAGTTTTGCCAATACTTCGTTTTTGTTTTGTTTATCTGTCAGAATCGGAACCGGAATAGAATCGGGTTCTAAAGGTTCCTTTGAAACTTGTTTTGGTTTCCATCCCGACAGTCTTTTCTTTGCTTTTGTTTTGGTCTTTAGTGGAATCAGAGCCGGAGTGGGAGTTAATTTAGTCTCTTCGAAAAATGAAAAATCATAATCAACTTCATCCCCGCCTCCGTTATTTTTACTTTTGGTTTTTGGTCTTGTCTTTTTGTTTAGTTTTATTAGGTCGGTCTTTTACTTTACTTTCTTTATTTATTTTTGTTTGTTTTTAGTTGTCGGACCCGGAGCCGAAATGGGAATGGGGTTTGGAATTTTTATAAAATTTGAGATTCCGATTCCATTTTGGTTCCGCCCCTGCCACTTTTTGTCGTTGAATTTTTGACTGAAGATGCACTGCAGACGAGTGTTTGTTTTCTTACAGTTTCGACTCTACCTTTACTACACTTTAATGCATTAATGGTGGTTGCCGGTGTAGGTAGAAATTCACATATTTACCTTCATTAAGGGTTAAACCGATCATTATTGTCATTGTTAAAGATCTAAGAGCACGAAAGAGCAGCGACAAAGTTCATTCGAGTAAAAAGATTGAAAGAACAGAGGATTGTGGCAAATGGATCAATTCAGAGGTTAGCTGCGTGGTTGTGTTTGAGAGGTAGGTTTTCTTTTTGTTGTTTTTTTTTCCGTTTTGTTTATTGTTGTGTGTTTTATATATGTTTGCCCATCTTATGAATTGTGTTGTTTTTATCGTTTCGTTTAAACAAGTTTGTGATTTCTTGGCGTACTTGTTTGAATGGTCTTTTATGTTGTTGGTCGGGTTGTTTCTTTATTTCTTTTGGTTTTTATTTGATTAGTTATTTCTATTTTTAGGGCACCGTCGCTTTCACGTCTTAAATCGTGATTGCGTTGTGTTTGTTTTGGTTTATGGTAGATTAGATTAGATTAAGGGTTTAGTGGCATTTGGTTAAAATTAGAAATCTACAGTGAGGAGGATTAGAGATTTTTACAGTGAGTTAGGGTAGATTAGATTTATTATTTAATTAGGGTTTCGTTGTCTGGTAGAGTGGCAGGGTTTAAACCCATGCCCTAGTTTTTGTTAGGTTTGTTAGATTAGGGTTTTCGTTGGTCTCTGTAATCACTTTAAAGAAGATTTAAATAAAGGCCCTAAAATGCAATTGTTCCCTATGGTCATATGGGTGTAGAGTTTAAGCTCCTTTTTCATTTTATAGCAACCTAGGTTTTCAATCATGAAGTTGGATTGAAAATGAATAAAGTATTTGATGACGTCATGATTGACATAGGCAGAGAAGGGATCGAAATCGATCTTGGACTTAAGAATTTTGTTCCACAAAAGTTATTGATTCCGTTCTCATCCCATGTCTGGCTCCACGCATAATGGAAAAGTCTTTCCTCAAAGTAACGATAACCAAATCAGAGGTGGAGACGGAATGGAAATCGAATATGAAAAAAATGAAAATTCAAAGAAAATCAAAACCATTTTCCATTCTGATCCTAGTTCCGATAACCTCCTCGACTCCGACTCTGAGCCCGTTAGCGAAGTTTCTATATCGATTTTTGCTCTGAGTCTGACAGTGTTGTAAAAGAGATTGTTTTGAGTTTCTGTCTGGTTCTGACTCCGATGTATGTGTAACAGGCATGTTTTAGAAGTATGTTTTATAATGATATCTAAAGATCTAATTAGAGGTTTCCTTGCAAGAAAATTGAAAGATGTCAGGAATGTCAAGGGAGGCTGCTCGAAGGAATCAACCGGCTGGAACATCAAAGACCGCACCAAAAATAAAGAAGATGAAGCTTGAGCAACTACCTTATACATTAAGGTATAACCACAGGAGTCCTGTTGTGAACATGAGCAAGGTGGAATCAGATTGGTCGGATATCATTGATACCAATCTAGGTCCATACAACTTTGAGGAATGGGAGTCTGAAGCATTTGACAAAGAGGTTACATTGACTACATAAAGAATTGTCAGCTCTGGGCTAGCTCATATCACCTTGTTTCCTATATACATCCAGTTCCTGGAGTTAATCATGACAGTGGCCAGTGCTTATAATCCTGCTACTAGACTATGCATGGATTCACAAGGAAATGTGATCCTTAATCTCACTCCTCAGGCATTCCAAAGCATATTTAATGTTCCAGATCCAAAGAACTTGGTGCAATTGAATGAGGCAGAGGCATTGGAGAAATATAGTAAATATAAGGACTCTAATAAGTCTCACTTGAACAAAAAGTGGTTAAGGACAGAAAAGAAGTCTTTAACCAAGCTTACAGATCAGCCAAAGAGGACTGATTTCTATGAGGAGATATCAAGGTTGATTGTGATGTTATCTAGGGTATTTGGGAAGAGGGATGCATTTTACTTCAAAGAGTGGATGTTTCCTTTCATCTAGACAATCTTAAAGGGAGACCAACCGTTTGATTGGCTAATGATTGTATCCAATGCCATACATGATCAGCTGACAAATGTTAGAAACACTAAGTGTTTCTTTATGACCTCTTACATTGTCTATGCAGCAGCAAGAGTGGGTGTTTTCCCAGGTCTAAACAGAGTAGGCATAATGGGAGCTTTGGAGGGACAAAAGAAAGTATGGGAGCACTATGATCAATTATGTTTGCAGGTTGCTGAGACTCATTTCAGAAGTGTCAATGAAGCCTTTTTATATGTGATCATCAATCAGTTGAGTGGAGATGCAGGATACAGGTTAAGTCAAGAAGCTATGGCATTCATTGCTGAATGGGGAAGTTGGTATATCCAATACCCCAAATTTACATACTTCAGATTGTTTGGTTTTGAAGGTCATCCCCATTTGCTTCCAAGATGTTGCAATAACAGAATAGTGCTTATGGAATTTGTATATTAGGCTACGGGAGTCAATGCTAGGTTTGGCATCAAGCATAAAATGGGATGTCATAAATTTCCCATGAAATTGGGTGAATATAGTTGTCAACATTTGAAGGGAGCAAAGGTGGCCTATAATGAGTTGATACAATTGAAATTGGGATTGTATACAACTCGTAAGTATTTTGATCCGAAGAAGAAGATGTATACCCTGTTACCTTCAGTGTTCATTAGACATTTTAATCTGTTAGAAGACTTTTGGTGTGATCGACAAGATGAGTATGACTTGAGGAAGAAGAATTATGAGAGATTATCAGTCTCACTCATGTCCGAGCTTGGTATTAAAGAAAATATTCCTGACACTTTGGTGGATGATGGAATTGTATTAGATCCCTCATATGAAGCCTTGAACATTGGCACCAAAAGCTTGGATCCAATAGACTGGAATGAGGAAGAAACAATTGATATTAAGAAAATTGGAAGGACAGTTTTTGGATAGAAGTGTGCAATGGTTGATGATGAGAACCCAGACTCCTCAAGAACCAACTCCTAAAAAGGGTAGGGGATACAAGAGACTTAAAAGAAAGACACCTCCCAAAGAGCCATTGGAATTATTTCCTCCCGATATTGAGGAAATAGAACTTGAAGTGGCATATGATGAAGAGGAAGCACCAAAAGGAGATGTTCCGGTAGTAGCTATTGTATTAGCACCCACATTGGGTGAGTCATCCATACAAGCTCCACTTACAAGAAAGAAAAGTAAAGAGGTTCAAGAAGGAGTTATTCATACCATGGCTGAAGCTGGTAAAGGAAAAGAGGTGGAGGAAGAATTTGTAGAAATTGAGATAGATTCATATGAAACTCTGTCAAAAAAGGAGTTGCAAGAAAACATGCCTCTAAAGCATACTATTGAGCAGATTCTGACACAGGAGGAGCAATGGAAACTATTTGAAGATGCTACAAAAGATTCTGATGCAAGGGCTGCAGTGGAGAAGCAAAAAGAAATGGATGCTAAGGTGGAAGCTAATGCTCTACTTCACCAACAACAATTAAAGGCAAAACAAGTTGAAACAAAGGCAGCCACTGATGAAGTAGAGAAGCAAATGAGGAAACGAGAGCATGCACTCAAGGTCAAAGCAGAAAATGACAAGTTAGAATTGATACAGAAGATCCATGATCTTGAGGAGGAGAAAGCAAGAAATCAGAGGGAAAAGGAAGCCTTGGTTGCTAAATTGAAACTTGCAAAGGAAGAAGCTCGACAGAAAGAGGAAGGAGTATATTGAAAAAATAGGAAAGGTAAATGCATTGCCTCTAACTACTCTTCTAGAACAATCTATACTTGAAGATGATAACAAAGACTTTGTAGAGAAGACTTCTCGCATACTCAAGTTTAGGACTAGCTTTTTGAGCAAGCATAAGGATGAGATTCAAGAAGCTACTAATAACTTGACTGAGCAATTAGAGGAGTTAGAAGCAGCTATTGCCATTATTGTAGATATAAATGCGTTTACAAAAGAGGGCATGCCTTTTGATCCAATAAAGGAAAAGTGGGATGAAAGATTCCAAGGACTTATGCAAAAGGGAGATGACGGCGGAGAGTTGATGTTAGATTGACTAGTAGAGGTCAAAGAGGAGATAAAAGCTACTAGGAGAGAATTAGTAAAGGTGAAGAGTATGAAGGAGTTTGTTGCAGTTGAGTTGGATCGGATCAAGTTTGAAGATGACTGGATTGATGGGCCAGAAATGGATACTTTACAACAAGTTTTCACTAGTTATGATGAGTTCATAGCAGATCCAGCTTCACATGCATAAAATCTTGCATGCATAATGTTCTCTTTCCTTGCTTTTTGCATGCACAACACTGATATCTTTTTGAGTGCATGACTTCCTCTTCTATTCTATCTTCTATTTTTAGAGCAAACTGGAATTTTTAATGTAAAGACTCAAGATCAGATTGATTTGAGTTTCCAAGAGAGTCTAGTTCCTAAAAGGGTGGATAACCTAAAATAGAAGTAGGGTTCAAACTTTTGTATATCTATAAATACCTGATGGGTATCATATTGTAAGGGTCGGCTAATTGAGAAGTGGATTGGCTTACCTAATGCTAGGAGATAGAATTTTGTAGTGATTTCACAGAGATACATTATACTTAGTCTTTTACAATTAATAGAATTGCAGGTTTACTCGAAACATGGTATTTAGAATTAAGTGGTTTGTTTGATAAGGCTGATAAGTTATGATCTATCTGTATGCAGTGGTTATGCTGAACATAAAAGTTTCTTGAATAATGAAAGTTATTTGAAGGAATTAGATTTAAGGATCATCTTATTAGATTGTCAGTGAATTGAAGTTATTAAAAAGTCTGTTGATCTATAATTTTGATGATGAATGAATGTGTGTTGTTTTGAAATCTTGGAAATACTTGTGATATGTGAATAGTGGAATTGAATTAAGCACCTAAGATGTATGCAATGGTACAGTCATACTTTAGATTGTGTCATGCTCTGGTTTTTGTGATCAGTTAAGGGAACATTCATTGTTAAAAATATATGTCCAGATACTAGATAAATTTAATTCATACTTACTGGTTTACCCCTTGGCTTTATTTTTTTCTTTTATTTAAAACCCCATTGATCTACTAGAGCAGTTGATAAAATGAGTCATATCTTGAATCTTTTGTTACCAGCACAGGCCCCTTGAATATTACAGTTGTATGAACCGATTGAGTGACACCAGACAATTGAGAACCAACTACCAGGACCTTGAGAGTTAGGCTACTACATGTTGTCTTTCTTTTTCAGGAGAAATAGAGTAGAAATATTATGTTTTAATGTTGTTTGTGTCATTTTAACCATCAATAGGAGGCTCAGGCCATTTATATTGGCTATGGAGTGGGGCAGTCTTTTGGGATGGCGAAGGATCATATGTGAGTCTGATTCCCAAGTTGTGGTGAACTTACTGAAATGACAGTATTTAGATGATGTGAGTTGGCAGCTAGCTTTGATTGTTGAACAAATTCTCACTCTCTGTGCTTCTCTGGACTATATTACTTTCACTCATATTCCTCGAGAATGGAATGGTGTTGCTGATTGCTTGGATAAATGGGCTTCTGATCATACTCATGATTGGAATTTGGTGGATCGGGGTCAACTACCCCCAGATCTGTCTCTTCAATTGGATCACTTGGTTGAACCTGATAGGGCAATTTAATGCCCTTGCTTTGTAACGTTTTCTTGTTTGAATAAAGTTTTTACCCCTCCTTGATATATAATAGATCTAAACATTACTGATTTTGGCACCTAGAATCTATTCATCTTGATATATATGACCTACAAATAAAGATAGGTGGTGTCTATAGACACCATTAAGGATATTTCCAAATAGGGGGAATTCTCTCATGGTTAAACCCCTATTACCAACCCAACAATACAAAACAAATCTTGAAGACATGTAGCCTTCTAATATGCATAGGGTGCTAAGAAAATGATGACATCATGCTCTTGTGATGATGTAATAAACAAAAGTACTCCCTTACTATATCCTAGAAGATCTTACTATGATCTAAAACTGATTTAGGTTTTCTCCACAAATACATCATAGCACATAATTTAACAAAATTCATGATCATGTTGGCTCATAATGACTAACTAAATCTAGTAAAACTAGTTTGACTTAATTTTACAATTATGTGAATCTAAAATAACAAAAATCCTAGAGAGTGTTTGTAGACATGAGTGTGGCAGGTTGGAGATGTTAACCAACAACAATTAATCTTGGGAGTTCATTGAATTCTACAAAAAGAATGCAAGCAGGTGTTGAATGAATTTACAAAAAGAGAGTGATGATAATTGACCTGTGAAATATGTTGTCTTTTCAATTTGATTGTAATTTACATATATTGTAGGAGACATTGAGAAATAAAATTCTCATTTGGTGTTGAATTAATTCAATTCTGAAATTGCTTATTATCTGATTGGAGAATGCTGAAGGAACCCTCTTGCATCATATAATTATGATCAATTTCGGATATATTTTAGGCATTCATCTTCAATGTTTTGGGGAATGCTCTAAGTCTACAAATGGACAAAGATATATATTTTTTAAATCTTACACAAAGAAATAATCTTCAACGTTTTGAGGAATATTATGAAGAGTTCAATAGGCAAAGGGAAAATAATTTCTAGCATAATTTTATCTTACTTTAAAAAAAAATCACATTGAATGGTGCTATGGCTAAACTTGAAATGAACATTGTTGGTATTCAACAATTCAGTTGGGTGTGTGTGTGTGAGCGATGTGGAATCTATTCAGAGAGGACCATCATATTCACTTATGAGTCATTTTCACATTCTACAACTGCACTGGAATATCTATTCACAGAAAAAGGTGCAACTACTCTGCAAGTTTATAACCGCATGATGGAGTGGAAGCACTTTTCGGAGACCATGTATTACATATGTGGTATGTTGGCTATGATCCTGTGTGCTGTGCAATGCCCAAATGAAGGCATTAAAATTATTCAATTGCTTAGTATTCACAATTCTGAAGACCATAAAGCTGTCTTTAACGGACTGATAGGCATATGATTGATTTATGTTGTGTCTTATCATGGCGTTCATTTGAATCAATGTATGTTTATTGCTTCATTCATGTATTGTCTTATCAAAATCGAATGCAGTTGTTCAACTCAGTAAGTATCAGGTGTCTTAAATCTTGAATTTGTGAATATTCTCATATTATATTGGTTGAACTTTGAAGATTAGGGATTTATTTTTCAGGTTTCTTTTCTTGTATCTGTTCTGGCAGTTGTGAGGTCAATGGCAGGATGCCAGAATTGATCATCATGCATCACTGTCCACATAATTCAAGCACTTTTTCAACTTTGTTCTTTATATAGTTGGTATCTTAACAATCCCTTTCCCTGACTAACTTTTAGATTTCCTCTTAGATTGAAGACTAGGACTTAGTGCCCAGATGCCTGACAACCATGGCCTACTAAACTTTGGCAATAAATCGTCTCTTACAGTAAAATCCTTGCAAAACTGGTCAATGGGTAATCCAGTGAATCTTGAACTAGAAGAGGTTACTCAGGTTTACACAGAGCTGCCTTACTACACATATATGCATGAACTGACAACTTTGGTATACATATGCACTGTTTCTTATTACAGAATGAATGAATGATTTTTAATGACGTTTATTATACCATCAGTTTGTAGAACGAAGAAATCCATAAATTCAATGGACTTATGGATGCAATTTACAAGGATGTTCTCTGCCAGTTGAAGAATTTTATAATTTGAGTTATAGTGAAATTTCATTCTCAACAAATGGATGCAATTTACAAGGACCTTCTCTGCCGGTTGAAGAATTTTATGATTTGAGTTATAATGAAATTTCATTCTCAACAATTATTATAATTATTACTAGTATTCTGACAATGACAAGAATAACAGTTCAAGGCAGAATAGTTTGACTTGGCAGGATCTTATCTCTGTCCCATAATAAAGAGTTTAATTATGAAACAGTTACAGATTGCAGATAGTATCCTGAATACTGATAAGAACACCATTCAAGGTATTTAATTTACTTTTCTGTAGACTTCTGATGACCTGTTAAGATTTCTATTTATATCTTGTAATCAAAATATTCTAGAGAAAATTTAGAGGAATTGCAATAAAAAGTAAGTTGGTTGGCATATTTGGTTCATACCAACTCTGTCTCTTTTACGAATACATATAAAAATTGATACCAAGATTCTTGAAAAATCTAAATTACACATTAATTTTCAATTTTACCCTATGTATCTTGGAAGACTTTCCAAAAATGTTAGAGACATTTGAATAATATAGAATATTTTATGATAAATAGTATCATAATCCTGAGTCTCCCATGTGACATTATATATTACAAATACATCCATGAGTAAAATAAATATAATTATGTATAAGAATCAAAGATCATGGCTGTTTTGATCTGAGAGAACTTATATATGGTTAGTGGCTTCGTAAATGAATTTACAACATTATTTAGAGATCAACCTTCTCTAACAATACCTTAATTTTATACTTATATTTTCACCCTTGTCAAACCTGGTTTAACAATCTAAAGATACCATTGGAATGATCTTTTGGTGTAGGATCTTTTTATTTTAACCCAAACCTCCAAATAAATTGTTAATTACATGCTTGAAATGTGATTGTAGTTATTAAAACTCTACCTATTAAAACTCTACCTATCCTATTCTAACATCTACTAATGGAAAGAGATGAAAGGAAATAACTAAAATAACATATGGCGATACACCAAATTTAGTTTGCAGAACTCCTATATTAGTTTTCCATTCATAGAATGATTAAAACAATTGATATATGTGCATAATATTCATATAAATTTTATAGAAGTTAATAAAGAGACCTAAAATCATAAAGGAGCTGATGATTCACAAGATACAATGATAAAAGTATGCAAAAATTAAAAAATAGTTATTTTATTGATCATGAAGGAAAAATGATGCATGGGCATCCATGGTGGACACGCTATCCATCATAAACCAAAAAAATCAAATATTTCTTTAATTTTTTCTATAGTTTGAGCTTAATTGTTTTAGGAGAATAATTTGCAATATTAAGGTGAAATATTTTATTAAATATTTTGGTCACCTATTAATGTTGCAACATTTTGGTAATGTGAGATTATGTAGGAGGTGATTTTCAAGTGAATATTCAAAATTTTCTTTCCTTGGTGTAATGTTTGGGGAGTTACAAATTGTGGAAACTCACTAATTCATTCCTAAGAGATAGTTGTCCAAATTGGGCACTCAAGATTAAGTTGTCTACTTTTTTCTATTTCGGGGTCCTGATGAATGAACTGGATGTCAAGTTGATTGTTATTCTTAGCATGTTTGAAGGTGGAGATGATAAGGCATCTAAAAACATTAAATGCAATTTCTAAATGGAGAATAATCTTTTCTCTTGATTTTGGTGTACCATTCTAAGAGGTTACTAAAAACCACATTTTAATGTAACTCATGAGAGTTTTGGCAACTACAAATCTCATTCTTTCAATTTGATACATTGAAATATTTTGCATGGTAGAAAAGTAAAGAAGAAGGGGAAAGAAGGGAATCATATTTGAAGGGTAATTTTCGGTGATAGTTTCTTCTTGCAGGGGGGAGACATTGTAATCAGATTTGCATGCATTGAATGTGAAGCCAATAGGCTCAAATTTGTAATAGAAATAATATTTTTCTTTCAATCAAGAAGTCATTGTTATGTTTGTATATTCTAGATCTAATTTTACTTGTGAGTTTTTTTATTTATGTTAGATCAGATTTTAAAGGGAGAGTATTTCCTTCTTGCATCAAAAAATATACCTACTATGAAATTCAATACCATAGTTCTATTCTAAAAATCCATAGGCCATATCATTGTTCTCATTACAAAACATATGTATTCTAGTACAAGCATGTCTAAGAGAATATAGGAAGTCTTCTTGATGGAGAAATAAAATATAACTACTAATTCACTAATTTGGTCAAACCTATAGGTGCTAGGGAGATGTTCTCCTAATTTTTATCCTTGAAAACGTCCATCAAGGCATGGGGAAAAAGGATGGTCAATTTATTCAACTGAATAATCTAAAAATACTCCTAGAATAGTTCTAATAAATTATTCTATTCCTCTTAAAGGTGCAATATAATAAAAAGTTGTTGTTATGGCTCGTACAAATGATTATTCCTCCAAAACTACCCCTTGCATTAAACTAGGACATGTTTCCTACGACAGTGAACCAAATTTAAAACCTTTCACTTGCTTAAGGGTATCAAATAAGGGTCTTCCATCCATCTACAATTATAATTAGATCACTTTTAACCTATACTTCTCCAAAATATTGAAACAAAGTAATAACCTTCTTGTTCATGAAGCATGATGTATTTGAAATCACCATAGTTGGAATCAATGTTGCATTACTAAAGTAACATCCAAGTTCTACTATTATCACCATTCCCTCACAAAGAATGTGGATATTTTACAATGGTACTGATCCAAAATCTTTAGGTCTCTACAATCCCTCTGCATATGAGTAGATTTCCTTTCTATTCCTTTTGAAAACTCTCTATATTTTAGTCACTATGCTTTTTTCTATCATCCAAGATTAATCAATGTGGACAATATGCCTAACCTAATTTGAAGATAAATCTTCTTATTTTTCTAAAGTAGAAATAAGTACCTAAATTTGGAAACCATTGGTTTACTTGACATTTCCTTTCATTAAAAGTTGGCAACAATTTTTTTTTGTTTTTGACCTCCCACTAAATCTTCCAAATTGAATTTATACTTTTATTTCTGTAAAATGTAACTTTTTCTAGCCCAAGTGTGGAGAATCTTGGATTTTTTTTTGTTATGTTCTTGCATTGTTTGCACAATTTCCTATTCAAATCATATTGAGTTACACTTCAAACTTTCACCATTTGATACAACATTGGACAACACCTTATCGGTGTATCCATTTTTTTAAATTTTGTTCTAATGAGTAAATCCTTTAATAATTGTATGTCAAAGTTGTCCATTTTCTCCTTTAAATCTTGTTTTTTTTTGTGTTGTTGAATGATTCTTTACCTATTGAGCTTCCTCATCCCTTCACTTCTACCAAATTTCCCCTCTCAAATTTTAGTGAGCTTCTACTACATTCTTTGTCAATGTAGTCTGTTTCAACACCCAAACCTATTATATTGGATGATCAATGCATTACATAAGACTTTCTCTACAAAATCTAATTATCTCTTCAAATTAAAACTCATGGGGCACTCACATGACATGTCATCCTTTCATGTATAGTTTTCATTGAACATTTCTCACTACCATGGAATCTAAGGCCCCCCTAAGATCAAAATTTTAACAAAAAATTATGACTTGAACATCATTATCTCAAACAAAATTATATTTTAGGCTCCCCTCAAACTCTTGATTCTTTTTTGAGAATTTTAGTTAAATATGTAATTATTCAAGTGTGTATTTTAGAAATTATAAGTTAATCTTGAATATTTTGTGAAAGATTCCATAAATGGTAATATTTTCTTTGAAGGCTACATTGTAAGCTTAGGTGCAACTTCCTTCATTAACATGATACAATTTTTTCCTTGGGCATTAGTAGTCCATTCACCCACCTTTTTTGTAAAAATAGATTTCTCTCTTAATATTATTAAAATACCCTAATAAGAAACTCTTCTCATTCAAAATTATCTCACATGGTGGCAAAAATATAATGCCCATTGACACTACAACTCACCTCCTTTTTGTTCCAATCAAAAATTAGATCAATCTCTATGATAATAAATCTATCTTGAGTAGCCTTTAAGGTTACAACACAACCCTTTCCAACATCTCCACATCCACACGCAATGAAAACTTGAGCAATCATCACACTAGCTTTCATTAGACCATTTGGAAGAAAGAGTGTACAACCATATAAGTTATCAAAATTAAAATAAATTCATTAATATTATGGTAGAGAACAATAAAATTCCATTGGCCTTCATCCTGATACAATTTGTGCATCCCTATAGTGGTTTCCTTCATGATCTAAACTTGTAGGCTAGTCAAAATGCCATAAAGAATATCAAAAATCTAAAAGACCTATATCTAAACCTAATACTTTCAAAACAACTGTGACCTTTTTTGAAAATAAACTTTGTCAATGGTGTAAATGCCTTTTTGGAAAATCAAAGTTTTATTTTTAACTCCAATGTATCATTTGAAATTAAAAATAAACACATTTCTAACCTTTTATGTATTATAGAACCCTTTCAAGACCTTTTAAAATACTTACAAAAATATGGCCAGTGTTATAGGAAGGTTATAAGATTAAAATTAAACAATTTTAAAGACACACATGATTGTTTGAGTCTAGTAAACTCCAACAAGTAAACATTTTTCCTATCTCTAGGGGGTGGTTTCTTGCTAAGAACTAAGTTGCAATGGCCTCAAGTGATCCAATGGGCAGAAGAATCAAATAATTTGAAATAGACTTGGAAGATGAGCCCAATTCTAACCAAACAACTGAAACTACATCCAATAACAAGTAACTTAAGCACAAACACAAAACTACCTAGATGAAAAAATAAAAAAAGGAAGTCTCCTAATGAGAATTCAAAATGTCCAACAACACTTGAAGGAATAAAAGGATAACTAAAATATTTAAAAACACTTACTTTATACAAATAAATTATCCTAATATGTAGACTATCTAAAATAAAATCTGTAAAATCAACATTGAGGTGTATCCCTTTGCCTGGGATTGGAAGAAATTATCCATCCAAATTTGCAAGGTGAAATGTATTGGGTGACTCCAAATAGCATAAAACTTTGTGCATATTTCAACCTTATCCTTTTCTTCATCCTATTTTAACACCAAATCTCCTTCCTTGAACACTTTATGAGCAACATTTCTATCAAATATTTTCTTAACCTAAGCTTGATGAGCTTCAAGAGTTTGAATTATCAATCTCTTACCTCTTCCAACTCCATCAACTAAACCAACCTTATTGTCATCGCATCATTCTCTAATATTTCCAACTATTATTTAAGTTTAAGATAAGGCAAACCAAGTGATAATGAATTTTTTTTCTCTAGTTCATAAACCATCATGAAAGGAGAGTTACTAGAAAAGATCTTGGGTGTGATTTTTTTACCCCAAAAGGTTATCTTGAGCTTAGAATACCAAGTCCTTTGATTATATTTTATTTACTTCTAATGATTGTTATGAGATTATTGTTTGTAGATTTAACCAAACTATTGCCTTAAGGGAAATATTTTTAATAGTTTTTCAAGTAAACTCCATGTTTGACTACTGACTCATTGATTTGAGTGCTTACAAAATCCATATCATTTTAAAAAATAATAGTAAATGGAACACCAAACCTTGTAACTATCCCCTCAAGAAATTTTATAATAGAGGCCTCGATAACATCCCTCAATGATTTTTTTTTTCATTTTATAAATTAGTTTGTAGCTATCAAAACCAACTTATTACAAACAATAGATGGTGGTTTTGTCATTCGAAAGAATCATACAAATCGCTACAGAAAAGGCTAATATATTTGGAGAGGGTGGAGAGGGTGAAGAGGAATAATAGTCGACCTTTATTTTCCTATAAAATAAGAACACTCTTTTCAACATATTATCCACTTGTGAGCATATCTAAATAAATTAGGCCAATAATAACTAGCTCTCATGGTTTTAATAGTAGTAGTCCTTGGTGAAAAATGACCTCATGAAAGACCAATACAGAATTACTAAAGATATTTTTTAGCATTATCCTTCTTAGTACATCTCAATAGAACTCTATTAATGTATTTCTTGAATAAGACACCATCAATGAGGGTAAAAGGAATATTTAGCGTGTCAGTATTAGTTGATTGAGCCTCTTTTAGAGTGTATATTGTGTTGTTTTTAACCTCTAGATTTGTTTCTAGTTGTTCAAATTTCCCTTTACCCCTTACAAGCTTTGTGATTTTTATGTCTATATCATATTCCATTAGTAGTCCACCTATCTCTTTTTTCACTCATATCTCTACTCAACAAGAAGTTATTCACACTTCTAATTAACCATTAGCTATATCTTACTATTTGAAAGCATATTTTTAAATTTTTTAAGAGATTTCTCAACATAAAATACTTATTTTTGAGAAAATATATACTTGAGTTAATAGGCTTTGAGTGGTTGACTGAAAAATTATATTGGCTGCTCCATTTGATCATTATTTTTTTGAGACAAGATAGGTGACACACTTCCTTCACCTCTAAAATAAAAAATAATGACCTCTTTATCATAGTTAGGATCAACTAGAATATCAGTATGACAAGTAAATTATTTTATAACTAGAAAATTTCCCTTGTCTTCCTTAGAACAATTCAATACAATTCTTGTTTTAAGCATAGATGTAAGAGGCTCACCCGTAGAAGTAAAATTTGGCTTGAAGCTTCTCACAAAATTAATCAGTCCCAAGAAAATTTAGGACCTTCCTTATGACTTGGAAGAGAAATAAATAAAATATAACTCACCTCAATTGTGATACCCTAGGTAAGTGCACAAAGTTGAGTCCATGAAACGTAGAATTTTTTACTGTAGCCAAAGAAATGAATTTGGCATTGCAAAAACGGGAGCCCGATTTTTAAAAATTGAGATCCTATTTAGGTTTGGGATCCCGAGCCTAAATAACAAATGAGATCCCACTTTTTAAATATTGGGATCCCATTTGTTAGAGGGTCTCGAATTGATGGAAATGAAACAGGACCCCGATTACTACAAAATGGGATCTTGATTTGTAAAAATCGAGATCCCGTTTTGTAATAATTAGGATCATGTTTCGTAATAGTATTTATTTTTTAAAATTGATTAAACCTGTATTTTTTACCAACACATGGGATCTTGGTTTCAGATTGACAACGACCCAAACACAAGCTCCAGGTACCCGTAGAACCCCATTTTCTTTGCATTTTTTCTTTTTTAATTAAATTTATCAATTAATGAAATTATTTTAGCATTTTTTTTCAAATTTATTTGTCATTTTAAGAATTTTATGTCCTATTATAGTAAAAATGAGGAATTATAGAAATAGATGAAAAAATCCAATGAAACCTGAAGATATTGAATAGAAATGAAAAAATGAACCTTGAATTGTATTTTAGAAATAAAATTTAGCTTTTGAAACCTAAATTGTTTGATGAAACCAAAAAAATTATATTTGAAAACCCTAATTGAAACAAAACAAAAAATTTGCAGTTCAAAACCCTAGAATTTGAAATGAATTAAAAATTTGCATTTAGAAACCCTAATCAATCTTTTTGAAATCCTGAATTCAAATCAAACCAAAAAAAATGAATTTGAAAACCCTAGTTTGAAATGAAATGAAAAAATTGCATTAAAAACCCTAATTGCTTAGAAATTGAAACCTTGAATTGAATTGAAACATTTTTTTTTGTTAAAACCCTAAATTGAAATCAAACAAATCATTTTGATTTTGAAAAACCTAATTTTGTGCTCAAAAAAATTCATTTGCATTGCTTAAATGTTTTAAATTTCATTTGCATTTTATGGAGAAAACGATATGTTAAGCTTTAGTTTCAATGTTAAATTATAATTAGATTTGAAAAATGTTCTATTTTTTGTGAAATGAGTACCTATTTCTATATGAATTTTCATTTAGAACTATCTTTTATAGGAATTTTGATAATTAATTGATAATTAATTATAGGTAAAATAATCAATCCTATTAAAAAGATGAAATAAAAATAAAAACACACTCTAAATTAAAAATCTAGCTTCATCTAGGGTCTATGACATCAATATCATCTTCAAACTTAATTTTTTTTAGTTTCTACTTTTGCGATTTTAGATTCAATAAATTCCAAGAGTTATTGATTTTTAAGTGAAATTAAAACAATAAAATTATCCTTAGTTTGATAAAATACTCTATCAATATTTAATAAGGAGTGTGGAGAATATAAAATAGGGTATAAAAATAGACCTTGTAAATTACTTCCTTATTTTGTGAGGATTGGGAATTAAATGTTTATTTTTCCTCCTTGTGTTCTTGAAATAATAGGATTATAACTATCATTAGTTGGTAAATATTGACATGTTAAAGAATAGTTACAATTCATAAATTTTATCAATGTTTGTATGAAAAATTAGTTAGCAAATTTAGTTAGATAGTATTCAACATTCATTTCTATTTTATATTTTGATCTCTCTTAGTCTAAAATCTCAATTTTTACACTAGTTACCTAGACACTAAAGAATCTAAATATTTTTCTTTTCTAAGTTCTTTTAGGTTCTTTCAATTCCAAAAATTCTAAAATAAAATACTTGATTCAACATTAAATAATTTTATATTATACATTTTATATCATATAATTCATTTAAGTGGGTAATATTAATGAACAAAATGTTAAATAAAATAATCTTATATTCAATTAAAAAAATATCCAATTAAAATATACATCAAACTCAATCTTAATCATACATAATTATGTGTTTCTATTAGGAAAATAGTCAATCTATTCATAAAATAAAAAATATTCATAAACTAGGCACTAACTTGCAAGTCCATTATTCCAAGGGCCACCCAAACTTCACCCTAAGTTTGCTAAACCCTAGAAGCCTTGAACTCTAAAATCTAAACCCTTAACACTAAAGAATTCATTTTGTCTAAGGACCTTAAAATGAAATTTGGTTTCCTTAGGCAAATCCACCAAATTTTATTCCCTTAAGCCATGTAATTTTGTCGTAGGACCTTACTACAAAGATCCCCTTAAGCCATCCTATTACCATAAACCCGAAAATCTAAACTCTAAACCCTGAACCCTAAAGACATCATTTTTTCCTAGGACCTTAATCAAATTTGGTTGCCTTGGGTAATGTCACCAAATTTTATTCACTTGATCCATGTCATTTTGTCCTATGACCTCACTAGACATACATACCCTTAAGCCATCCTATCACCCTAAATTGTAAATCGATGTCTTAAGGGGTCCTAATATGACATTTCTTAAGAGGATCAAAGAAGTTCTCAAAAAAGTTCTCAAAATTTGGTGAAGTTGCCCAAGGCAAACAAATTTAACAATAATAAGATTGTGCAAGATTATAATATGAATGACATTTCATGATCCAGGTCAAGTCAGTTGAAACAAGAGGTATCTCAATCAACTGTTCCACAAGAAAATTAATGAGATAAATCATGATCTAGGTTGATTAATTTATGGTTTAGGGTGATAGGATGGATTAAGGGGATCTATGTCTAGTAAGTTCCTAGGACAAAATGACATGGCTCAAGTGAATAAAATTTGGTGATGTTGCCTCGAACCTTAATGAAATTTGGTTGCCTTGGGCATCTTCACCAAATTTTATTCACTTAAAAGCCATGTCATTTTGTACTAGGACCTTACTACATAGATCCCCTTAAGCCATCATATTACCCTAAAACATAAATCTTAAACTCTAAACCATAAACCCTATAGCATTCATAAATTGTCCTTAATTAATAGTTAATTGTATTTTCATTCAAGTAACATGCCTTAGAAATAAATGATTTAGTATTACAAAATAACTTAATAAAGTGAAATAAATTGAATTAAATTAGCTTCTTGTACAAGGTCTGAAACACGATCATAGTCTTCAGATACAAACACTTGATCATTTTCTTCAATAGTTCTTTCATATTGATCATGTGCTTGTGCAGGTGTCAATGATCTTTGCTCCCACTGTTCAACCCATTCTGTACTTTTACATGCTTCCCAATCTCTTGAGATACAAAATTGGGAAAAAACATGCAAGCTCCCTTGTCCAAATAGTCCATGTGCTTGTTGTCGAACTCCTAAATGAATGCCATTTAGTAGATCCATTGATTTTCTCACAGTCAACTCTAGGTACAATGTTCTCTTATTCAACCAACCATAAGAATCAATGAACTGTAGAGTACTCACTCAAACCAGGTGCAAATAATCTTTTATTCTACCAATTGAAAATCCCACATGCATCTTTAAATTGTACCGCATCTTCAAATTTTAATTGTTCTCTAGCAAGAATTCTTTTGACACACCTACTAGCTCCATCATGTTCTCCATTACCATGCCCAACTTCAAAAAAAATCCATATATGTCGGACATTAAGTTCCTTGTGAACCTTACTTAATCAATAAAACATTCAAGCATTCTTGAACTATCCCATACAATTATCTGACCATATGAGGTATTCTTTCATATGGATTTCTCTTTCTCTTTAATTTTTGTAAAATATACTGAAACAATATTGAACAAACTCTGACAAGTGTAATCAGTTGTCACTCAAATAAAAATGATACTCTCTCAAAAAAATTCTATCATCCTCAATGCTATCATCTACATGTCTATAAAAAATATGGACAAACATAGCTACTTGCACTGAGTTATAATACTATGATTGAATTTCCTCTTGCATAGCTAGAGTATAATTTTTCGCAAAATCAACCATTGAAAGTATAGTGCCAATTGGAAATGTGTTTCTACATGCGCAAAATTGGCCATCAAGCCATCGAGCATGTTGACACTGCATGACATATTTTGGTACAATCTTATTAATAAATTCACTCATGAATGCATGCACACTAACTCTTTTTGTAACTAAATCACAATGCTTTCCTATTTTTCAATCTTTTAAAGAATAGTGAACATTATTAAATATTTTAACATCTTCTAATTCTTGTCCAAAATCATTATCAACAATTTCATGCATACAAATTTATAAGAATGAAAGATTTCCACAATATACAAGAACTTAAATAAAACAATTTACCATTAGATCGTTCACAAAACAAACCTGAAATAAACTCCCTTATTGATTCAGGTGGCATATTAATACCTCATTCATGTATAATCATGTTAGAATGCAAGGTACAACGTATATATCAAAAAATATCATAAAAATAACAAAACTGAACATGTGCTTTACAACAACAAGATATTCATTGCTTATTAATTTTTACATACCACTGTTTACATTTTTCAAACGACCTTTGACTTATTTTAATATTACTAGGTAACACTAAATCACCACCAAATTTTCTATAAAATTTAGTTTGTGTTGTATCTAATAGGTGTTTTGGGTGAGGATCACAAACTTTGGACCCCACCCTTAATTTTAAAACATCTCTAGCATTAGATGAAACCCTAGTATTATCATGCCAATATTTTTCAATCAAAGATTTAATTTCAACATTCAATTTCATATCAGACCTCGGGAGTCGACCACTGAAACTCCAACATTGGTTGATAGGATCATTTTCTATAATTATTCTTCTTTTTTCCCATCTTAGCAATGTTTTAGGATGTATTTTTAAAACTTCACTAATATTTCTTACCATTCTTTTATTCAAAGTTTCTTTATTAACTATAGCAGTTGTTATAGCTCTTCTTGCTGCATTTTTATCTTTAGATCGACTATTTTTTCCAATAGATTGAATGACACTAGCAACAATAGACATCATTTAACAAAAATGCCTAACCTAAATTATTTTCCTCTTTTTTTGCATTCTCATTAATTGCATCATTAGTTAACATTGAATTACAATTTTTTTATGACAAAATAATTTCTTGTATATTTTATTCACATGTGTTCTTATTTGCCTCCAAGAAATTTGACTAGGAAGATTATCGAAAACACCACTTTCAATTTTAAAAAAAAATTTTCATTAAATTCAACATCACATTCTAGATTTTCATCTTCATCTTCATCTTCATTTTCATTTTCATTTTCAACTTCAAAATGATTTACATTTTCATCAACAAAATGGTTTTCATTTTCATGTACATCAACAAAACGGTTTTTGTTTTCATTCTCAACAAAAGGATCATTCTCATTTTCATTTTCAACAAAAGGATCATTCTCATTTTCATTTTCAACAAATTCTGTAAAAGTTTCATCTCTTTGAATATTATCAATTTCAACATTGTTAAGTCCAACATATTGGAAAAATTCTACATTCAAATTTACCATTTCACTAATATGTGGATTTGAAGACATACCTAGATTTGTGCATATTGAAACATTCTCCATAGTATTGAAAGAGGGATTTGAAGACATAGTAGGACTTGCTTGTATAATCATATTCATCTCTAAATTGACTTCTTGAAAATTTGCTTCATCTACAACCATGGTCGACCTCCTTAATGTTTCCATCTTCAATAGTTGTGGAATTGGATGCTCCCCCATTATTCATTGATTTAATTCTCATTTTTCTTTCTCTTTGTCTTTGTCTCTCCTCTTTGTTTGCTTATATTTCTTCAGGAGTCAATGTCTTCCTCCTCTTATTACGAGCATTTATCTCCCATGATTATAAAATTATCAAGCACAAATGAATGTCAATAGTGAAATTCTTCAAAAAATTCATTCTAAATTAGAAGTTCAGAACCTATAAGGACACAATTCTATTGGAGTTGAGAAGATACAACACCACAGAAGCCCAAAAGATCTTTGCAAGTAAATAACCTGTTACAAGGAGAAACAAAGAGAAGCAACAAAGGAAATGCTCAAGAATGTGGAACCATGAATTCACACAAAATGTAAAATGAATTAAAGATACAAAAGATAGTTTTCAACTACATATAGATGAAAACCCTAAAAAGGAAAACCCTAGGCTTGCACAATAATAATTAATAAAGTAATTAATTATTATGTACCTAATGTTAGCTTAAGTGAAAAAGAGGTAAAAGGGAACTTTATGTAATTAAATAAATATTGTTTAATTAATAAAGTAAATGTCCAATTACTCTAACACCCCCCCTTAAGATAGACATAGGGAGAAGCTAAAACCTAGAAGAAGCTACTGAAAGCAAAAGCAATGGGTCCCAGCAACAAGGCCAGATCAGGTACCCATGTACAAAATCAATGCAAACTAAATGAAATGGGGTAAAGGAGAAAACCCAGTGGGAACAAAAATCCTCCCCAAAATAGAATGCAAGGAAGAAATGCAATGCACTAATGAAAGAAGGATAGGAGGTGGATAACATAATACCCCCCATAGACAGCTTCTATCATATAAGTACATGTACAATGATCTCCATAGGAGATATAGAAAGAGAGAAGAAGGCCCCCCCATAATGAAGAAACTCCTGTCACAATGGTAGATGCCTGATGTAGAATCCAAAAAGAGATCCTAAAGCGGAAAATGATATTCCTCCCCTTGGGAAGAAACGGATCCATGGACCTGTATCGAAGAAACCCTGTGAAGAAGGAAGAACCAATATGTCTCAAAATGTGTGCCATGATAGGATGCTGAAGAGTCTCACTATCTGAATGGAAACAAATAATGTCAAATCCAATATGATGTGGAGAATACTGAAATGCAACCTCTGAATGCACAAATAATGGTGGGCGAACAGTGATAACTTGACTATCAAGGTAGAGGAGATGAATGTCCTCAAAATAATCCTCCAAATCTGCAATATAGGACTCAACAAACAAGAAAGATATGTATGCAACATAAGAGTCCAAAGTAGCTATGTCTGGAAGATGTATGATTCCCTGCTGCATTGAATCAAGAACAACAAGAGATGCTGATGAAGTCTCAGTCTAAAGAGTAGGAACTGTGAGACAAACCTCTGATCCATCGGAATAAGTAAGGGTGTCTAAATACTCAAGCTCCTCTAAAGTATCATGATCAAATGGTGTATTCTCTCGCCAAGCAATGGGTATGAGACAATCTAAAGCAGGATCCTCTGGGAATGGAGATAGAATAGGGTCTCCATAGATCTCCCAAAGACATGTCCAAAGTGGGTGAGGACAATCAATGTCCGATATAACCAACACAGTGTCATGATCAACACTAGACAATATAACTCATGCAATGTGATTTCTAATAATATCCCATGCTAATCTACCCTCTAAAGTTGCTGGTTCAGGTATGAGATCATACAAATAAGGCAAAATATTAAGCCACCTACAATGTGTAAGTATACCCTTTGCCCATGACTCATAATTACCCCGTTCCAGAAGAACAACTGAAGGGTGAGTAGAGAAACCCATGATAACTCTTCAAATGAAAAAAAAACTGAGAAATATGACCTTACATCATTTAGATCAAATTAATATAACCCATCCCACGCAAACAAAACTCATGTAGAAGCCAGAATGACCAAGTAATTGAGAAAAGTGTAGAAACAAACATAGCTGAATAAAAAATACCTGGTAAATGAATTGGTAAAGTAGACTATAAATCTGGAAAGAGCACTGTAACACCTTTCCAACGCCTATTCATTTGCACAAAACAGAGTTCAGACGCAAAAGATACGCCCCTTGGAGTGAAAAAACCAAGTTCTGACTTTGACTGGCAAAAAACACAGCAAAACTGCAAAATCAGGAAAAATTACCAGTACCACTGGAACGGCACCGGAACCAGCTTTCTGACGATATCTCGTTTGCAAAAAACCGAGAAAAAATGCCCATTCTACGCCCGATTTAGCACAAGCTGCTCCAATGTGCAAAAAAAAATGTTTGCAGCCCTCAAGGGCTAAAGTCTTCGGCCCCTGGTCACGTGGACGACTAGGGGGCTGGCGGCTGGGGGCTGGGCTGAAACCCTCAGTCACCCATAAGACCGGCGGTAGGGGTTTAGAGCCCGTAGGGGCTGGCATGGCTGACTCGGGTCGGCAAGTCTGGTGGCGAGCTCAGGTGTCGACGGGGCGAGTCGGGAGCTAGGCGGTGTCGGCTGGGCGAGTTGGGAGCTCGGCGGTGTTGGCTGGGTGAGCAGGGAGCTCGGCGGAGCTCAGGTGGTGGCCGGAGCGGCCGGAGCAGACGGTGGACGGAGGAGCCAGGCGGAGCGGGTGAAGCACGGGCTGAGGCCGCCGGTGGCGATGGCTGAGTGGTGGCCGCCGGGCGGCGAAAAACAAATACACGGGCCGCATAAAATAAAATAAAAAGACCTTAGATTTTTGACGATTTTTTTAAATTTTTTTGCGATTTTTGCTCCGTACGGCCCTAGGGCAAAAATATTTTTGCCTTCCAAATTGACTGTAACTAAAATCGACGATTTGACAGTCGTTTTAGGGGTTTTTGGGCACTGCAAATCCAATGGAACTGTCCATTTGAGCCCAAAGTGAACCCAAAAAATGGAGTATGCTGAATCCACCCAAAAAAACTTAGAACCCTAGATCTGTTTCCAATGCAAATTTCTCAAAACAAGAACAGGCAGCTGCAAATCTAAAGCTCTGATACCATGTTGGAGTTGAGAAGATACAACACCACAGAAGCCCAAAAAATCTTTGCAAGCAAATAACCTGTTACAAGGAGAAATAAAGAGAAGCAACAAAGGAAATGCTCAAGAATGTGGAGCCATGAATTCACACAAAATGTAAAATGAATTAAAGATACAAAAGATAGTTTTCAACTACATATAGATGAAAACCCTAAAAAGGAAAACCCTAGGCTTACACAATAATAATTAATAAAGTAATTAATTATTATGTACCTAATGTTAGCTTAAGTGAAAAAGAGTTAAAAGGAAACTTTACGTAATTAAACAAATATTGTTTAATTAATAAAGTAAATGTCCAATTACTCTAACAAATTCTTCCTCTTGTGTTCCTCAAAACAAGTAGAAGACTAACACAATTCGACTTTAAAAATTGTTTTCTTCATGCCTCCTTTGAAAAAATTAATTCATATTGCAAGTTGAAGACCTTTTGTTCCTCCATACGAATACAAAACTAACACAATTTCACTTCAAAAATAGTTTACATGATGCCTCCTTTGAAAAAATTAATCAAAAATGCAAGTCACCACCTGTAAAAACAATACTTGATGAAAAATAGCCCATTTTACTGCTCTCAGCCGTACATGTGAAGTTGCAGAATTCACAGTAAAATTTGATAGTAAATTTAAATAAAACAGTTAAAAACAAACAAGATCCCGATTATAGAATGGGATCCCGTTTTATTAACAAACAGGATCCCGTTTAATAATCGCGATCCCGTTCCCAATATTTATCGTGGGGACCATTGACAAAGGAACAAGATCCCGTTTACAAAATGAGATCCCGTTTCCCTTTCAATGGTCACTACATTTAATATTAGGAATGGGATCCCGATTATAGAATGAGATCCCATCTTATTAAAATACAGGATCTCGCTTTATAATCGAGATCCCATTTTTTTAAATTTCAAATTGGTTTTGCTTTGTGGTCGGGTTTTCGCATTGGATTTTGGTTCGGGAAAAGTATTGGGAGTATGAACCTATGCCTTCAACCTAGTTTGACCTGCAAGTTGAAGGTTCTAACAATGTTAGAGAAAAATACCGATTTTGGACATATGGCTGACAACTGTTTTTGCAGAATTTTTTGATGAAATTAAAACCCATTTTAGATGAGACAATGTAGATTCCAAATATATGTTGTTTTTACAATTGGATTATTTTTTCTATTTTTCAATTAATTTCTGATGAAACTGGTCCATAAACTTTAAATATCAGGGGTTTTTTACATTTTAATAACTTTTGATCAACGTAATATTTTGACGAATGGATTGCATGAGAACAAACTTCAAACAATTATTTTTGAATTTAGAAAAAAAAATCAAAAAATGATAAGTTTAGGTCATCTTATGCGTGTCGTACACAACGATTTTTGAAAATTACAAATATTCCTAATAAAAAAAAATTCAATAAAAATTACAAAAAAATATTGAAAACAAGCTTGAGTAAGTCACAAATCGTTTCTAAAAAGGATTTAGAAAAATACAATAATTTAGGTCAAAATATGGATGTCGTACAAATGTATGGTATGGTAAAAAAAAGTGACTTTCAAATAGTGGTTTTTAGAAATGCCTATTGAAACTCTTGTACAATCTGGGTTTTAAAATAAATTACATATTTTGAAACTAGACTCCAAGTACTACATTTTATGGTTAGTGACTTTTTTGAAGATTCCATCTCTAAGTGCTTCAAATTTTAAGGTCAAATGTGTCAAATTTTGAAAATCAAGGAAAACACTTCCACTTTTTGGCCAAAAAGTGGACTCAACTTCTTGCTAGCACCCCCGTCCTTATCTCAACTATGTGCCCCAAGAATTTTGCCTCATGAACAAAAAACACACATTTCTTAGGATTCAATGATATACCAGATTCTCTACACATATCAAAGACTCTCCTCAAATGATCCAAGTGGTCATAGTTGTTCTTTGAATAAATAGTTATATCATCCAAATATATACCAAAGTTATGTCAATGATTAGGCCTTTTATAGCTAGATCCATATTCCTTTGAATATTTGCACGAATATTAATCAACCTAACATGAATCTTCCTATAAGCTATCTAGTGCATCATTTGATGGTAAATGATATCTTAAACTGATTTGGTTCTTATACAAGGATCTAATTGTAACTTGAATAGACATATAAGAGAGAATCATTTAGCTCTAGATATTATTTGAAGGATATGTTCCATAGATTGAAGTGGATAATGAGACTTTTAGGTGATCTATTTATATTTCTAAATTATACACAAAGCCTAATTTGCACATTCTTCTTTCTAATAGGAACTGGATTTTCTACAAATTATTTGATTGGAAAAGTAATGTTTTCCTCTAAGAGTTTGGATAAATATTTTTTATTAATGATTTAATCTTGAGATTTATTGGATTTTATTTTTTCTAATGAGATTTGTATTTGAATATTATTCAATAGAATTTTGGGATAGGATAAGATCAAAACCTATATGATCTTTATAGGTACATGCAAAATAATAATCATACTCCTTACAAAGATCAACCAAAGCTTGTTTTTTAGATTTACTACATACCTTTCCAACCTTAAAATGATTGTTCTTTACATTGGTTAAATCTCCATAGTCCTCTTATTTGATGGTCGGGTATGTGTAGGATCATGATGGGCCAAAAAGTGGTGATATCTAAGTGATATGATGGCCCATATTGCTGACGAATTTTTGTTTACCCAAAATTGATGAAACGAAAAGGGTTTTGAAAGGAGATTCTGAGATTTCCACCAATATAAATTATGCTTTAATTTGAATTTAATAAATAATTATTATTGATTTTCTATTTGAATTATGACTAAAGTCCTGATTGACAGGATGATTGAAAAAAATCTATAACTTTCAAACGGTATCACATTTTTTGATCCAAAACATGCGTCACATTCTGTGATCCACATAATATAGGATTAAAAAAAGAGAATTCAATTTCATGAATTTTTGAGCAAGTTAAGGTGGTCAGACATAAAAGTTTTTATATTTTTTAAAAGTTGTAATAAAAAATTCATAATTAATTATCTACTTGAAAAAAAACTACATAAAAAATATGCATCACATTGGGACATGAGTCCCCTACTTATATCTAAAATATTATCATTTTATTGTGGTTAGGGTGGTCAGACAGACACCTACTTGTTTCTTTTTCCTTGAAATTTAAGTACTACTCCATTGGAATTTCAAATTTTCACCAAATAGATTTTTCTTTTTTTTAAATAAACCTAGTAGTTTAGAAACTACATTCAATTTTCTATATATTCTATTCTTACATATTTTTGAAATAATATAGATAACTTATTTAAATTTTTACGTCAAGTTGCCTAACTCTGATTTTTTGAATTTTATTGCCACTTAAGGGCCTGTTTTTTCCATGATGATCCCGCACATACCTGGTCATGCTCTTTTATAACCTCTAAGTTGATCACCAATATTTAAGATGATTTCTAGGAAGAGATTATATGAAAGAGGTCCTGGCATGATATGGATAGGGGTAGGTAATACCACGAGTCCTACCTTAATGGGTATTATGGTCACCTCTAATGGTTTCTTATTAAAATTATAAATGCCACAAATAGAAATATTATTAGGTTCTATAAGATTCTTACCCACATCAAGTTTATCTAAAAGATATATGCTATAAACATTAAGACTTGATCCACTGTCCATGAGGGTACACCTAACTCTAGTTTTGTCAATGACCACCATTTCATTAAGGGTTCATGTTTATTTTGGATCTAAAGTGAGGTTAATTCATGGTGAGGGAATGTAATAACTGATGTTTTCACTTGCATACAATCAAACAAGAAAGCTACACAATTCTTCTGCAAAGCCTCTTGGAGCATTCAATAGTATGCATGCGATGCTTGAATCAAGTCACAAAAGGAAATATTTACTAGATTAAAATATAAAGATGCTCAAAAGTGTCATATTATTTATCATTACATTGAGGAATATTAGGCTGGGTTGGAATATATGGTCAAGGTAATGGGATGGATGTTTGTGTTTGTTTAAGTTTTTTTTCTATTTCAAGTGTTATATGTGTGAGCAATTGTGTGATAACTTGGTTGTTGTAACATATGATTACTAGTGAGTTGTTTTTCAAAATTTAGGATATGGCCATGAGGTTTAGGAGGTCCTATACTGAGAAGTGATTTAGGAGGTCCAATAATTAGAGGATTTTTAGGATGTCCAATAATTAAAGGAAATTTAAATGTTAATTGTGCATTCATAACCTCAATGGAGTTAACGCTTGTTGATGATCTAAATGAAAATAAATGATAAAATAATTTTACAGTTAATTTTATCAATGAAAATGATTTAGATCTAAGCCTTAAACAAAAAAAATTAGATCTAAAAATATTAGCAATTTTTTCAAATTATTTTTCAATTTTTATGATGAAAAATTAATGAAATTGGATAGTTTTTTATAAATTATCACTAAGTTTTCTATATTTCCTAGGTTTTAAATTCAATCTCCATATTTTATTCACTAAAAGATCACACAAATTGTAGGTGTATGATATGTCAGGTTCACCAAAAAAATTTGTTGAAAAAGTGATCCTAGGGTTTAATTATAATTACCTATTTTTCACTTACAAAACATTGGAATTCAAATCGACAAAGGTATGAGATTGATGAGGGTCACAACATGAGACTCATAAATGCACACAATAGAGACAAAGATAGAATTACTATTGATTTATTTGCAATATTCTCTCATTATAGAGGAATTACATTCTAGAGGATTAAATCCTCATAGGCTACAATGCTGCAATGCATGCAACTTTTATGCTTCTAAAAAGGAAATCCCAAATTCCCCAACACAACTTTCTCCTTTTCCTCAATACCCTAGAATTCCCAAAATGAGTCCTAAATAGCCTTTTTCTAGCTTGGAGCCAAAAAATACAATTTGAAATTTTACTGTAGGCAGTTGGGCACCAAAATTTGAAATTTGAAATTAAGAAATTGAGTCCTAATTCAAAAATTGGCAATTTTGCAAAATTTGACCAACTTTTGGAAGCCATAAATTTTGATCTGGGACTTCATTTGATGAACCGTTTGAATCATTGGAAAGGTCTCAGAGTGTAGAACATGCTTAGAACTCACTCATTTGGTTCCAAATTTTTTTGGGCTTGTACGAGACCATTTAGTGCCTCAAACTAGACTCAAAAGAGATTTTAGGGTAATTTTGGGAAACTTAAATTTGAATAACTTTCAAACCAGATGATCTTGGCCTGATTCTTTCGCCAAAGAGTCTTTTTTTCTATCCTGAATCTTTCCATAAATTTTTGCCTGTTCACGCCTTCAAATTCATACTTGCTAAAATAACAGTTTGACCAAAAAAAGTAGAAAAACACTTTTGAAAGTTGGAAATTCTTATTCGATGAAAAGGGTATCTAGAAATGCAAAAGTATCTACAAAAAGGTAAAATAAAGGAAAAATATTTTTGGGTGATGCAAGATTGCCCTTACACCACTGGATGCTCCTGCATCGTAGATTAACTTGCAACCTAAAAGGTGAGTCAATCAACCTTGGAGTTGAATTATTTGTGGGTGTTTGAAATGTATTTTTGATGAAATACAATGGTGCATCTAATTAACTATGAAAATACAATGTTCTATGATTAATTATGGCAAACTAAAAGTTGAAAGAGATATTTGGGCTCCAAAACACCAGAAGGTAGACAGAAAGGTACATACCTTATGAATTTGAGGTGTATTTTGTTGGACAAGGGTGCCTGGGGCACACTGGACTGGAGATATGAAATTGAAATATGTTTTCACAGTCCTCAATTCTTTGGTTAGAGACTTTTTCCTTTCAAAGATTGTTAGATATTTTTCTATCACTAAGAGTTTATGTATCTTGTCAAGTTGTAGAGTTTGAATGCATCAATGAACAAATTGTCTTCAATATTCTTCCAATCTTTGTTAGCTCTGTAACATACGCTTTCACAAGGAGAGGAAGGGTTGTTTCATATTTAGGGGCTTGCCTTTGTCAAACCCCATGTTGGCATTTCTACCTCTACAATGACAAAATTGTTGATAAAGAGAACTTATCCTTTTGAGGGATATAGGCTAAATGATAATAGAGTAATGGATGAATAATTGTCTATAGCTCACCACTCGGATCTGATCTCCTTGATGGATTGAAGACATGCACATCACCTTCAAGGATTGGTTGCAACTTGATTTGATTTGAAGACCTACAAGGGTTAGTACTCACAAAACCAATGATCACAAAACATGAACAAACTTACATAAAAACATGATAAAAAATTGACATGGTGCTTGATTGAAAATAATATTGCAATAATGCTAATAAATATGCTCTTGATTGCTTTTGACTGATTTTAGAAGTATTTTCTTCAATAGCTGTTTTCTCCCATTCATAAATTGTCTTTTTTTATATCTCAAAATGAAGGGAAAACATTCTTAAATATGCATTTTAATTAATTGTTTTGGGTAGGGGCCGGCTTGGGGTCATTTTCAAATCATAAAAGCCTACCAACCAAAATTTTGAACATTCAAAAATTTTATTTTTGGTCATGGGTGCCCTTGACAACTTTGTTCGACACTTTTTGCCTATAATTTATAGAGATGAGGGGAAACTAAATAAATTTTATTAATCTGACCCCAAAATTGATAAATTATTATTATAATTAAAATTATAAACAAAATAAGATGTGAAGATAGTATGAAATTATCAAAGGTGATAATTCTTGACACTACATGACCTAATTAAGAATTGGATAAACTAAAATAATTTTTATGTTAACATATATAATTTATATGATAATTACATTAAAAACAACAATAGAAACAGATCCAATATTCAATCAATAAGTTGGGTGTGTATATATGTGTGATATAGAATCTATTCAGATACGACCATCATATAAGAAACAATACTTCGAATATGTATCCACATAGAAGACTGCTACTGATCTGTAATTTAATAAACGCGTAAGGGAATGGAAGCACTTTTTTGGACGCCATATATTACATATTTAGTCTATTGGCTATGATACTGTGTGTTTTGCATTGCCCAAATGTACATAAAACTTATTCAGCTACTTAGTATTCACAATTC
>CM021100.1:228848466-229272620 GCA_007115665.2 Sequoiadendron giganteum | reverse complement strand
AAGAGTAGGAACTATGAGACAAACTTCTGATCCATCGGAATAAGTAAGGGTGTCTAAATACTCAAGCTCCTCTAAAGTATCATGATCAAATGATGTATTCTCTCGCCAAGCAATGGGTATGAGACAATCTGAAGCAGGATCCTCTGGGAATGGAGATAGAATAGGGTCTCCATAGATCTCCCAAAGACGTGTCCAAAGTGGGTGAGGACAATCAATGTCCGATATAGCCAACACAGTGTCATGATCAACACTAGACAATATAACTCCTGCAATGTGATTTCTAATAATATCCCATGCTAATCTACCCTCTAAAGTTGCTGGTTCAGGTATGAGATCATACAAATAAGGCAAAATATTAAGCCACCTACAATGTGTAAGTATACCATTTGCCCATGACTCATAATTACCCCGTTCCAGAAGAACAACTGAAGGGTGAGTAGAGAAACCCATGATAACTCTTCAAATGAAAAACAAACTGAGAAATATGACCTTACAACATTTAGATCAAATTAATATAGCCCATCCCATGCAAACAAAACTCATGTAGGAGCCAGAATGACCAAGTAATTGAGAAAAGTGTAAAAAAACACAAAGCTGAATAAAAAATACCTGGTAAACGAACTGGTAAAATAGACTATAAATCTGGAAAGAGCACTGTAACACCTTTCCAACGCCTATTCGTTTGTGCAAAATGGAGTTCGGACGCAAAAGATACACCCCTTGGAGTGAAAAAACCAAGTTCTGAATTTGACTGACAAAAAAATAGCAAAACTACAAAATCAGGAAAAATTACTAGTACCACTGGAATGGCGTTGGAACCAGCTTTCTGACGATATCTCATTTGCAAAAAACCAAGAAAAATTGCCCATTCTATGCCCGATTTAGCGCAAGCTACTCCAATGTGCAAAAAAAATATTGTTTGGAGCCCTCAAGGGCTAAAGTCTTCGGCCCTTGGTCATGTGGATGACTAGGGGGCTAGCAGTTAGAGGAACCCGTGGTCACCCATGTGACCGGGCGGCGGGGGTTTGGAGGCTCGCAGGGGCTGGCATAGCCGACTCGGGTCAACGAGCCCGGTGTCAGTGTCGACGGGGCCAGTCGGAGTCGGCAGGCGAGCTCGGCGGAGCTCGGACAGTGGCGGGGTGAGCTCAGTGGACCCCGGAGTAGGCCAAGCGGAGCGCGGGGTGGAAGACCTCGGCGAAGCACGAGCGGAGGAGCTCGGAGCCGGAGCAGACGGGGCATGGGCTACAAACCGAAGTGGCGGGCGGAGCGCAGGCTGAGGTCACTGGTGGTGGTGGCCACCAGGCGGCGAAAACAAATACATAGGCCGTGCAATAATTTAATGAAAAAACCATAGAAATTAATTTTTTTTAAATTTTTTTTTTGCGATTTTTGCTCCGTACGGCTCTAGGGCAAAAAAATATTTGCCTTCCAAATTGACTATAACTAAAATCGACGATTTGACAGTATTTTTAGGGGTTTTTGGGTGCTACAAATCCAATGGCACTATCCATTTGAGCCCAAAGTGAACCCAAAAAATGGAGTATGCTGAATCCACCCAAAAAAAAACTTAGAACCCTAGATTTGCTTCCAATGCAAAATCTCAAAACAAGAACAAGCAGCTGCAAATCTAAAGCTTTGATACCATGTTGGAGTTGAGAAGATACAACACCACAGAAGTCCAAAAGATCTTTGCAAGCAAATAACCTGTTACAAGGAGAAACAAAGAGAAGCAACAAAGGAAATGCTCAAGAATGTGGAGCCATGAATTCACACAAAATGTAAAATGAATTAATGATACAAAAGATAGTTTTCAACTACATATAGATGAAAACCCTAAAAAAGAAAACCCTAGGCTTGCACAATAATAATTAATAAAGTAATTAATTATTATGTACCTAATGTTAGCTTAAGTGAAAAAGAGTTAAAAGGAAACTTTACGTAATTAAACAAATATTGTTTAATTAATAAAGTAAATGTCCAATTACTCTAACAAATTCTTCCTCTTGTGTTCCTCAAAACAAGTAGAAGACTAACACAATTCGACTTTAAAAATTGTTTTCTTCATGCCTCCTTTGAAAAAATTAATTCATATTGCAAGTTGAAGACCTTTTGTTCCTCCATACGAATACAAAACTAACACAATTTCACTTCAAAAATAGTTTACATGATGCCTCCTTTGAAAAAATTAATCAAAAATGCAAGTCACCACCTGTAAAAACAATACTTGATGAAAAATAGCCCATTTTACTGCTCTCAGCCGTACATGTGAAGTTGCAGAATTCACAGTAAAATTTGATAGTAAATTTAAATAAAACAGTTAAAAACAAACAAGATCCCGATTATAGAATGGGATCCCGTTTTATTAACAAACAGGATCCCGTTTAATAATCGCGATCCCGTTCCCAATATTTATCGTGGGGACCATTGACAAAGGAACAAGATCCCGTTTACAAAATGAGATCCCGTTTCCCTTTCAATGGTCACTACATTTAATATTAGGAATGGGATCCCGATTATAGAATGAGATCCCATCTTATTAAAATACAGGATCTCGCTTTATAATCGAGATCCCATTTTTTTAAATTTCAAATTGGTTTTGCTTTGTGGTCGGGTTTTCGCATTGGATTTTGGTTCGGGAAAAGTATTGGGAGTATGAACCTATGCCTTCAACCTAGTTTGACCTGCAAGTTGAAGGTTCTAACAATGTTAGAGAAAAATACCGATTTTGGACATATGGCTGACAACTGTTTTTGCAGAATTTTTTGATGAAATTAAAACCCATTTTAGATGAGACAATGTAGATTCCAAATATATGTTGTTTTTACAATTGGATTATTTTTTCTATTTTTCAATTAATTTCTGATGAAACTGGTCCATAAACTTTAAATATCAGGGGTTTTTTACATTTTAATAACTTTTGATCAACGTAATATTTTGACGAATGGATTGCATGAGAACAAACTTCAAACAATTATTTTTGAATTTAGAAAAAAAAATCAAAAAATGATAAGTTTAGGTCATCTTATGCGTGTCGTACACAACGATTTTTGAAAATTACAAATATTCCTAATAAAAAAAAATTCAATAAAAATTACAAAAAAATATTGAAAACAAGCTTGAGTAAGTCACAAATCGTTTCTAAAAAGGATTTAGAAAAATACAATAATTTAGGTCAAAATATGGATGTCGTACAAATGTATGGTATGGTAAAAAAAAGTGACTTTCAAATAGTGGTTTTTAGAAATGCCTATTGAAACTCTTGTACAATCTGGGTTTTAAAATAAATTACATATTTTGAAACTAGACTCCAAGTACTACATTTTATGGTTAGTGACTTTTTTGAAGATTCCATCTCTAAGTGCTTCAAATTTTAAGGTCAAATGTGTCAAATTTTGAAAATCAAGGAAAACACTTCCACTTTTTGGCCAAAAAGTGGACTCAACTTCTTGCTAGCACCCCCGTCCTTATCTCAACTATGTGCCCCAAGAATTTTGCCTCATGAACAAAAAACACACATTTCTTAGGATTCAATGATATACCAGATTCTCTACACATATCAAAGACTCTCCTCAAATGATCCAAGTGGTCATAGTTGTTCTTTGAATAAATAGTTATATCATCCAAATATATACCAAAGTTATGTCAATGATTAGGCCTTTTATAGCTAGATCCATATTCCTTTGAATATTTGCACGAATATTAATCAACCTAACATGAATCTTCCTATAAGCTATCTAGTGCATCATTTGATGGTAAATGATATCTTAAACTGATTTGGTTCTTATACAAGGATCTAATTGTAACTTGAATAGACATATAAGAGAGAATCATTTAGCTCTAGATATTATTTGAAGGATATGTTCCATAGATTGAAGTGGATAATGAGACTTTTAGGTGATCTATTTATATTTCTAAATTATACACAAAGCCTAATTTGCACATTCTTCTTTCTAATAGGAACTGGATTTTCTACAAATTATTTGATTGGAAAAGTAATGTTTTCCTCTAAGAGTTTGGATAAATATTTTTTATTAATGATTTAATCTTGAGATTTATTGGATTTTATTTTTTCTAATGAGATTTGTATTTGAATATTATTCAATAGAATTTTGGGATAGGATAAGATCAAAACCTATATGATCTTTATAGGTACATGCAAAATAATAATCATACTCCTTACAAAGATCAACCAAAGCTTGTTTTTTAGATTTACTACATACCTTTCCAACCTTAAAATGATTGTTCTTTACATTGGTTAAATCTCCATAGTCCTCTTATTTGATGGTCGGGTATGTGTAGGATCATGATGGGCCAAAAAGTGGTGATATCTAAGTGATATGATGGCCCATATTGCTGACGAATTTTTGTTTACCCAAAATTGATGAAACGAAAAGGGTTTTGAAAGGAGATTCTGAGATTTCCACCAATATAAATTATGCTTTAATTTGAATTTAATAAATAATTATTATTGATTTTCTATTTGAATTATGACTAAAGTCCTGATTGACAGGATGATTGAAAAAAATCTATAACTTTCAAACGGTATCACATTTTTTGATCCAAAACATGCGTCACATTCTGTGATCCACATAATATAGGATTAAAAAAAGAGAATTCAATTTCATGAATTTTTGAGCAAGTTAAGGTGGTCAGACATAAAAGTTTTTATATTTTTTAAAAGTTGTAATAAAAAATTCATAATTAATTATCTACTTGAAAAAAAACTACATAAAAAATATGCATCACATTGGGACATGAGTCCCCTACTTATATCTAAAATATTATCATTTTATTGTGGTTAGGGTGGTCAGACAGACACCTACTTGTTTCTTTTTCCTTGAAATTTAAGTACTACTCCATTGGAATTTCAAATTTTCACCAAATAGATTTTTCTTTTTTTTAAATAAACCTAGTAGTTTAGAAACTACATTCAATTTTCTATATATTCTATTCTTACATATTTTTGAAATAATATAGATAACTTATTTAAATTTTTACGTCAAGTTGCCTAACTCTGATTTTTTGAATTTTATTGCCACTTAAGGGCCTGTTTTTTCCATGATGATCCCGCACATACCTGGTCATGCTCTTTTATAACCTCTAAGTTGATCACCAATATTTAAGATGATTTCTAGGAAGAGATTATATGAAAGAGGTCCTGGCATGATATGGATAGGGGTAGGTAATACCACGAGTCCTACCTTAATGGGTATTATGGTCACCTCTAATGGTTTCTTATTAAAATTATAAATGCCACAAATAGAAATATTATTAGGTTCTATAAGATTCTTACCCACATCAAGTTTATCTAAAAGATATATGCTATAAACATTAAGACTTGATCCACTGTCCATGAGGGTACACCTAACTCTAGTTTTGTCAATGACCACCATTTCATTAAGGGTTCATGTTTATTTTGGATCTAAAGTGAGGTTAATTCATGGTGAGGGAATGTAATAACTGATGTTTTCACTTGCATACAATCAAACAAGAAAGCTACACAATTCTTCTGCAAAGCCTCTTGGAGCATTCAATAGTATGCATGCGATGCTTGAATCAAGTCACAAAAGGAAATATTTACTAGATTAAAATATAAAGATGCTCAAAAGTGTCATATTATTTATCATTACATTGAGGAATATTAGGCTGGGTTGGAATATATGGTCAAGGTAATGGGATGGATGTTTGTGTTTGTTTAAGTTTTTTTTCTATTTCAAGTGTTATATGTGTGAGCAATTGTGTGATAACTTGGTTGTTGTAACATATGATTACTAGTGAGTTGTTTTTCAAAATTTAGGATATGGCCATGAGGTTTAGGAGGTCCTATACTGAGAAGTGATTTAGGAGGTCCAATAATTAGAGGATTTTTAGGATGTCCAATAATTAAAGGAAATTTAAATGTTAATTGTGCATTCATAACCTCAATGGAGTTAACGCTTGTTGATGATCTAAATGAAAATAAATGATAAAATAATTTTACAGTTAATTTTATCAATGAAAATGATTTAGATCTAAGCCTTAAACAAAAAAAATTAGATCTAAAAATATTAGCAATTTTTTCAAATTATTTTTCAATTTTTATGATGAAAAATTAATGAAATTGGATAGTTTTTTATAAATTATCACTAAGTTTTCTATATTTCCTAGGTTTTAAATTCAATCTCCATATTTTATTCACTAAAAGATCACACAAATTGTAGGTGTATGATATGTCAGGTTCACCAAAAAAATTTGTTGAAAAAGTGATCCTAGGGTTTAATTATAATTACCTATTTTTCACTTACAAAACATTGGAATTCAAATCGACAAAGGTATGAGATTGATGAGGGTCACAACATGAGACTCATAAATGCACACAATAGAGACAAAGATAGAATTACTATTGATTTATTTGCAATATTCTCTCATTATAGAGGAATTACATTCTAGAGGATTAAATCCTCATAGGCTACAATGCTGCAATGCATGCAACTTTTATGCTTCTAAAAAGGAAATCCCAAATTCCCCAACACAACTTTCTCCTTTTCCTCAATACCCTAGAATTCCCAAAATGAGTCCTAAATAGCCTTTTTCTAGCTTGGAGCCAAAAAATACAATTTGAAATTTTACTGTAGGCAGTTGGGCACCAAAATTTGAAATTTGAAATTAAGAAATTGAGTCCTAATTCAAAAATTGGCAATTTTGCAAAATTTGACCAACTTTTGGAAGCCATAAATTTTGATCTGGGACTTCATTTGATGAACCGTTTGAATCATTGGAAAGGTCTCAGAGTGTAGAACATGCTTAGAACTCACTCATTTGGTTCCAAATTTTTTTGGGCTTGTACGAGACCATTTAGTGCCTCAAACTAGACTCAAAAGAGATTTTAGGGTAATTTTGGGAAACTTAAATTTGAATAACTTTCAAACCAGATGATCTTGGCCTGATTCTTTCGCCAAAGAGTCTTTTTTTCTATCCTGAATCTTTCCATAAATTTTTGCCTGTTCACGCCTTCAAATTCATACTTGCTAAAATAACAGTTTGACCAAAAAAAGTAGAAAAACACTTTTGAAAGTTGGAAATTCTTATTCGATGAAAAGGGTATCTAGAAATGCAAAAGTATCTACAAAAAGGTAAAATAAAGGAAAAATATTTTTGGGTGATGCAAGATTGCCCTTACACCACTGGATGCTCCTGCATCGTAGATTAACTTGCAACCTAAAAGGTGAGTCAATCAACCTTGGAGTTGAATTATTTGTGGGTGTTTGAAATGTATTTTTGATGAAATACAATGGTGCATCTAATTAACTATGAAAATACAATGTTCTATGATTAATTATGGCAAACTAAAAGTTGAAAGAGATATTTGGGCTCCAAAACACCAGAAGGTAGACAGAAAGGTACATACCTTATGAATTTGAGGTGTATTTTGTTGGACAAGGGTGCCTGGGGCACACTGGACTGGAGATATGAAATTGAAATATGTTTTCACAGTCCTCAATTCTTTGGTTAGAGACTTTTTCCTTTCAAAGATTGTTAGATATTTTTCTATCACTAAGAGTTTATGTATCTTGTCAAGTTGTAGAGTTTGAATGCATCAATGAACAAATTGTCTTCAATATTCTTCCAATCTTTGTTAGCTCTGTAACATACGCTTTCACAAGGAGAGGAAGGGTTGTTTCATATTTAGGGGCTTGCCTTTGTCAAACCCCATGTTGGCATTTCTACCTCTACAATGACAAAATTGTTGATAAAGAGAACTTATCCTTTTGAGGGATATAGGCTAAATGATAATAGAGTAATGGATGAATAATTGTCTATAGCTCACCACTCGGATCTGATCTCCTTGATGGATTGAAGACATGCACATCACCTTCAAGGATTGGTTGCAACTTGATTTGATTTGAAGACCTACAAGGGTTAGTACTCACAAAACCAATGATCACAAAACATGAACAAACTTACATAAAAACATGATAAAAAATTGACATGGTGCTTGATTGAAAATAATATTGCAATAATGCTAATAAATATGCTCTTGATTGCTTTTGACTGATTTTAGAAGTATTTTCTTCAATAGCTGTTTTCTCCCATTCATAAATTGTCTTTTTTTATATCTCAAAATGAAGGGAAAACATTCTTAAATATGCATTTTAATTAATTGTTTTGGGTAGGGGCCGGCTTGGGGTCATTTTCAAATCATAAAAGCCTACCAACCAAAATTTTGAACATTCAAAAATTTTATTTTTGGTCATGGGTGCCCTTGACAACTTTGTTCGACACTTTTTGCCTATAATTTATAGAGATGAGGGGAAACTAAATAAATTTTATTAATCTGACCCCAAAATTGATAAATTATTATTATAATTAAAATTATAAACAAAATAAGATGTGAAGATAGTATGAAATTATCAAAGGTGATAATTCTTGACACTACATGACCTAATTAAGAATTGGATAAACTAAAATAATTTTTATGTTAACATATATAATTTATATGATAATTACATTAAAAACAACAATAGAAACAGATCCAATATTCAATCAATAAGTTGGGTGTGTATATATGTGTGATATAGAATCTATTCAGATACGACCATCATATAAGAAACAATACTTCGAATATGTATCCACATAGAAGACTGCTACTGATCTGTAATTTAATAAACGCGTAAGGGAATGGAAGCACTTTTTTGGACGCCATATATTACATATTTAGTCTATTGGCTATGATACTGTGTGTTTTGCATTGCCCAAATGTACATAAAACTTATTCAGCTACTTAGTATTCACAATTCTGAAGACTTTACACCTGTCTTCAACAGACTGCTAGGCATATGATTGCATTGTGTTGTTTCTTATCATGGTGTCCATTTAAATCAAAGTATGCTCATTGCTTCATTCGTGAATAGTCTTATCAAAACCGAATAATTGTGCAAGTCAGTCAGTCCTATATATTGAAACTGTGGACCTTCTCATATTATATTGGTGGAACTTTAAAGACATTCATGCGTGTAAAGTAAATAGGACTATGTTGAAATTGTTAATGATTAGGCATTTCTTTTTCAGGCTTCTTTTCTTTGCATCTGTTTTGAAGTTGTGAGGCCAATGGCAGGATGCCAAAATTGATCAGCATGCCTTACTGTCCACATTATTCAGGCACTTTTTCAACTATTTTCTTCATTTACTTGGTAACTTAGCAATGCCCATCTCTGACTAGCTTTTAGATTTCCTCTTAGATTGAAAACTAGGACTTAGTGCCTAGATGCCTGACAACCATGGCCTACTAAACTTTGGCAATAGATCATCTCTTACATTAAAATCCCTGCGAAACTGGTCAATGGGTAATCCAGTGAATCTTAGAACCAGAAGAGGTTACTTAGGTTTACACAGAGATACCTTACAATAGTCCACACATATATGCATGAACTGACAACTTAGGTATACATATGCCCTGATTTTTAGTGACGTCCACATCGGTTTATGGGATGGAAGATATGTATAAGTTTGATTTTTAATGACATCCATTAGACCATAATGCAAGACATATATAAGTTCAATGGACTTATGGATGCAATGTACGAGGATCTTCTCTGCAAGATGAAGAATTCTATGATTTGAGTAATAATGACATTACATTCTCAACGGTTATTATAATTACTAGTTTAAGGAAGAATAGTTCGACTTGGCAGGATCTTATCTCTGTCCCATAATAAAGATTCTAATTATGAAACGGTTACAAATTGCAGATAGTATCCTGAACATTGTTAAGAAGTCCATTCAAAGTATTCAATTTCCTTTTGTCTAGACTACTGATGACCTGTTAAGATTCTATGTATTTCTTGCAATAAAAAATATTGTAGACCATATTTGGAAGTTGTGCAATAAATAGTTTGTTGCCATATATGGCTCAAAGTATCACGCTCGAAACAGGATAGCAATAGTAAAGACATGCAGCAGCATTATGAGGTCACAGAGGAGGATCATCACACCATGGGACCACCCATTGGGAGTTCCTTTGCCAGAACAAGAGCCTCCCTTTCATTCCATGTAGTCTACAACCATCCTAGTTGTGGATTCATAACTGCGTTCTCGGTACTGATTTGTCATTCTCTAAGGGTTTTCCTATGAGGAGACATAGACCAGCCTCATTATTATGTAGTTTAAAGGGATAACTCTGAACTATCCAAGTAGTTCAAACAATCCTTTCCTACGCTTTATCTTGACTTTCTATTTTAATGGCAAAGCCTCTACAAAGTCTAGACTATCCGGTTTCATCAAAAAAGGATGTTCTCTTACTCATTCTATGTTCTTGTTTGTGAAGCCGTTGGGTGTCTTCTTTTCATAAAATGTTTTGACAGTTTTGGCAGGCTATTTCCCTTCCCTGTTCCTTTCAAAAACCTATTAATGGATGATAATGTGTTGCTTGAAATTATTTTAGAATAAGACTCAATGCTATAGACAAAGGTGTTTTCACCTGCCTCCTTGCCGAAGTAATCTCAGTGGAGTGTAATAATAAAACTGCGATGTTTAAATTTCTCAAATATTCTTTTGGCCTTTGAAAGTACACATACGACTTGCGATATTCATTAAGAGTGTGGACAAAAGAATTATGTTTCTAAAGTTCTAATCTATTATCTCTCACAAGCTTGAGATTTGTATGAAAGTCCTTGTAGCTACCCATATTTATCATTTTTCTTGTTAGGTCCTTCTAAATTTGTTTATGGTAGGTTGGTGAGGTTTCTGTGAGATTTTACTAGGCTTACGAGAAATCATCTCGTGGCTTCCACAAGTATGCTTGGGATAATTTGGATTTTCAGAAAAAAAAATCTCACGTATTAAATTAATATAGATGTCCTTTATGTTCGATTGGGACTCAATTCATAGTGCAAAAATTTGCTTGAGTTCTAGTCTTCTATATATATGGCTTAATTTTATCTATCTTTCATAATCTATCGGGAAGTCTTTTAGTGATTCTCCCTTTATCAAATTTTCTAAGTCTTAGTTTCTCATTATTTCCCACATTCCTATCATATGCTAGAAGTTGTAGAAAATCTAAAAAAATATTAAGTCTATGAAGGTTTTGTTCTTTTGTTTTTTCTATAGAGTTGTAGAGTTTAACTTGACTATTGGACTTTTTCTAGTTGTCCAACCTCCCATCCTCCTCTACATCCCTATATTATTATATTATCTTTCTCCTTAATCCTTTTCTTATTTGTGAACTTGGAGAGGTCATTCAGACTTCTTTTGATCCTTGTCCATTTTCCAAATTTCCAACCTCCATTCCTTCCATACATCCTTGCAATATTTTATTTCATGTACTTTGTGAACATACAAAGTTCTAATGGACTTCTTCCTTTTTCATATTCTCCCAACCTCTTAACCTCTTATCATATTCTACTTTTGATCCTCGTGCTTTGTTCCCCTTTGCAAACTTTCAGAGGTCATCCAAACTTCTTCCATTTCCCCTCCATCTCCTCCACTTCCCTCTTCTAGTTCAACATGCTTTTCTTACATCCTCTCCAATCCCTCTTGAGAAAATATTTTTTACCTCTAGACATTCAAACCTCTAGCTCCCCCATCATTTCCTATATTCCTTCCAATCTCCTTTTCTTGTAGAATTTTGTTTCACTTTTAGACCTCTAGACTTCCTCTAGTTCCACCTCAACTCTTGGCTACTAGTTTTGCATCATATTCTAGAAAATTTTGAAATGATTTTTCTTGTCATTTCATCCTATCATGTGGATTTCCCTTAGACTATGGGTTTTATTACGTATGTTTCTACATCCTTTCCTATATTTTTTCTTGCTTCTTCAACTCACTTATTTTCATCCAATTGTAGAATAAAATTGACTTTGAAACTTTCATTCCAATGTGTCATCTTGACCACCAATTCTACAGCGAGCTCTCACATTTCTCCTAAAGTTTTTCTTGCTCAACTCATTATTCTATAGACTTTCAAACTTCTATAGTAATGTCAAGTCTTGACCTCTAGTCCTACAATGAAATCCCACATCAAATTCCTATATTTCTTCCATATCACCTCTATCACACATCGGATCTTTCTACAAAACCATTAATAACCAAATTTGACTCCTACAGCTTCTCCCAAAGGATTTTCCCACCTAAATATCATTGTTCATCTCAAGAGCGTAGATTCACATGAAACTTTAATGGTGAATAATAAAAACACCTAGTTTTCCGTAAATGTGGTGGTTGAGTTCTAGATGTCGATGACCTTTATGCAAGCTTTGGACTAGATCTATTTAGTAGATTTCATGAGATTTCACTTATCTTGCATGCCACATTTATGATCTATAGTTTTTAGTCAAATTCTATAGTTCTTAGTCAAATTCTTGTGAGAAATTGGGTGTCTAAATAAAATGCTATATATATACCAATTCATGTTTCATCCAAAAGACTAGTCATTTTTTACTTCTTTACATGATCGTAAGTGTTGAGGATTGTCTACTTTCAGCTTCCACAAGGCCAATCACCTTTCAAGTAAATCATTTTGTAAATTACAAAGATGGTATTATATTGTTAACTAATATCTATAATCAAATGTCTCTTTGGCCATTTTTGGATATTTAGGGGAACTTATAAGTAATGAATTATGACAGGCTTTCTACTTTAGAATTTTCTCTTACGAAATTTATCGTATGATTGTAACACAAATTCTATAAATTTCACAACAATTTATGTTATAACAAGACAATTTATGCTAATGGGATTCTTGAATGCCATCACTATTTGAACCATGAGAAATGTAAACCTAAGGTTAAATCCTTGGAAAATATTTTTAACTTACAACAAAATATTTTAAAGTGGTTCAAAGTGAAAAATGAAAGAACAAAGGGAAGGATGAACTACTTGTACTGTCAAGTAACTCTTGACTCACTCGAGGCTAATGTGGAGGTTATTTTGTATTAGAAAGAGGGATATAACTAAGGTCGACGGTTTACTATTTTCTAAGAGAGATGATCTCAAGACTAGGTTAACTTAAAATTGAAAAATAAATTGGATATGTGCGAGATATAGAATCTATTCATAGAGGACCATAATATAAGAAACAGTACTGCTGAGTCATTTTCACATTCTACAAGTGCGCTGGAATATGTATCCACAGAAAAGACTGCAACTACTTTGTAAACTTTATAACCGCATAAGGAAGTGGAAGCACTTTTTGGACGCCATTTATAACATATTTGGTCTGTTGGCTATGATCCTGTGTGTTTTGCAATCCCCAAATGTACATTGAACTTATTCAACTGCTTAGTATTCACAATTATCAAGACCTTACACCTGTCTTCAACAGACTACTTGGCATATGATTTCTTTGTGTTATGTGTTATCATGGTGTTCATTTAAATCAAAGAATGCTAATTACTTCATTCATGTATTGTCTTATCAAAATCGAATACAATTGTGCAAGTCAGTCAGTCCTATATATTGAAACTATGAATCTTCTCTTATTATATTGGAGGAATTTTAAATAGATTCATCATGTGAAGTAAATAGGACTACGTTGGAATTGTTAATGATTGGGCATTTTCTTTTTCAGGATTATTTTCTTGTATATGTTTTGCAGTTGTGAGGCCGATTGCAGTATCCCAGAATTGATCAGCATGCCTTACTGTCCACATTATTCAGGCACTTTTTCAACTTTGTTCTTCATTTAGTTGGTAACTAAACAATTCCCATCTCTGTCTAACTTTTAGATTTCCTTTTAGATTGAAGACTAGGACTTAGTGCCTAGATGCCTGACAACCATGGCCTAGTAAACTTTGGCAATAGATCGTCTCTTACAGTAAAATCCTTGCAAAACTGGTCAATGGGTCATCCAGTGAATCTTAGAACTAGAAGAGGTTACTTAGGTTTATACAGAGCTACCTTACCACACATATATGCAAGAACTGACAACTTTGGTATACATGTACACCGTTCCATATTACAGAGGAGATGTATAAGTTCAATGGGCTTATGGATGCAATGTACAAGGATCTTCTCTACCAGATGAGGAATTCTATGATTTGAGTAATAACGACATTACATTCTCAACAGTTATTATAATTACTAGTTTAAGGCAGAATATTTTGATTTGGCAGGATCTTATCTCTGTCCCATAATAAAGATTTTCATTATGAAACGGTTACAGATTGCAGATAGTATCCTGAACATTGATAAGAACTCCATTAATAGTATTGAATTTCCTTTTGTGTAGACTGCTGCTGACCTGTTAAGATTTCTATTTATTTCTTGTGATCAAAAAATATTCTAGACCATGTTTGGAGGGTTTGCAATAAATAGTTTGTTACCATATATGGCTCAAAATATGACGTTCAAAACAGGAACATGAATAGTAAAGACATGCAGTAGCATTATGAGGTCACGAGGAAGGATCATCACGCCATGGTACCACCCATTGAGAGTTCCTTTGGCAGATCAGGAGTCTCTCACTCATTCCATGTAGTCTACACCCATCCTAATTGTGGATTCATAACTGTGTTCTCAGTACTGCTTTGTCATCCTCTAAGGGATTTCCTATGAGGATACATAGACCAACTTCATTATTACGTAGGAGGCAGAGAAAAACAAGAACAACTAGGAGAGCGGCTCTGCCTGTGAGAAGTAGGAATGGTCTGATCTATCCAAGTAATTCGAACTCTTATGGTTCATCTTGCATTTCTATTTTAATGTCAAAGCCTCTACAACGTCTAGCTTATTCGGTTCCATCAAATAAGGCTGCCCTCTTACTGAAGGTTATCCAATCATATTTATTGATTTACTAAAGTTTAGAGCATAACATGATTGATTAATAAATAAGATGAAATATATAATTTCAGTTTTGGAATGACGTTAATGTCTTCTTTTTCCCTCATTCTATGTTCTTTTTGGTGAAGCCTTTGGATATGTTCTTGCTCACAAAGTGTTTCACAATCTTGGTAGGGTATTCCCTTCCCTATTCCTTTCAAAAACTTATTAATGGATGATAATGTCTTGGTTGAAATAATTTTAAAATAAGACTAAATGCCATAGACAATGCCCTTTCCACATGCCTCCTTGCCAAATGAATCTCAATGGAGTGTACTAATAAAAGTGAGATGTTTAAATTTCTCAAATATTCCTTTACCCTTTGAAAGTACACCTACGACCCTATGGCCATATTCATTAAGAGGGTGGACAAAAGAAATATCTGTCTAAAGCTCTAATCTACTTTCTCTAATAAGCAAGCTTGAGATTTATATGAAATTCCTTGTAGCTACCCATACTTATTATTTTTGTTATTAGGGTTTTTCTAAAGTTGTTTATGGTAGGTTGGTGGCGTTTTTGTCATTTTGTGAGATTTCATAAGGCTTATGAGAAATCATCTCTTGGCATATCTCAAACATGCATACAAATGAGGATAAATCATTTAATTTAGAAAGGAAATAATCATCATGAATATCTACAAAGTCTATGAGATTAAAAAAATTATTAGCACAAATAATATCATGATTATCCATTAAAGAAGGTAGTTGACAAAAATCACTATCCTTAGAATGACTCATAAGATGCATTATCAATGAGATATGAGTTTCAAGGCATCAAAATAGGAGTGTCATGATATATAGTTTAATGATATTATAACAAGTCTCAATGTCATAAATATCTAAAGAAGTTGTAACCTCATTACACAAAGTACCAACTCTAGATATATAATTATAATGTGAGTCTAGATCATCAATGCCTATTATAAAAGTTGAACCATCACCATGAACCAAGGCATTGGAAGAAAAGTGATCAAAGGCAAAAAAAACATCATCATGATCATGGGCATTGTACTATTATCATTATTCGTAAGAAATGTATAATCAAAATAAATCTCAGACAATTAAAGAAAGTGTATTTAAAAGAAAGAAAAAGAAAATGAACTCCATGAAATATAAAAAATCCCATTCATGATGGAACAAAATATCCATATAAAATGCATCTCTATTAATGAAATAAAAGGACTAGGGTATCATATTGGGAGGACTGAATGCAAGAAAGTGTAAGAATTATTAAAATATTTAATATATGAATTGATAAAGGAAAATTTTCTATGAGAATCAATGGTAAATGATCTAGCAATAAAGAACACAAAAATAAGGGTTATTGAGTTGTACATCAATAGATGAGACAGTGTAATCCCAAACCATAACTAAAATAGAATAATTAATCATGAGATGGTGGACCCAAACTTTAATCAAATATGAAATAAAGATATACAATATAAACACAAATCTATAACACTAATGGAGAAGGATAAATACTAGCAGAAAAAATCTAAGTGGTGTAAGGATCTCATGTAATGCTTCTTTTATTAATATTGGTAATCAATGGAATAAAAATTCTAAGTAGGTGAAGAAGTTGGTTAAATGTGTTGCTATTAGGGTTCTTGAATGTCATCACTATTTGAACCATGAGAAATGTAAACCTAAGGTTAAATCCATGGAAGATATTTTTAATTTACAACACAATATTTTAAAGTGGTTCAAAGTTAAAAATGAAAGAACAAAAGGAATGATGACCAAATTTTATTATAGCCAAGTCAATCATGACTCACTCAAGGCTAATGTGATGGTTAAACTATCTATAAAACAGTGACATAATCAAGATCAACAATTTCCTATTTTCTAAGATAGATGGTCTCAAAGCTAGGTTCTTAAAATTGAGAATCAATTTGGATGTTCTAATGAATTATTTGAACAACACAATTCATTTAAGATAGGACTACAAATAATAATTTGGTTGCAATTATATCAATTCTTCATGATAGACTTATGAAGATAAAATATTTAATTGAAGGTCAAAGGCCTTGTAAAAAGACTAGATTCCAAAATTTTCCAAAATATAATATTGTAAATCCCTTAGAAAATGAGGCCCTTGTGGATCACCATAGTTTTCTCTACAAAGAGTGAGAGGTGGTTAATGGCCTAAAATAGATGTCTTCTATGTACTCTTCTTTGATTTATCATTTATGTTGTTTTCTCTAATATTAGTGCACTTTTAATCTATTATTTACAATTCTCCTTGTTGTTTTTTGTGTTTGTAGACTCTAACTATCATAGAGTTCAATCTCTTGGTTTTTCATCTTTGGGGATTTATTTTTTATTTGTTATCCCAAAATCTAAAAATGTTTGGTCCCTTCCAAATATCCACTTTTACCTATACAAAATAATAATTATGTTGATGCTTAACTCAAAAAATTAAGTGGTGAGATGAGTACTTAGGTTTGATATCAAGATTTTTGTGTGTTATATGTTTTTAAAAGATTCATCAATATGTTAAATAATCAAGGTATGCTAGACCATTGCCTTAGGACTAAGAAATTTACTATTTCTATTTTCATTTAATTTTGCAACTATTCAACTAATCTACATGAGTGTGGAATTGAACCATGTGCATGGATACATGAAAATATTTCATAAACTTTAACATTGCCAATTTTTCCACCTAGAATGTATTCAATTTGATGTAATGGCCTACAACTGAAGAGAGGTGTTGTCTAAGTAGCATCCAATACAAAACAAAGATTGAAGACAACATCCAATCTTCTAATATCCATATAGTGCTAACAAAATAGTGGCATCATGCTCTTGTGATGATGCACTAAATAATAGGGTTCCCTTACTAGATCCGAGAGGATCACTCGATGATCTAAAAATGAATTTGTTTTTGCCTATAAATATAAAACCATAATACATAATGTAACAAAATTCAAGATCTCGCTAACTTATAATGACTAATTGAACCTAATAAAACTAAACTAACTAAATTTTATAACTATATGAATTTGACCTAATTAAGAATCTTATATACTAAAATAAAAATCAAATTATTTATTGAATTTTATACTAACATATATTGTTTATACACTAATCATTGCATTAAAAAAATAAAATAAAATAAATCCAAATATTCAACCAACAATCTGGGTATGTATATGTAAACGTGCGAGATATAGAATCTATTCACAGAGACTTTGGAGGCATTTTCACATTCTACAACTGCACTGCAATATGTATCCACAGAAAAGAGTGCAACTACTCTGTAACTTTATAACCGCACAAGGGAATGGAAGCACTTTTTGGATGCTATGTATTACATTTTTGGTTTGTTGGTTATGATCCTCTGTGTTTTGCAATTCCCAAAAGTATATTTTTGGTCTGTTGGCTATGATTTTTTTGTGTTATGTATATTGGCTCTAGGAAAATTCATCACCAACAATTCACTGAAGGAAAATTCATCACCAGCAATTTACCGCTATGGAAAATTCATGGACGAAAAATTCAACACCAAGTAAAATTCATCGTCAGCAATTCACCAATATTTTTTAATAAAATCAAAGTTTTCAAAATATATATTAAATAATATTGGTGAATTGCTAGCAGTGAATTTTACTTGATGGTGAATTTTCTGTCGATGAATTGTCTATGGTGGTGAATTGTTGACGATGAATTTTCCTTCGATGAATTGCTGATGATGAATTTACCGAATACCATTATCATAAAGTTCATTTAAATCAAAGGATGTTTATTGCTTCATTCATGTATTGTCTTATCAAAACCAAACTCAATTGTGCAAGTCAGTCAGTCCTATTTATTGAAGCTATGAATCTTCTCATATTATATTAGTGTAACTTTAAAAATATTCATGCATGTAAAGTAAATAGGATTACGTTGGAATTGTTAATGATTAAGATTTTTATTTTTTAGGCTTCTTTTCTTGTATCTTTTTTGTAGTTGTGAGGTCAATGGCAGGATGCTAGAAGTGATCATCATGTATAACTGTCCACATTATTTAGGCACTTTTAAAAAAAAATCTTCATTTACTTGGTAGTTTGACAATCCCTATCTATGACTAACTTTTAGATTTCCTCTTAGATTGAATACTAGGACTTAGTGCCTAGATGCTTGATAACCATCGCCTACTGAAGTTTGGCAATATATCATCTCTTACAGTGCAAAACTAGTCAATGGGTAATCTAGTGAATCTTAGAACTAGAAGAGATTACTTAGGTTTACACACAACTACCTTACCACACATATATGCATGAATTGACAACTTTGGTATACATATGCAATGTTCCCTATTAGAGTGGACGTGTATAAGTTCAATGGGCTTATGGATGCAATGTACTAGGATCTTCTCTACCAGTTGAAGAACATTATGATTTGAGTTATAATGACATTAGATTCTCAACAATTATTATGATTACTAGTTTAAGGAAGAATAGTTTGACTTGGCAGGATCTTATCTCTATCCCATAATAAAGATTTTAATTATGAAACGGTTACAGATTGTAGATAGTATCCTGAACATTGATAAGAACTCCATTCAAAGTATGAATTGAATTTACTTTTTGTGTAGACTACTGATGACCTGTTAAAATTTCTATTTATATGTTGTAATCATAAAAGATCTAGAGCATATTTGGAGGGTTTACAATAAATAGTTGGTTGCCATATATGGCTCAAAATATCACGCTCAAAACAAGACATCAATAGTAAAGAGATGTAGTAGCATTGCGAGGTCATGGAGGAGGATCATCACCCCCATAGTACCACCCATTGAGAGTTCCTTTGGCAAATCAACTTCACCTCCCACTCATTCCATGTAGTCTATACCAATCCTAGTTGTGGATTCATTACTATGTTCTCAGTATCACTTTGCCATTCTTCAAGGATTTTCTTATGAGGAGATTATGAAAAATTTATTGTAGTTACTAATTATTAATATTCTATCTATATAGATTATTTGACTACCGAAAATTAATTCACAACAAATGTTAAAAAATAACACAACTACAATTTCACAAATAAAACCACATGAATAGAGAAGAAAAAATATACAACACAATGAACACAATATTTTTAGACAAATTGTCTCTAGAAAAGTCTCGGAGGGAAAACAAGTATTATAGATGAGGAATTTTATTAAACTTCAACAAATCAAGAGATACACAAACTACTTGCCTCTTACTGGCAGATCTCTGACAATATTCTTCTCCGAAAATTCTTTCCTCAAATTTCCCTGCTGAAATTCCACTACTGTTGTCTCCAATGCTAGATCACTATGCCCTTGCTATCACTGCAAAAATATTTTCTCTCACTGCAAGTTTATTTGCTATCATTGCAAATATTTCTCAAGTCTTTTATCCAAATGCCAATTGATCCCCTTTTATACTTTTCTCATTGAAAAACCAATGGCCATGATTTAATCTCAATAAATGACTAAGATTAATTAGACTCTAACAAACCCTAACTAACTAGTTTCTAGAAGTCTCTAGAGGAATCAATCAATTAATTAATTAAATATTCTTGGGCTTGGAGACACCTATCCAAACTACATAAATTAACACTCCCTCTTAGCAAGGAAGGTGTTTTGTATGACACCCAACATATCTCTGAATAATATGAATTTCTCCTTTCCTAATGAATTTGTCAAAATGTCTGCTGCCTATTGATCTATAGGTATATACTATAGCTGAACAATCGCCCGCTATACACAATCCCTGGTGAAGTGATACCTGATGTCTATATGCTTAGACCTATCATGAAACACAGGATTCTCAGACAACCTGATGCAACTCTAATTGTCGTAGTGTCTCACCATATTCTCAACCCTCTGATCGAACAAGGCTACTAGCAACTTCCAAAGCCATATCACCTCACACGTCACCATGCTAGTTTCTATGTATTTTTCCTCTACAAAACTCAGAGCCACATACTTCTTCTTTCTACTATACCAAGAGACAACTCCTGATCCCAAGCTGAAGTGACACCCTAAAGTGCTTTTCTTGTCTTTTGTACTACCTGCCCAATCTATGTTATTATAGCCTATCAACCTGATACCATAACCTCAAGCATATATGATCCCATACTTGATTGTACCATGCAAATACATCAACACATGATTTGTCATTGTCCAATGCACTTTCTTCAACTCAACCATGAACTAACTAAGAGAATTTACTACAAAGGATATATCTGGCCCGGTGTTGACCAAATACATGAGAGACCCAATCAACTTTCTATATAAGGTGGGGTCTACCTCCTCCTCCCTTGATGAGTCAACCTTCTTCTAATTCATGATCATAGGAGTAGGCATGGCTCTATAATCCTCCATCTTGAACCTCCTCAAGATTTTGATGCAGTATTTCCCTTGTCCAAGAAAAATATCTCCATCTGTCTACCATACCTCCATGCCTAGAAAGTAGTGCATAAGCCCCAAATCCTTCATTCAAACTCTGCTGCAAAGTCCCTCTTGCACTCCTCTATGAGCCTCAGTGAACTTGTTAAGAACAAGTCATCCACATATAGAACAAGAATGAGAAACTCACCCTTAACCACCAAGTAGGAGAGGTGAGCATCTGCCTCACTCTAAATAAAGCCCATTCCCTACCAGTATCTATTAATGCACTCATACCACACCCTTGAAGCTTGCTTGAGTCCATAAAAATCTTTCTCCAATCTGCACACATGTTTTTTGCTGCAGTGTGCTACAAAGCCTTCTAGTTATTCTATGTATACCTCCTCTATCAATTAATGTCATCTTGACATCCATTTGATGGATCTGCCATCCCATCTACGTTGAAAGAGAAATTATGGCTCGTATAGATTTATACTTGGTGTTACCTTATATTTTTCCCTCATGCTATCAAAGACATCCAACGAACCTTTAAACGACCAAGTCTTCCTTAGTTGGCCTTTTATGTGATCTTTCAAACTCAAATGGTGTTTTCCATAGTTTTTTGAACCCCCCATTTGGCCGCTTAAGCTCGGGTTGCGACACGTTTCCATGTTTTCAACATCGGGAGTGTTTTGTGTGGTAGTTCAAACTTTCATTTGTTACCTTTTTAATGATCAGGCGACACCTTGGCATGTTAGTTGAACTTAAGTGCACTTTGTATTGTTCATCAAACCTCTCACTTCACCGCCCATATACATTTAGTTTCAAATATAAAAGGAAGTTATGTTGGGAGCAATGAAGTGACAGTTTCCACGTGTCTTGAGGTAGTTCAAAAAAATAAATGCTCGCCCACTCTCATTGTTTTCCTCAAATTTTTAAGCAAGTATGAAATGTTGGACAAACATTCTCTTCATAAAAAATTCTTCTAGGATGAGCTGGATGAAGGTGTAACTTCAGTTGCAAGCTCCATCATTGAGGTATTTTCAAGTGTTCATCTATTTTAATTTTCTCTCCTGGATTATTTTATTTACTTTTAAAAGGGTGTCTTGCGTTGGGCTATAAATTTGCATCCATGGCAAGAGTTAGATGTGCAGGTTATGAATATATGTTTGGTCTAACCTATGAGGGGCCATAAATTACTAATACACAATTTGGTCCTCTAAATTTTGATGAGTTATGATGTAAATTCAATTGACCCCATATGTCGCCCACCACCAAACAATAATTGATAATGGATTGTTTGAAGCTGTTGTGTTTCCCTTGGCTATGCAATGACTTGAGCTCATCTTAGAGTGCATTAGGCACTATGATTTACAAATGTGGGAAGTGAGGACAAAAGACAATTGGTTGGTTCTAAAAATCTAGAGGTCCACCTCTGTGTCCTGTCTAAGGATTCCTGAAAGGGATGAGTATTCAACAATGAACATGATGAACTCTCAAATTGAGTTTATTGCTTAAAGGGAAATTTACAAAAACAAAATAGCAAAAAGTTAGTTGGCCAATCCCAATTGCTCTAAAAGTTGTACAAAATGCATTTCATAGAGGAAGTGGCCGACATTATGGTGTTATTGCACAGGTTAAGGGAAAATGAGGATGTCCATAGTTTTGATGTGTGGATGTATTTCTTCATCCAGATTATGTTATGGGCATAACAATTTCTGGATTGGGTAGAGATTATCAACAACTACATTCATGAATTGATAAAATTCTTTACACTCAATAAGTTCTTCTACATGTCCTTGTATCTAATATACGCCCTCATTAATACCAAACCTTGGCCCGAATTGAGACCAAGCGATTTAACTTTTGAAAAAAGTTCCCATTTATGATTATTATGACAAAGTGTAGCTTCAAAAGAGTGATGGACACCTTCCCCATGAGGATTACCAAAGAATTATAGGGGTGCCCTACAATGCAACTGTCACCTAAGGCAATGCAATTTGTGGATTTATACGACATCCATTTTATCCAATTCCAAAGGTTCCCCTATGTTAGGATTGGAAAATATGAAGGGTTTCCAATTAAATTGCCAAAGTACCCCAAAGATACATGGGTGGTCATCGAGGTGAGTAGACAATTGGCTGATGTGAATAGATTACGCCAGGGTAGAAAGAGATTAACAACCCATTTCCCTTTTTGTTTTAGCCCATACAGTTTCCAATCAATGTCTGATGCCCTAAATATTGAAAAAGAGCTATCTTAGTATAATAGGCATTCATATGATGAGAGAGTCTCTTTTGACTCAAAAGATTATATTAAGAATAATATGTAGTTAAGCCCTAGTTTCTATCACCAACCCACCCTTGAAGATTATTGTGTTGATTGTTTTGATGTATGAAGTCAGAAGGAGGAGTTGGATGAGATTTTCTGTGAAACAAATAATCATATACAATTTGAAGCTGGATTTATAGGGCATTGTGGAGGATGGGTCCGACATGGTGGACCCCATGTATGATGAATTAAGACGATTGACATATTCCTACCATGGAATAGAGTGGTAAAGAGAAGGAAACCATTGAAGTTAAAACTGTAGATGTCTTGACTATAAAATGAGAGTGGGTGACCAAGAAGAGGATAGAACAATCACATCCCTATACCAGGTCTAAAGACTCATAGATAGCCAAAGGAAAATCTCAAGCTTCTGTGAGTCATTGAGAGGGGGAGGAATTAATAAGGGGGTAGAATAGAAATTTCAAGTTACTAAGCAAAGTATACAAAATCTCAAGGAGGTCATTGATGAGTGCGTTGTTGTTTCAGGAGAGGCATTGGGTCCCTTGGTGGCCCTTAAATTACTCTGAGATAAAGGTGAGATGAAAGATGATATTGATACCAAGATTCTGATAGACCATTTCTAGAAAAGGTTAAAGAAACACTTGATTCACCTACACTCAACAATTAGCTAAAGACAACAATCTTACATGGAAGGTGAGGATAGAAACAATGGATATTTCTGAGCATAAGGACTTGTTATACATCCTCAAAGATTTCCAGGCCTAGCGAAAGAAACCGTTGGTGACCCCTAAAGCTGGAAATGAAGTGACACCATCATGATGGCTCAGATTTGTTCTCTTTTATTGCTTGTATTTTCATCTTTGATCGACTATGGAAATAGAAGAGACAATTACTCATGTGCCTATATATATTGTATCTATTTTATATGCTCTCTCTAGACACTTGATATTTTACCTGACAACATTTGTTGTGAATAAGATTACTAATTACATTTGTGTGCATTAAGTCATGGGGTTAATTTGAGTTCTTGAATTTCTATGTTTAAGAATATCTTGACGCAATAGCTTATCTTTGTATAAGTGATGCAGTTAGCTTCATAGCTGATTTCATTCCTCATATGGTATTAGATATATGCTTTATTATTGAATAGTTAGTTGAAATTGGTCTTTGTGCCGATACTTATTGCTTGCTAAATCTCACCCTAATATTAGGAATTTTTTTGATATTGGGTATGCCTTTTCTGCTTTATGGTTAAAAGCATACATGATATTTAATTTCAGCATTTAATTCATTGAAAATATTGTGAGGGAGTTCTACCTCGATAAAATTCAAAGGATATTTGTCTTTGTTTAAAGGTCGATATTAAGAGCCGTTTGGTTAATTCTCACACCTTTCAGACATAGAATTGTCATATCTCAAGGTGCCTAATTTGATAGCTAATATATTTTTCGTGAATCTACTGGGGAAAGAATTGTAAAATCTTGGTTTGTCTTTTCTTGTCATATTTCACGAGTAAATTAGGTAACCCTGGATTTTCATAGATTTACTAGAGGGGAAAGAAGTAGGGGAGTTTTTTATCCTATTTTTGAAACCCTATAAAGAATTGATTTTTCTTATATCATCCCCCATAGTCGAAGGGTTGGTGCTAGGAGCAGACCCGCCTAACCTACTAGAACAACCTCAAACCACTCCATCTCCTACGCTTCTATTTTACACAAAACTAATTTACCAGTTGTGATAAATTTTCCCCTCAATATGGGTAATCCACAACCCATTCCTTGGGGTGTTTCTATCGGGCCCTCATAGTTAGGTAATAACTTATATGATTTACCCAAGGGTTCTCATAAAACCTACCTAAATTTTGAGGAGATGGAAATATTTCACTAGAAGAACACATTGATGCCTTGTTCACTGCATGCGGTGTGCTTGCAATGTAGGAAGAGGATGTAGCAATTAGATTATTTGTAGAATCTTTTGCTAATGCAATAGAACAATGGTTCTACCAATTTGCTAAGTTCAATATGATTGTGAATAGAATCACGCTCGCAAAGAGGCCCATTGTAGAAATGCAAAAATGCTTCTTCATCAATGCACAACACCCTGATATTGGTCTTCTCTTACAAAGGAAGCCATTGAATACTCTAGAAGCTACACAAGCATTGGCTATGGAATTAGAATATGATTTCATCATAGTTGGGAAATGGAAAAAATAATTGCTTATGAATGAAGCACTCCCTACCACATCTTTTGATCCCATGATTCAGAGGTTAGCTAATGAAATAATTACTCTCAAAAGGAAGATGTCGAAAGGCAACTAGCTCTATCAAGATATTCCTAGGAAGACCAATTTTCAGCCAAGGAATAAGACTTTTTCTCTGCCTCCTACTCAACAGAGGCTAACAATTGAAGCTCCTCCTCTAGATAGTAAAAAGAACATGTGTGTTTCCCACCTCACATCCAATCATGATGGTGTTGCTTTTCCTAAAATGAATAGGTTCATACAATTAACTACTACCAAATAAGTTATTGAAGAAGTCATAGAGGAAATCACTTCATCAAATCAATATGGCGACTTTGAAAATAGATATTTAGAACTGGAACCCAATGATGATCGAGGAGGAGATATGTACATCACCTTGGATGATTCCACCTACGCTTCCATTACTCGAAGCCAAAAACATTCCAATAAAAAAGGTACTCCTAATTCTCCTAAGGTTTTACTTACAAAAGATAATGCAACCTCGAAGGGTGAAAATGTTTCACAAAGTCTAGTTAATAGCTCTACTCAAAACCCCATAGTCTCACCTTTATCAACTAGATATGCACCCTATGCTAAGCTTGGAGAAGACTTAGCTATCTGTTGACACATAAAAACCTTCTTAATATGTGGGTGATCTATGTGAAGAAGGAATCTCTAGAGTGAGTTGGTTCTTCAAATGATATTTTCTACTCTAAATGATTTGCTGGGAAGAGGGGTAGAAAGATGATTGAAAAGATAACTTAAATCTAATGGATAATTTACTAGAAACTTATGAGATTCAGACAACACCATTCACAACAATCTCTTTGTCACAATAGTTCTCACAATCTCATTTGGTGCATACTTTCATTAGTAATTTGCATGAAGGTTTATAACTAAATTCAACACAAAACCTGAAACTATGCAATTTTGAACACAAATTCACAACAAAAAGACATAAAAGGATTCAAATTGAATCACAAAGACATCAAATTTCTGTTGTGAGATGAGAAAAGAAATGAGAAGAAGAACTTTGCTGCTTTATTGAAACCGAAAGAGTATTTTTGCCTTAAATATGAGTACAAAGTTTCCTTACAAGACTCTCTACATGAACAAGAGAGAAAGAAAAAAATGATCTAAATTGGGAAAACCTTAAGTTTTTCTCCAAAATATATCTCCTCAAACTCCAATCTGAGCTCAATAGAAAAGCCCAGAAAAAAAAATCCAAAACTGCATCATACTGCACAATAAAAGTGGAAACTTCACACTTTCTACATGCCCATCCAAAAGGCTTCTAAAAATAGGCTCAATCTACTCTAAAAGCAATAAAAACACCTTATCTTTATCCCATAATTCTCAAATTCGCCCAAGGAAAAGTCAATTAGTTTTTCTTTTATAACCACAACTGCTAAAAATAGCAAACGATTAAAGCAATCTATAAAAGATTGCTTTATCTTTGTTTTACAATGTTTGCAATTAAAAGCTTATCTTATCATTTGAATTTAATTATTTCAATATTTTGCAATTAAAATAATGCTTTTATTTTTGCAGAATATTGAAATAATTAGACTCCAATAATTTTAATGTTGCAAGTCAAAATATCATATTGTTTTCTTTGCAAAAATAAAATAATTAAACCTAACGCCTTTATTACAATGAGTTTCTATAAAAACCATTAAAAATAATAAACCCTAATCATAGGCCTACATGGTCTCCCTAACATCATAATAAACTTTAGAAACTATAGCCATAGATTTTTCCCCCAAAAAATACAAGGCATGTATTCGGCCTAGGGAATAAAGGATAAGGGCATATGAATATTTTTGGCCATGGGTATTAGTTTGGAGTTTGATTTTTTTTTTAAACATTTAAAAAACTCCAAGTTGAATTAGGGAATTGAAACCCTAATGACAAAACATGAAAATTCACCATAGTTTTTGCATTCTTCACTTTGTGTTTTTGAGAAAAATGCTCTCTATAAGATCCAACCACTTGGAAGACCAAGGGTTTTGCAAGAAAAGTGTGAGGTCTTTGGCCATCGACCTCTCTATGGGTTGAATCTCCATCAACAAGCAAGGTAAGTTAACTTTGAGCCATTTCGTGGCTTCTCTCCTCCATTTTGAAGAAAAATCTTAGCCTTAAGGCCACGACTATCCATGTGTTTTCATGCATTTTCTGAGTTTGTGTGTTTTCCTATTGATATACCTCCATTATGCCGCCATTTGAAAGATCACAGAGGAATTTGTAGAAGCTTTGTTAGAGCTTCTTCACGGGTTTGTGAAGCTCTTTTATAGGTGTATGATGGTAAGTCTCCATTTCTATTTCTATTTTCCTTGTATTTCTCACTTAAATAAAGCTCATAAAAGATTTTCCTTTGCAAGAAAAGATGATTATTGAAAACATGTTGTAGGCCATTGTATAGGCAAGGGATTTACTAGTGCATTTCTTCTTTTTTGTATTCATATTTTCTTGGGCTCGACCCATGATTAGAAATATAAACATGTTCTCCTCTTAAATGAAATAATTCAGATTCAAGGGTTTTTATTTTATGGGTCTCAAGAGCTCCATGGCCACTACCAATGCTCTTATTTCCACCATTCTGAAGAGCTTTAAAAGCTCGAAACCTCTGTATTTTGATGGCATTTTTAATTTTAAGTTGAAACCCCAAATGGGTTTTCTATTTTTAAAGAAGAAACTTGCTCTTGAGACTAGATTTGAAGCTTTGACTAGGGTTTCTATGGTTCCATATGGCCATGAAACTACTTGTATTTCTCTTATTTTCTTGGGCTCGACCCATATTGTCAAATGATGAGAGCTTTTCTACATTTTCATTTCCTATTAAAACCCTCATATGGGCATATGATATTCCAAAGGAAACATGCCTCCATGGTGTTGTCATTCAATGTGGAAAATAATATAAAGAGAAGACCCAAATAGAAATCTTTCATTTTTTAGACTTTATGATCTTCTGAAAATAGGTTACCAACTTTTAATACTTAAAACATCACCTCCTATAGCAGTATTGCTCCCTATAACTATTCCTATAGCAACCATCATATTGTAGCTCTACACTTCATAGAAACTGAAATTCATGCTATGCTTCATGTATTTTAATAGTTAAATGAACAACTGTAACTGGTTTTACCCTTCAATCTTTTACAAAAACCAAAACATACAAAACTTCACCATGATGTTGTTGAAAGTGCTCAAACTTCTTCCATTTGCAGTTTGATTTGTTTATTTTATATGTATGCTTGTTCACTATATTTAAGCAATGAAATACTTGTTGCACCAAAAAATGAATAACTTGAAACAGTATGAATAACATTAGCAAGCATCAAATGCTAGCAAAAAATGCACTCAAATTTGGCAGTATTAAAAGCTCTTCAATATGGAAATTGATGAATTCATTCGGTATCTAAATTTTGCTTCTTGTCCACTCATGATTTCATTTCTTTGCTACTCAAACTTGACTATTATGAGTGGCCAATGAGTTCAATGCTCTCATAGTTGATAAATGTGCTTACATTCCTTCTTGACTAACTCATATAAGCATGATGATTGTATCTCTTTACTCAACCCTCATTTGTATGTTGAGGGATAACATGTCGAGCTCTACCCTTATGGGAGCCTATCTTACTCCACATGTTGTTATGTCTTCATGAAATGATCAACTACATAGTTCTTACTATACCTGCATAGGAAACAAACAATGTTAGATAAAACAATATGCTATTATGATGTTTCCTTCCTAACTTTTGTCCAACTCCTGTTCTTGCAACTTTAGATGTTTCAATGTATTATCAGCAACATTCTACATTACTATTGGTAATTCATATAGGAATGTTCATAATTGGAGCTCTAACAACCTTTTACTTCTCTTACAGGTCAATTAGGAGCTCGACGACGAAGGATGGTGCATTGTTCTAGAATCAATTGAAGACAACAAGAAATGATGATTATGTTCAAGTTCTTATGTGTCTTTCTTTCTTACACCTTTAGTAGTGTAGAACGATCCTCATGATCCAGTTTTTGGTTACTCCCATGGCTTGTGTGGGATACAATTTCTCTTTTTATTTCCTTTTTGAAAAGAAATATATCAAAATGCAATCTTGTACAATTCATTCCTAAATGAAATACTGTAATGTGGATAAACATTGTAAAATAAATGAAAGAAATGATTATGCTTAATCATTTATGTATTTTGTTGTGTACTTCATTTATGCTACAAAGCATTGAGTAAACTCTGAAATTTTGTTCACTGAAACAATTGCATAACTGAAACTTGATAAATCTAATGCAGACAACAATTTAAGCACATGTAAAAATTAATTGAACTTTCACTTTAAAATGAAACAAAATAATCAGCTCTGCCAATTGAGCTATAGTGAAAATTGGTAACATCACCCTTGGAAGGTCAAGTGGGAGCCTTCGATATCAAGTGGAAGCCTTCAATATCAAGTGGAATTTTGTAAAAGCACTAAAGTTCAGATTTATCAAGCTAAATATTTAAATATGAATCCTAAGGAATTAGACAAGTTGATTGAATATGTTAGGCCGAGACATTGTAAATCACATGCAGGCCTAGATGAAGCAATGATCAAATCTCAAGATTCCTCAACTAATACTGCTTCTATTAGTAAAATGATTTCCCAATCAAACTCTAATGTAAAGCCTTACCCATTCTATGTGTCATTATTTATAAATTGGTTTAGGGTTAACAATTGTATCATTGAATTAGGCGCTTCTGATAATGTCATGCGTGGACAAATTGCTAAAGCTTTAGGGCTACAGATGACTAAGACATTTGAAAAATGATATGCAATGGATTCTAAGCAAGTTCCCTTGCTTGGAAAATTAAAGATTCTCTAGTTGTGCTTGCAACTTATCCAAATAAATGACTCAAGCTCACCTTATTGGTCACAGACATCCCTGCTAGTTATGGCATGCTTCTAAGCAAGAGTTTTTGTAGAGACTTGGGAGGAGACATACAACTGGACTAGTCATATGACACTATAACTATTGGTAAGAAGAAAGTGTGCCTTGAACCTAAGTCAAAAGACAAGATAACTATGCTCAAGTTTGAAGACCCCAAAGCACAGATTGTGTATGAAGAAAAGGAATTTTGGAACTACATGTTTTTCTTAGGAGAATAAATGGAAAATGATGTACAAATTCTTGATTCAAAACCTGAGCTTTGGACAATGGAATTCGATGGAAGCTATTCTCATGCTGGGTCAAGGGAAGAAGTCATCCTTGCTTCCACTTTTGGTGAGAAATTTCCTTTTTCTTATAAGCTGTAATTTGAAAATACAAACAATGCCGCTAAATATAAAGCCCTTTTGTTAGGGTTAATTGAATCTAAAGAAATGTGAATAAGGATGCTTAAGGTTTTTAGGAGATGCAAAACTAATTGTTAAAGAGGTGAGAAATATTTTCACCATTAAAAATGAAAGGATGAAACATTATCGAAACCGAGTTTGGACTGTCATTGAAGGTTTTGATGCCTTCTTAATAGAAGTTGTTCCTAGGGAATTTAATATGAAGGCTGATTTGCTAGCATTCTCGGCCTCTTTACTCCTTCAACTTCTTGAATTTAAAGATAAATCTTACAGGATTGAGTTCATTTTTCATCCCAATGTCCCTAATAATGTTAATCATTGACAAGTTTTTGAATATGATAAGAAAATTGAGGCCATTCTAGAGAACGTCGAGGCTTTCACCCGTCTTTTTCAAAGGAAGTGATAATCAATGCAAAGATATTTGTTTGGAAAAAATGTCTATCTCTTAGGATGAAATAATCTAGATAAAAGGAAATAAAATACCTAATGGTTTGGTTTCTCTAGAAGACTTATTTGATTTCCATGATCGCTCTATAAAGCATAAAATGAGCAATTCCGTTGGACCCTCTGATAAATTTGTAGTCAACATTGGGAACTCTATTTATCCTAAAATGGTTTACATCAAAAAAATTTGTGAGCTCTTGAAGAGAAGGAAAGATTATTTTTTCCCTATTGATTAAATATAAAGAGGTTTCCACTTGGTGTTATGATGATTTACAAAAAAATATGGCTAGGAAATTTCAGCATCACAGACCGCTAAAAGAAGGAAAGTTTGCTTTCAGACAAAAGCAGAGAAACTATAAGCCCAAGGTAACTGATGCAATCTTTAAGGATATTGATAAGATACTAAAGGAATGGATCATATATCCCATACATCATTCTACATGGGTGGAAAACATTGTGCTAGTTCACAAGAAAACTGGAGAGATTCAAATATGTGTCAATTTCAGGAATCTTAATTACGCATCATTAAAGGATAATTATCCTCTTCCTAACATGGACCATATCTTGCAAGAAATTTTTGGCTCAGAGATGATGTCCATGTTAGATGGCTTCTTTGGGTACAATCAAATCAACATGCCAGGAGAACATCAACACAAAATGACATTCACTACACCTTGGAGAACTTTTGCATATAATCGGATGTTGTTTGGACTCATCAACATGTCTGAGAAACATTCTAGCAGGCTATGATTTAATAGTGTTTTCTAAAAAGAGAAAAGATCACGTATAGGATCTGGAGCAAATTTTACAGAGGTGTAAAGATCATGGTATCTCACTTAATCCCAAAAATTCTATTTTTTGTGTCACTGAGGGTAAGATTTTGTGTCACATTTTGTCCAGAGAAGGCATTAGAATAGATCCTGATAGGGTAAAGGCTATCTTGTAGTTAAATATCCCCTCAAATCGGACTGGAGTGAAGTCTTTCTTTTGGTAGGTAAATTTCTTGAGGAAGTTTGTTCTAGATTTTTTTGAGATCACTAAACATATTGTGGATATGATGAAGGAGAAACAAGGTTTCAAATGGAATGAGGTCGGGAAGCATGCCTTCAAAAGCATCAAGGAAGCAATTGCTTGAGCTCCAACCTTGGTTAGCCCAGATTTCAAAAAGGACTTCAATATCCATTTCTATGCTTCTGATCATACTACGTCTACTATGCTACTGGAAGAAAACAAAGAAAAAATTCAGGAGCCTATTGCTTTTATGAGTAAGCTGCTAAAGAAACATGTGTTTACAGTAGTCAAGGCAGTTAAACAATTTCACTTCTATATCCTGCATTGGCACTCCATAGTGCATGTTCTAGACCCTGTTGTTAAAATAATATTTTAAACTCAACAAGATATTGATTGTAATAGAAGGGGTAACTGGATAGCCAAAGTGAAGGAGTATGACTTGGACTTGAATCCTACCAAGTTAGTTAGAGGAAAAGGACTTTGCAAATTAATGGCAGAAAACTCGAAAGAGGAGGAAGATGGAGATTTACCATTGGTTCTGACTGTCAGTTTACAAGATGAATGGTTTTATGATATAGCTTATTTCCTCACTTATGGATAGTTTCCCAAGCACCTATCAAGTAAGTAGAAAAGGAATTTTGAATTGAAAGAAACCAAGTATGTTATTTTGGGTGATACATTATACAAATGCAGTATAGATGGGACGTTCTTGAGATATGTGGACAAGGCTCAACAAGAACGATTGCTTAATATTTTGCATAGTGAAGCTTGTGGAGATCACTTCTCATCCACTATGATGGATTTCAAAATTATAAGACATGGTTACTACTAGTCTGGTATGTTCAAAGATGCTTATCACTAGGTGGCCAAATGTGAAAATTGCAAGTTGTTTGTAGGGAAACCTCAGTTAGCAACTTTACCCCTTAAGTCTGTGGTGATCGAAAAACCATTTCAGCAGTGGGGTCTTGATTTAATAGGACCAATTAGCTCACAGTCTACTAGAGGCCATACCCACATCATGATAACTACTGATTACTTTACTAAGTGGGTAGAGGCGATCCCTATTAAAAGAGCCACTTCTGAAGTAGTCTGTACGTTTATTAAAGAAAGAATTATGTCAGATATGGATTTTGAAACAAGCTTGTTGCGAAGAATGCGACCAATTTTTCCTCTAGTGAGATTCCAATTTTTTGTTATAGCTATGGAATCTCCTTATCCTATTCAACCAACTATTACCCTCAAGGGAATGGTCAGTCATATTCCAACAAAAAAAAATTGGTGAACATTATTAAGAAGTTGGTTGATGAGAACCAGAGGGACTAGAACAAAAGGTTATACAAAGCTCTGTGCAGACCAAACAACTCCCAGGAATGCTATCAGGATGAGTCCTTTCAAACTAGTATATGGGGTAGAGAGTGCACTTACTTTTCCACTAGAATTATCAATCCACAAATTATAGATTACTATCGAGGAAGCTGAGTTCAGTGATTCCTTGGAGAGAATGACCCTACATTTGACTAAAATTCAAGAATAGTGGGAAGAAATAGTGGACAAGATAACGATACATCAAGCTAGTGTCAAGAATATCTTTGACAGGAAGGCCAGACCGAGGAAGTTTATGGTTGGAGATTCAGTTCTACTATGGGACAAGCACAGAGAACCCAAAGGTTCTCACCAGAAGTTTGACTTTCTTTGGAGCAGCCCATTTAAAATCACTCATGAGTATGGGACCAATACCTTATATCTCACATACCTTGATGGGAACCCCTTGCCTATTCCTTATAATCAGCAAGATCTGAAGCTCTATGAGCATTGAATGCTATGTGGTATCCCCCTTGTACATAGTTAGTTTAGTATTTTAGGTTTTTGTCTTGGTTTTTTTCCAGTGCTAGAGAGTGTGTTCTTTTAGCCGACTTTGTTTCCCAATGGATAAGGTACTAATCATTCTAGTATGAGTCTAGGTTCATTTCTTCATCTTGATCAATCTTCATCCCCAGTCAGAGCCACTGTTACCTTATATTTTTGCCTCATGCTATCAAGGTCATCCAATGAACCTTTAAACGACCAAGTCTTACTTAGGCGGCCTTTTATGTGATCTTTCAAGCTTGAGTGATGTTTTGTATAGTTTTACAAACCCCCCATTTGGAAACTTAAGCTTAGGTTGCATCACTTTTCCATGTTTTCAACACCAGCAGTGTTTTGTGTGGTCGTTGGAACTTTCCTTTGTTACCTTTGTAATGATCGAGTGGTAGCTTGGCATGTTATTCAAACTCATGCGCACTTTGTATTGTTCGTAGAACCTCTCACTTCACCACTCATAGATGTTTATTTTCAAATTTAAAAGGTAGTTATGTTGGGAGCAATGAAGTGACAGTTTCCACTTGTCTTGAGCTAGTTCAAAACATTAAATGCTTTCCTACTCTCATGTTTTTTAGTGAATTTTTTAATCAAGTCTGAAGTGTTGGAAAAACATTCTCTTCATAACAAATTCTTTGAGGATGAGCTAGATGAAGATGCAACTTCAAGTGCGGGCTCTACCATTGAGGTATTTTCAAGTGTTCATCCATTTCAATTTTCTCTCCTAGATTATTTTGTTTACTTTTAAAAGGGTGTCTTGCGTTGGGCTATAAATTTTCATCCATGGTGAGGGTTAGATGTGCGGGTTGTGAGCATATGTCTGGTCTGACCTATGATGGGCCAGAATTGGTGATACCTGATTTGGGCCTGCAAATTTGAATGAGTCACGAGGTAAATTCAATTCAACGAATCCTCCACCCATCATCAAATAGATAATTGATACTGGATTCGTTGAAGCTATCATGTTTCCCCTAGCTGTGCAATGCCCTGAGCTCATCTTAGAGTGCATTAGGCACTATGATTCACAAATGCATGAGGTGAGGACATAAGACAATCAACTGGTTCTAAAAACCCATAGGTCCACCTTTGGGTCCTACCTAAGGATTCCTAAAAGGGATGAGTATTTTCCAATGAACATGACAAACTCTCAAATTGAGTTCACTAGTAGGACAAGAATTTGCATAAATGAAATAGAAAAAAATTGATTGGCCAAGCCCAATAGGGGAAGATCCCAATTTCCTTGGAAGTTGCACTGAATGCATTTCATAGAGGAAGTGGCCGAAATTGTGGTGTTATTGCACAGGTTAAGGGGAAATGATGATGTCCACAGTTTTGATGAGTGGATGCATTTCTTCATCCAAATTATGTTATGTGGAGAGCAATTTTTGGATTGGGTAGACATTATCAAAAACCACATTCATGAATTGATGAAATTCTTTACCCTCAATAAGTTCTTCTACATGTCCTATCTGATATATGCCCTTATCAGTACCAAACCTTGGCTCGAATTGAGACCAAGTGATTTGTGTTCATCCAAAAAGTGCCCATTTATGATTATTATGACAAAGTGCAACTTCAAAAGAGTTTCCAACATTTTAGAAGAGTGACGGTTACCTTCACCTTGAGGATGACAAGAGAATTATAGGGGCACCTTGCAATGCATTTTTCACCTCAGGAAATACAATTTGTGAATTTCTACGGTAGCCATTTTAACCAATTCCAAAGGTTCTCTTATATCAGTGTTGGTGGATATGTAGGGTTTCCAATTAAATTGCCAAAGTACCCCAAAGATAAATGGGAGGTCATCGAGGTGAGTAGACAATTGGCCCATACAATTTCAAATCAATGTTTGATGCCCTGAATATTGAAAAAGAGCTATCCAAGCATAATATGAATTCATATCATGAGTGAGTCTCTTTTGGATTGAAATATTATATTAAGAATAATATGAAGTTAATCCCTACTTTCTATCACAAACGCACCCTTGAAAATTATTGGGCTGACTATTTTGATGAGTATGAAGTCAAAAGAAGGAGTTAGATGAGATTGTTTGTGGAACAAATAATCATATATGATTTGAAGTGGAATTTACAGGGCATCGTGGAGGATGGATCCAACATGGTGGACCCCGTGTATGCTGAATTAATAGATGACTGACCTATCCTTGCCATGGATTGGAGTGGCAAAGAGAAGGAAACCATTTAGGCTAAAACTGTAGATATCTTGACTAGAACACGAGAGTGGGTGACCAAGAAGAGGATAGAACAATCTCATCCTCATACTTGGTCTAAAACTCACAACCAGTCAAAGGCACATCTCAAGCTTCTGTGAGTAGGAAATCAACTGGTAATGTTTCACAGTATTTATCCTTAGGAGCTCAAGGAGATGGTGATGGGGATCCTCCAGACAAAAATATGTTTTCTCAAACTTGTGGTGAGGATATATTGAACCTGCCCATTCTAGAAAAGGAGGATGAGGAAGGTGAAGGAGATGAGGTTTTGGAAACCCTAAATATTAACTCCTCCCCCTCTTAGGCTGAATCGTCTATCAGAGAGGTGAACCCATTTTGAAAGTCAAAAGAAGTTGCATTAGCATAAGACACTCTTCCAGTTACAAGGATATTGTTTGAATCTCTAGGCCCGAGGGAAACATAGGTCTCAAAAACTCTATCCTAGTTGGATGAATCTCTATCGAAGAAGAGGAAGGCCATACAACCAAGTTTTCCCAAGCATGATATGGTGGGTAGACTGTTTCGGAGGACGCCAACTCCAAAATCAAAGAAGTTAAAAACTATTGCTAGGCTAATAGATGATATAGAATTCAGATGCCTCCAAATGAAGATTTCTCACCCTTCGGTGCCAAAAGATGCTACTTAGGCAGCTGCGGGTGACTTTGAAGTAAATAGTGTAGACCTTAGTCCACCTACCAAAGATGGAGGTGTGCAAAATTTTCAAGTGTGTGCAGCCAGAATGGTTGAAAGATCAAAAAAGGATAAAGAAAGAAAAAATGAATTGGAAGCCTAGGTTAGAGACCTAACTAAATGTTTAAGGTATGTCTTTGAGCTTGTTCCTCAATCTCTATCTTAGGTTGCTTCTTTTGTAGAATCTCTAATTGTAGTTGGAAAAGAAGCCATGATTAAAATTAAAAACTTCCAAACCTTGAGTAAGGCTATTAATGATTGGAGTGAGTCCTTGATTAAGTAGGGAAGCTTTGTCATTTTTGAGTCTATAAAATGCTTCCAAGAAACAAATTCCTTGAAAACTACTTTAAGGGAGGAGAGGATGTAGAACACCTATCAAATTGAGTTGAAGTTAATGTTAGGTTTAGACATGGGGAAGTTGGTCGTGAAACAGGTTATAACCTAATGCTTTTGACACTCGTTTCTTGTCATGGAATAAGGGGGTAGAATGGAAATTGCAGGTTGCTAAGAAAAGTATGCAGAAGCTCAAGGAGCTCATTGATGAGTGTGTTGTTGTTTTAGAAGAGGCACTAGGTCCCTTGGTGGCCCTTGAATTAATCTGAGATAAAGGTGAGATGAAAGATGATATTGATACCAAGAGTTTGATAGACCATTTCCAAAAAATGGTTAAAGAAACACTTGATTCACCTACACTCAATGTCGATCACCTGCAAAATCTTAGTGAATTAGATCTGGTTACTTCTCAAGAAATTGATCTAATGGCAGTATGTGGGTGCCACTTGGCAGTAGCTAAAGATAGTCATATTACATGGAAGGCGAGGATGGAAAATTTGGTTATTCCTCAACATAAGGACTTGTTACAGATCCTCAAATCTTTTTCAGGCCTAAAAAAAGAAATCGTTGGTGACATCTGAAGCTGGAAATGAGACAACACCATCATGATGGCTCAGTTTTGTTTTTGTTTATTGCTTGTATTTTCATATTTGATCAGCTATGAATATAGAAGAGGTAGTTACTCATCTACCTATATATATTGTATCTATTTTATATGGTCTCTCTCTAGACACTTGATAGTTTTTACACGAAACATTTGTTGTGAATGAGATTACTACTTGTTTATGTGCATTCAATTGTGGGTTTAATTTGAGTTCTTGAATTTCTTTATTTGAGAATATCTTGATGCAATAGCCTATCTTTATATAAGTGATGTAGCTAGCTTCATATCTTATTTCATTTCTCAAATGGTATTAGATACATAATTTATTATTAAATAGTTAGTAGAAATTGGTCTTTGTACTGATAATTATTGCTTATTGAATATCACCTTGATATTAGGAATTTTTTTGATATTGGATATGCCCTTTCTGCTTTCTGGTTAAAAGCATACATGATATTTCAGTATTTAATTTATTAAAAATCTTGTGAGGGATTTGTACCTCAATAAAATTAAAAGTATATTTTTCTTTGTTTAAAGGTCGATATTCATAGCTGTTTGGTTAATTCTCGCACCTTTCGGACATAGAATTGTCATATCCCAAGGTTCCCAATTTGGTAGCCAACACCTTAGCACAAGAGCAAATGTCTTCTCATAATTTATTCCCTCCTTTTGAGAGTAACCCTTGGCCACAAACCTTGCCTTAAATTTCTTGATACTACCATCTGCACTGTGCTTAATCTTATAGATCCAACATGATCCAACCACTACCCTATTTTTCACTCTAGGAAAAACCTCTCACACATCATTTTTCATTATTGATGTATATTCCTCAACCATTGCATCTTGTCACACCTATTTCTATGTGGCCTCCTAATAGCTTGAAGGATCACTATCTACCAACCGACTAACTAATGTCATATAGTAATTATACCTGGTTGGTTGTCTTCATTGTCTACTACTCGTCCTAGGGGATCCCACAAACTGTTGAGTATCTCTATGTGTCTGTTGGTTCCTACTACCATCTGTAGGGGATGAATTATTAAAATCCATGTCTTCCTAATGCATCTCTTGAATTTGTTGCATATTTTGCTCCATACTCTGTGAATTCCTAGCACCTGAACCTGTGCTAGTAATAGTAACTCTACTCGAGCTTCGCTACCCTTGATCCATTCGCATGATCCTTGGAGCTTCTATTGGTTACTCACTTTGATCATCTGCTGGAAAATATTTGGACCTCCTAAATGCATTTTCCTCCATGAATTTAAAATCACACCTAATTGTAATCCTCCTATCCCCTAGAATAAATATCTGGTATGCCTTTGAGGTTTCACTATACCCCACAAAGTACCCTCTCTTTGTAGTCTGATCAAACTTGGAACATGTAGCCCCTAGAATGTGACAAAATGCCACTCCAAAATATCCTGAAGTTGCTTACATCTGGCTTCTTCCCTAGAAGAATACCTCCTTTGGTGTCATCTTTCCCAATACCTTATGTGAAACCCTATTTTGTATGTATACTAATGTACTCCACATGCCTCTACCCATAAGTAACATGGCATATCCTAGTCATACAACATAGCCCTTGTTGCCTCTGATATAGACCAATTCTTCCTCTCAGCAACTCCATTATGTTGTGGGTTGTAAGGAATAATCCATTCTCTCTTGATTCCTTCCTTGGTACAAAACTCCTCGAACTCTTGCCCTTTGTACTCAACCCCATTGTTTGATGAAAGAACCTTTATCTTTCTACCTATTGAATTCTCCACAAGAGATTTGAACTCTTGGAAACGACTAAAGACCTCATCCTTGATCTTCAAGAAGTATATCCAGGTCTTCCTAGAGAAATCATCAATAAAAGTAACAAAGTACTTGTATCCTCTTAGAGACTTTATTGACATTGGTCCACATATGTTTGAATGTACTAGATCAAGAGCACCCTTGGATCTACTATCACTCCTTGGAAAAGATATTTTTGCAAACTTCCCCAGCACACATCCCTTACATGCTTTGTGCTCACCTTTGGAACACTTGTCACTGTCTCACAAAGAAATTTAAGTGCTCCATGATGTATATGGCCCATACTTCTATGCCATAGCTCTCCTTGATCTCTATAATTATTGTTGCTCATGAGTGCCTTATGAGTATCAAACTGTAACCTATAAAGTTAGCCACTCCTAACTGTAATAGCTATGGGTGATTTCCATTCCTTATTCTTGATTAACACTTTTTCCCTTCTAAAGAGGACATTTTAGCCTTTATCTTGAAGGGAAGATACAAAAATTAGGCTCATACCTAAGCCTAGAAAATGCAACACATCATAAATGGGAATCAACTTGCCATTCTCCCTCTAAAATAGCACAGTCCCTTTCCCAACTGGATTGAGTTTGGACATGTTCCCCATAGAAATTTGGATTTTGATGTCCTCCTCCTTATAACCAGAGTACTCTCTAACTCCTATCATTTGAAATGATGCCCCACTATCTATATACCAAACACCTTGTAAGGTTGAGCTAACCATACAAGTTATGAGTACAAACTCATCCTCCATTCTACTAGAAAGCTCATCTGCACTTGTTGAAGCTATTGTCTACTTCTTGTCTTTCTTTTCATTCTTCTTCCTTTGTGGGCAATCACTGACATAGTGGCTAAACTTGTGACAACCATAAAATTTGATCTTATAAAATTCCTTCTTCTTCTTCTCACTTTTAGGATTTGATCCTTTGCTAGACCCCTTCTCTGCTTTCCCTTTTCGTTGTAGGGCAATGTTTTCTTGTTCTGTCTCACTTTTCTAACTATTACTATTGGTTCCACTGACAAGACTAAGTCTAAGATCCTCCCGAGTGAATTCACTCCATAGTCGATCCCAACTTGATAAGGCATCTCATCCATTAATAACTTGAACAAAGACATACCACTACTTAGTAATCTCACTTAGGGATATTCGTACTAGCTTTTCATCATCTAGTTTATCTCCAATAGCTTCCAACTCATCATTGACAAGTCTAAGCCTGGTGAGGTAACTTGTAACATCTTCTCCCTTGTTCATCCGGGTATTCCTCAAATTTTCTCTGAGAATTAGCTTTTGGCTAGTGGTAGCATTCTAGTACAGATTTAGAAAGGTGTCCCACATCTTCTTTGTTGTATCTAACGTTGTGATATGCAAAAAAATATTATTCTTAAAATTGTCAAGGATCAAGCTCCTTGCCTTGGCATCTTCCTTCTTATATACTAAGGGCTATGTTTGATATGTAGGTACAAATACAACAATGGTCACATATTCCTTGATACCATTCCCTTCCAGCAATAAAGAAATTTTGGCTCTCTACACACCAAAATTTGAGGCTCCATCCAATTTGTCCTAATCTCTTAAACCTGATGAGGCCATCTCAAAAGATGAGAAAAATTAATAAATCTGAAGAGGTTGAACTGGGTTTTATAAAACCTCGATTTTCCTTCCTGTTCATATGCTGAGCCTTTTTCTTCCCTCAGATCAACTCTTATAACATGTGAAAATTCTATGGCAGTTACTGATTATTAATCTCCTATCTATATAGATTTATTGACTGTTGAAAATTAATTCATTGCAAATATTGAAAAATAACCCAACTTCAATTTCACAAAGAAAAGGTCATAGGAATAGAGAAGAAAAAATATGTGACACAATGAACACAATACTTTTGGACAAATTGTCCCTAGAAAAACCTTGGAGGAAAAACTAGCACTACAGATGAGGAATTTTATTAAACTTCAGTGAATCAAGAGATACATAAACTTCTTGCCTCTTACTGGCATAGCTCTGACAATATTCTTCTTCAAAAATTCTTCCCTCAATTTATCTTGCTGAAATTCTACTACTATTGCCTCCAATTCTATCACTGCATCCTTGCTATCACTACAAAAGTATTTTCTCTCACTGCAAGTTTATTTACTATCACTACAAACCTTTCTCAAGCGTGTTCTCCAAATGCCCATTGATCCCCTTTTATACTATTCTCATTGAAATACCAATGACCATGATTTAATCTCAATCGATGGCTAAGAGTAATTAGACTCTAACAAACCCTAACTAACTAGTTTCTAGAAGTCTCTAGAGGAATCAATCAATCAATTAATTAATTATCTAGACTCTAGCTAACTCCTTTCTAGAAGTCTCCAAAAAAATCAATTAATTAATTAAATATTATTGGGCTTGGAGACACCTGTCCAAGCTACATAAATTAACGGAGACATAGACCAACCTCACTATTATGTAGTCCATGTGGATAAAACTCGACTATCTAGGTAGTTCAAACTCTCTTTTTCTATGCTTCATCTTGACTTTCTATTTTAATGGAAAAGCCTCTACAATGTCTAGACTATCTATTTTCATCAAATAAGGATGTTTTCTTACTCATTATACGTCCTTTTTGGTGAATCCTTTGGGTGTATTCTTGTCATAAAGTGTTTCATATTCTTTCCGCATTCCTTTCAGGAAAAAAATATTATGTCTTCTTGAAATAATTTTAGAATAAGACTCAATGCTATAGACAAAGCCCTTTCCACATGCCTCCTTGCCAAAGGAATCTCAATGGAGTGTATTAATAAAAGCGAGGTGTTCAAATTTTTCAATTATTCCTTTGGAATTTAAAATAACACCTATGAACTTGTGGAAATATCCATAAAGAGGGTGAATAAAAAAGATCTATTTCTAAAGTTTAAATCTATTTTCAGTCACAAGCTAGCTTGAGATTTGTATGGAAGTCCCTGTAGCTATCCATATTTATTATTTTTCTTATTAGGCTATGTCTAAAGCTTTCTATGGTAGGTTAGTGAGGTTTTGTGATATTTTAACAGGTTTTATGAGAAATCAACTTGTGGCTTCCACAAGTTCTTGTGATAGCTATGGTCTCCCATAACCTAAAAGTGGTATGGGGAATATTTATAGGTAGAACCTTGCTTCATATGCTAAGTCGATTATTTATGTCATTTATGGTTTTGAATCTTAAAAAAAACAAGCATTAAATTAATTTTGATTTTTCTTGTATTCTATTAGAACTCAATTTAGTAGAAAAAAATATTTTAGTGGTTCTCCCTTAGTCAAATTCTATTTATCATTTATAACCAATCTAAAAAATATTTTAGTGGTTCTCACTTAGTCAAATTTTATTAAGTGTTGTTCCTCATCATCTCCCATGTTCCTACCATATGCTAGAAGTTGAAGAAAATTGAAAAAAAATGAAGTCTAGAAAGGTTTTATTCATTTCCGATTATTCTATGGAGTTGTAGAGTTTTACTAGACTATTGGACTTCTAGGTGTCCAACCTTCCATCCTCCTCTACATCCCTACATTATCCTATTTTATTTCTCCTTTAACCTTTTCCCTTTTGTGAACTTGGAGAGGTCATTAGAACTTCTTTTGATCCTTGTCCATTTTTCAAGTTCTAAGCCTCCCTTCCTTCCCTACATCCTCACAATTTTTGATTTCCTCCACTTTTTCAACTTACAATGTTCTAATAGACTTCTTCCATTTTCCTATTCTCCTAACCTCTTGACCCTTGATCAAATTATACCTTTATCCTTGTGCTTTGTTTTCTTTTGTAAAATTTTAGAGTTTCTTCCATTTCCCCTCCATCTCTTCCAATTCCCTCCTCTTTTTCTACATATTTTCCCCATATCCTTGGAAATCCCTCTTGAGACATTTTTTTCCACCTCTAGAAATAAAAACCTCTGGTTCTCTCATAATTTTCAATGTATTCCTTCAATTCTACATTTTATGGGATTTTTCACTTATATGTCTCTAGACTTCCTTTAGTTCTACCTCCATTGCATCATATTTTATAAAACTTTATAATTCTTTCTCTTTTTATTTTTTCCTATCATGTGGAGTTCCTTTGGACTATGAGTGTTCTTATCTCTAATTCTACATCCTTTCCTATATATTTTATTACATCTTCAACTCACTCATTTTCATTCATTTATAGACTTCAATGGAATTTCAAACTTCCATTCCAATGTGTCATCTTGACCTCCAATTTTACAGTGAGATCTCACATTTCTCCTATAGCGCTTCTTGCTCAATTCATTATTCTACAAATCTTTTATGGACTTTCAGACTTCCATGGTAATGTCCAATCCTGCCCTCTAGTCCCAAAATGAAATCCCAAATAAAATTCTTATATTTCTTCCATGTCACCTCTACCACTCCTCAAATTTGACTCCCGCAACTACTCCTAATGGATTTTCCCACCTAAACACCATTTTTAATCTTAAGGGCATAGATTCACAAGAAAATTCAATAGTGAATAATAAACAAACATAGTTTTCCATAAATGTGGAGGTTGAGTTCTAAATTGCAATGATGTCTATCTAAGAGCTAGACTATCCATTTGGTAGATTTTGTGGGATTTCACTTATCTTGCATGCCACATTTATGATCTATAGTTTTTAGTCAAATTCTCGAAAGAAATCGAGTGACCAAAAAATATGCTATATATCCTCTAGTTCATTTTTCATCCAAAATTTTGGTCATTTATGTATTATTATATGACCATAAGTGTAAAGGAGTGTCTATGGTTTCATCTCCCATTAGGAAAATCACCTTTTCAAGAACTCATTTTGTAAATTAGAAAGATGAAATTCTTTTATTAATTTATGTCTATAACTAAATGTCTGCTTGCCCATTGTAGATATTTAGGGGAAATTCTAAGCGGTGAATTATGGTAGACTTTCTACCTTAGAATTTTCTCTATCAAATTTGTCTTATAATTGTAATAAGGATTTGATAAATGTCATAATATTTTATGTTATAGAAAGTCATGTTTCTAACAATCTTTTCTTTAATGCATATAGATTTCTAAATCTTGGAGAGAGATTATTAATCATGTTCAATTGCTTAATATCATCTTTGGTGTATGTATATGCATAACTTATATTTTTATGGTTTTAATTTGTTATTTCTCTTAGTAAATTGCGACTCTATAAACCAATGAATAAGGCACCAATCCTAAAAATTATGATCCACTACACACTCAAATGAAAACATATTTCACTAATAGTTTAGGAGTAGGGTAGTAGTTTTCATGCACCTCATTATTCAATGATTCATCGAGGGAATTTTCTTTAATGATCCATAATAGTTTCCAAGAAGCACAAAATTGTGTCACACTTTCGACCAACTTATCAACACAAGTGAATTTAAGTATTTTAAACTACAAATTAATTTTGGTGAAACGTATGATCTTGGAAGATTCATTCTATCTAAGTTATACATGTCCACAACTTTTCCAACTAAAATTATTGGCTAAATGCATATTCCACACTACTTTGAGTCTAATTTACCAACAAAAATTAAATTATTTGAAAAACTTAATGTTTCAACAACTTCTACTCATGTAAAAATATGTTTTTTTTAAATATAAAAATAAAGTTTTGTAGATCCGTAAGTTAAGTTTTCAAAAATGTATATATTTTAATAGTTTAATTATTATTTATATTTTCCTTTTTATTTTTACTAAATGTAGGTTATCAGCACAAAACATTAGGTTGATTACCATGTCAAGGAAAAATAGTAAAACTTATTGGAAAATTTTAGAAAAAATATGATGCCCTAGACACAAGAATCTATATCAAGATGGTATATTTTAGATAAATACTTAATATGAAATTTTCCGTTGACTAGAAACAACTAAGTTTAAATACACGTGCATTTTAATATTTATTTAAAAATATATATTTATCAAACTTGGAAATAAATATATCAATTCCCTAAAGTTTCAAGTTATAAATACACACAAAAAAAGTGAAGGAAAAAAAATACTATATAAAGATGACGTATCATGTAACTTCATTTTTCAGCATTTTATCAACAACTAAATTATAGTGTTAATTTATTAAAAAATGTATTCAAATAATTTTTTAGTTTTTTCATAAAAATACAAATATAAAATATATCAAAAAATTAATATTTTATTAGTTTAAATCATTTCAAAATTTAAATCATATATATCATTTTTTAGTGATTCAAGTTTAAAAATTGGATCGGTGTTGGTCGATTCCTTTATAAAAGTGTGACACAACTTTGTACTTTTTCTAAAGAATCATGTTTTGCATACCTAGATATTATTGTTCCACAATAATGTCTTTATCAACTTACTAGATGTTGTATTTCTAGTAGGTTAGTCAAGTTCATCTAGTCATAGATTTTGAGGAAAAGTATGCATCTATTTTAAATATTTTATTTGTTTATCTTTAGTTGTGATTAATATTCCTTAGGATGCCTCTAGGAACACACTACTAGTTTTAACTAATCCTGAAGTTTAGGAGAGATTATCCACTCTCAATAGTTGGCCTTAAACCACATAATATTTTTTGACCTAATGAATCCCCTTTCTAGATAAGATTTCCCTAGCATTGTAGTAGATAAATTCCTCTAGGAGTGTAAGTAGTGATTTTTGAAAAAAAAAAATCTCAATAGAGTTAGAGTGGAACACCACTAATTCTCTAATCAAGATTTAAAGTTCGATTAGTATTCAAAATATTTTAAAATCTTTATGAAATGCTTCTCAAGTGGTTGGAAATATTTTTATAAATATGAAATATTTCAATGACTATGGCTTATGTTAGTCTTCTATTATCAAAACTCCTAGTTTCCTTATAGCGAAGATTAATTTGTGAACATTGGGTTTATATCCCTAATGTTATAAATGGATTTTTATACTAGATTAATAATGCAACACTTAAGAACTAATGTTATTCATTTTAGTATGATTGTTAAAATAGTTCAAACATTGTCTAATAATTGTCTCCAATATGGAATATGCATAAACAAATATCAATATGCAATAAAATACCAATAACGCCATGTTTTCCTTTGAAAAAAGATAAAATTAGGTGAAGTACTCTAGGAATAGTATGCCAAAAGGCATCCTAATCACTATATCAGCTATTAAATGTGAGTATATTAAATTATCATTAAGGATCATTTCAGAATTGACAATAGTTTGTAGCTTCCACAACTATTTCTCCCACCTTTGAACACTCGAAATTCTACTTTTTCAAGGAGAAAATGAATTAAGGAATAAAATAAGGTTACTCCTAAAAAACCATCAATATTATATTTCTTACAACTTTCCATGGCACCATGAAGGTGAAAATAACATGAAATAGATAGATTCAAAGGCTAAAACTCTTTGAATTCCATTTAATAGTTACATTATATTAAGTTCCTTGGAACTACTTAGTAATAATTTAACATGGTAATTAAGAATTCATTGTAATGAAAAAGTGTTCAACATTAAGATTTAACCATTTGACATGGTGAATGAATATTTTCTATAGTACTTAATGGTTTCATCATCTAATTGCAAGTAGAGAATTTATTAAACTTGATTTTCTACATCATGTTGATGTAATTTTATATATCACGAGATGTATAAAACTACTATATGAATACTAAATTTATACAAGGTGAGAGCATGTTTTTGTGCTCCACTAGTTGGCCAACCTTGAAAATGCATAAAATATGCTAGGTTTTATCTAAGCAATGATGGTTTGAACTAATCCTAAGTGATTAGATCATAACCCCCTTATGTGGATCCTTGGGGGAATCTTGTTGAACACATAAAAGTGTTGAGAGGGGGTGGGGGTGAATTAATAGTTAATCAAATTCTCCACTTCCAACAAAAGTTAATCAAATGAAAGCATTTAAAACATGAGAAGAAGGAGAACACACAAGAACACAACCATAACACTAGATTTACGTGGAAAAAATTGTAAGGAAAAAACCATGATGAATAAGCTAGTTGGAGCTACTATCAAAATCTAGCCTCACAAATAAAACAATATTTACAATGAGTTTTATGGCTTCAACCAAAGGAAGCAACATCTCCTTACAAACAACACTTTGTAGGATGAGGTTACAACCTCTGTACATAATATTTGATATGGATTATTGATCAATCATTAACACACCATTATTCTACCTTCAACACACTAGTTTTGACACTTTCTTAAAAACCTCTTTTTCCTTTAGGTCACTACTTTCAATACCTTTGCTTAACAACCTTTTCTACCTTCAACACATTTTATCTTAAATATACTCACACAAGCCTCTTCGCACTTTCACATACACTTACTAATGTGCTACCATGCCTAAATTGATATTTTCCACATTTCATTATCAAAATTTATTTATATGGATTTATTATTCATACAATATCTTTTTAAACATACGCCATAGACACAAACATAGACATCTTTTCAATAGATTTTATCTTCTATTTGTATCCCCCACAAGCTTCAAAAAGTTTCTCCTTTTCGGTGAAGATGAATCAAATAAAATGACTTGCATGCATCTTCCATAACAATTCGACTCCGAAAAAATCTACGATAAGAAGGAATCACATGCAGTTTAAACCAAAAGATAGAAATGACCTATTTTTCCATATGATACAATTTGAAATTGGCACACACTTCCAAAAATTTGGTGCAATCATTTCAACATGTCAAGTCAACTCAACAAATACTTAACCTTATTCAAATTAGCTCTAGACCAAAGATGGTACCGAAGAAACAAGATTAACATCATGCAGATCATGACAGGATATTATATGTGTTTCCAAATATTCCTATACACTTCTTTTACCAATTCACACAATTTCATGTTGGCACAAATACTTGAGCATTAATGTGGGTAATCCAAATATGTTCAAGTTGTATAGACTTGATGAAGAACATTGAAACACATGCTTGCGGTAGACAAGATCATCTGATACTTGAGCTAATCAAATCCAAATGATAAGAGGCATTAAAAGGCAGTGGCATCTGTTATATCCCTCAACATTTTTTAGCTTGTAATAAGAGTTTTCTTCACTTAGATGACTGAAATAACTATGGTATGAATTACAACTTACAACTTGAAACATATGCATTTATTGCCTATATAAAATATTCCTCCAACTTATAGGACTATATCACCAAGTGCAAAGAAATACAAAGCATTTCTTTGACCCATCTTGATTGTAACCACAATATTCAATAGTATTCATTTTGCTGGTTATAAATCACTTTGCAATAGGCTTCATGATCTCAAATTTGAATCACACATACCTGAGGGTAAATGCAAGTTATTGTTCCTATGCATAGGCACAAATCTTCAAATGCGGTATAATGCGGTACAATTTCTTGATTCTATGACACCCTTCCTGATAGGAACAATACTTAGCCAAATTCCTCCAAATTTTTTTCAACATACTCCACCCAATGCCAATCCATATGACTTCATAGCTTCTATGATATTCGTTAGTAGAACAACTTATGCATTTAACTTACATATGAACTTCAGGAGATAGAACCATGTACAAAAGAAACTTATCTTATCTTCTTGCCTTCTACCATCATTGCACCTTTGAACTGTTTCTTTGTCATCACAAATTTGACATCAATGAAACTATGTACAACAAATTCTTTTCCACTCCTATCTAGATTCTTAAAAAATAGTTTTTGTCACATTTTTAAGGGTAAAAAAAATCATATGAGTGTGGAATTTTATAAGAATATCGACCATGCTGTTTGCTTTCCCAAAACATATAATATGTTTTCTAATTTTTATTATGATATATTTTATAATTTTATAATCAACATAGGTCTATTAGAAAATTAAGAATCTCTATTCAACACACTAGGAAAAATGGAGAACTATGTCAATTTTTTTTTAAATTAATTAAATACCATATCAATGTGTTAAGTGGGAAAGATGTCTAAGATCCAAGAAGTGAATTAACCTAGATCTAGCTTTCCTTCTTTTGGACTTAATGTTAAAAAACAAACCAACTAGGGTTTAATGATTGGCCAACAACCTTTAGGGAGAGCCAATATGTTAGAGTTTGGTTCTTTTGTGTTGCAAAGAGGGTCAATTTAATGTGTGTTTTAATTAGCCTATTTGACATAAATCCTAAATCTAAAAATGTAATTTATTGCATAGATGAAAATAAAAAATTAACAAATTAATTAAAAATCTAAAAGAGGCGAATAAAGCGGCACTTACACTTGAAGTTTCAGCCTGAATTTGAGGGACAAGTGCAAGGGTGTCCTTGTCTAGAATTGAATATTTTTTAATTCTTTAAATAGGGTTTTGAAGGTATAGGTCTTCTCTACACTTTTTTGCAACTTTTGTTGATGAAAATTCTAGATCTAACTTGCACACATTAAAAGAGGGGGAAAGGTTGTGTTGTATAGGGGCTTTCCTAAGTCAAGCCCTCATTTTTTGTTTCCACCTCCAAAAAAACAAATTATCATGCTAAAGAGTGTTTAGCATAGCTTAGAAGAGGCAAATAAAATAATAAATGACTATAATAAAAAAATTATAATGATAATGTTACCTTGGGTATGAAACCCCTATCAAAGTGATGTCACACCATAAAATTTCATAAATATTTGATGATGGATGATTGGATTTCCTTGATGATCTACAAGAGGTTAGTCTACAAAAAACAATAGATTTTTGAAGATAACATGCAGAGGATAACTCACATACATCTTCATAATAAAAGAATAACAGTGCATGATTGATCATAATAGTTCCTAGCTATTCAAATAAGATGGAAAACTTGTTTATATATGAATCCCAATTGATGTTTTTTGGATATATGTTGACTTGAGGGAATTTTACAATACTCAAAGTTGATATTTAAAATAATAGAGGGAATTCTTAGGACTGCAACACCCTTAACCTAGTTTGAGTGATCTTATCCAAAATTTTCCAGGATGTTGAGGATTTTATTATATTTTCCCAATTCAACCCCAAAATGAACAAATTATTAATATAATTCATTTTATAGGTAAAATAGGAAGTCAAGATATTGTGAAATTTCCAAGGGTGACAATTTATGACACTACATTGTAATGTGCTTATTCTGATGAAAAATTATAATTTTGATATTTACTCGAAGAGAAATTGTGTTACAATTATTATTTTTTGTTAAAATGTGAAGCACCCATAATTATATTAATTAATATGAGAAATTACATAAAAAAATTGTCGAGAAATAATATAAAATAAAGTTGCAAGACTGAGAAAAACTCAAAAAAAGCAAAAGGAAGTAGCAAATATCATTTAAAGAAAAAGAAGAAAAGAACACAAAATTATATAAGAGTAATAGATAAGGGATAAAATATTGGGATAAGATACATGAAAAGACACTTTATTCACTTCCATTCATAGAGTTACTATCCTCATCACTCAAGAGTAGGTCTACATCACAATGAGATTACTGGTTCTTGGAGACTCTAAACCAAGAATCAAGAATAGAGGAGGATGTTTAAAGGAATTCACAAAGCCTTGAAAATGGAATTGGCCATATGAAATACATATTCATCAAGTTAGAGATGATGAGAAAGAATTTTTTTTTGAAGGCCTAGGGTATATTGATTATAAAAGCTGATGGAGATGGCATTGAAGATATGCCTTATTTCTAGTGACTAGTGAGGTGAGTGACCACTTCTTGAATGTAATTTTCTACCATAGCACATTCAATTTGAAAAAGAAATCTTAGATTCTTCATATCATAAGCCCCTTTATTAGAGGGATCATATTATTAAAAGACGGAGAAAAATAAAATCATGAGAAACTTTAAAGTCAAGCTAGATATTTTTCTAGAAATATTATTCATCATGAAAAAAGGAGATCTAAAAGATATGAGATGAAGTCCCACATGTGAAGTTAATGCCAAGGGAAAGGAAATGACTGAGCAGACATCCTATATCCAAGATTATATGAAGCCAAGTAATTAATAGTAAGTGATACCACACATCCAACGAATGACAAACTATACTTATAAAAACATATAATAAACACATGAAATATTAGCAATAAAGACAATTACTACTTTTTTAGAGACCACCAGGGATGGATAAGATAATAGAGGGTTACACTATTTGGAAAGAACCTAAAAATATAGAAATTTGAGACATAGTATAATGGGGTTTTAAATATTGGAGCTATCGAATTCCAAACAATGAGCATCTTAATCAATTGCTTGGAAGATTTTCTAAATCATTAGCTAGAGAAAATTTATTTCACTTTCGAAAATTACCTCCCACCCTATATTTTTGTGGATTCCCTTTAGACACGAACATCAAAACTAAACTGGTATGTACTCATTATATGTGCGGATTGGGATTGGGATGATATATGAATTTGTAGCGCGGACTAAATTTAGTAAAATGGTTTAAGAGAAATTCCGTATAGCCAAATTTTTGGCTTATGGTATCAAAGTTATAAATTTAACCTATATTTTTGCGAAGCCGTACTCATTGTTTGTGATATATGTAATCATCCTCTAGCGTGTATAATAAACTTGCAGCACTCGAAAGGATTTTATTCAATCAACATATTCCTCTCATCAATGTCAACAAATTTGATACCCCAATGCCTAAGTTATCACATTCTTTTTTGTGAGTGTTTTGGCCTGTAGTGTTTATGTTCCATCATGAGAGCTCTAGCAATGGTGATTTAAGGGTGTCGTTTCGTTCCTGTGTAGCATGTAGAAGAAGGAGGATGGAGTTCTATCCAAGGAACTACAGAGTGTTCATCCCCGTTAATGACTGGGAATTTCCTATTTCAGATGAGATTGGTGATGCAGAGCTGAGCTTAGTCTTCAAAGATCATTGCGCTACTTTTAAAAGAAACAACAAAAGGGTAATTGGGGTCAAGATACTGGAACTAGAGGCTAAACATTTGATCTATCCTTATCAATTGTTGTCGATCTTCATTTCCAACTTGTTGGATGTGCTACAGAGTGTTAGTTTGGTGGAGACTATCACAAATAAGGTGGTAAACAGAGAATTTGTTCTTAATGGTATCCTTCATAAAGCTTGCGAGAGGTATGATCTATGGAAAGGACATAGGTATGTGGGCGGCTTATTTCCTAAACATTTTTTGTTACATAAAACATTTTTTCCAGCTTTGTTTGTTGCTATAAACAAGACTTTTGTACAACAAAATTCTATATATATGTTAAATGCAAGCAGAAGAAATGCAGGGGAGATTGATACTGCCCTAGAAGATAAAATAAAAGAGAGGTGCAAGCCATATTGGCTTTGCTCATGCATGTACATGATACTCTAGGGCCACAACAGTTAGCAGATGAAAATAGTGCTCTTCAACAACCAGCAGAGGTGAAAAGTGGACATCAATAACCAACAGTTGTGAATTGTGGGCTTCTTTAGCCAACGGGTGGGCAACGTTATGGAAGAACAAGATGAAAATGAAATTTAGCCTGTGCAGATGGAGGAATAACACCCTCAAGTTGAAAATCTTATTTTTGCTTGGCCATAGTAGCTACTCAATAAATGGTTAATTGTAATAGTCAAAAGCCATTGTATGCTCTGTGTCTTCATTTTTCTATATTCCAAGGAAGACAATATGGTCAGTTAATAGTAATGGTGATGAGAAGTAAGATATGTGATAACATTTTGTCATGAACCTAGGGTGAAATTGTAAGCTACTTTCTGTGATAAAAAGAGCCAAGAAAAGGTCAGATCCAAAGAAATATAGTCTTGGGAAGGAAATATATCCAATATTGTAAATTTTATATTATTATTAATATAAATATAAATATAGGCATTATGCCTTTTGCTCAAAAAAAAAAACATCAAAACTAAAGGGTGTTTTTCTAAAACCCCAAAATAAAAGAATGATATGGATTGTATGAGGATGTTCGATTTATTGTTTTGGGGGGAATGATTATTCCTATAGGTCTATTAGGTATAATTCTTTGGTACTATAATGATTGTTAATTCAACTTTAGAATCTACAATTTTTGGGTATTCTAGAAAATTTAATTTGATAGTCAAAAGTGTCGTGCTTGCAAAAGTGCCATTTTAGCCTATCAAAAGCATGACACTATACCTAAAATGTATGAAAAACAAATCCAACTATGAAATACTAAAGGAATAAACAAATAATCAAACTAAATGATAGTCAAATAGTTATAACAATAGAGAAAATAAAGCAAATTGATTTAAACATGATGCAAATTTACAAACATCCACACACAATTCACCTTAGAAAAAATCCATTGCTCTCCTTTATTTCTCCTTGGGAGAAATGGTATAGGTAATATTTTTTCTCATATTTATATTAAGCACAATAGCACAAAAGAAATTGCAAAATATTATAGCTTTTCTACACAATTTGAGATGAAAATGGAAGATGGGATGCTTGCATTTGTAGATATTTGGCAACACTGATAAACAATCAAGATGAAAGGAGAGGTTGAGAAGATTAATGGTTGAGAATTGATGAGAAGAATTGAGGGTCAGTTAAGTGGCCGCATGACTTTAGATAACTGATTACATGATTTAGTTAAGAGGATTGATTAGAGTGTTAACTCAGATTGATGGTTAGTGGACTAAATTGATTGCTTAGAGGACTCGAAGTGACTGGGAGTGAGGTGGATCTGCTTGATGAGTGGACTGATTAGATTGATTAGTGGACTAAGAGTAAGTCTTAGTCAACAAGTGAGATGTAATTTACAGGAGTATTTAATAATTAAATAAATTTAATTATTATTTACATGTGCAAGGTTGAATTTAATAAATAAAATAAATATTTTTATTTATTTTGAAGAAGATAATGTTTGAGAAATAAATTAAATAATTAAAAATAATTACTTAATTTAGGAAGTGAGAATTTATTAAATAATATTTTTTTAATTTGGAGATGAGAAATAGATAATTAATTAAATAATAATGAATTATTTAATTTTTTGTATTTATAATAGTTAAAATGTTCAAAATACAATGCATGTATAGTTATGATTGCTATAGCACCATATATTAGATCAAATTTGTGCCATGTAGTGTAAGTAAACTAAAAACTATACTATTTGAGTGCTTCTAATGACAAATTTTCAATAGTTTAGTATGTACTGATATACAAAAAGATTAGAATGAAGATACAAGTACTAGACATATACATTCCTTATAGATATTGGTTATTAAGAGGCAACCAAAACATTTTTTGTAGATGCTTATGGTCTAATTTAAAATTTACTGCTCTCACTATAAGATTATGTCTTTCCAATTGGCCAATGTTTCAATAGCTTCCATTTCCTCATTTGAGAAGACCTCCTCAATTTCATAATTATCATAGGTGTGTAGCCTAGGTCCTTTGGTTTCCTACATCTTTTCTTTTCCAACTTTCTCATTAAGGTCTCTTTGGAAATTTTTAAGTGCCTTCATGAAAACTGCCAGGCTGGGTTGGCCTTGCTGCCAGGAGTGACCATATTTTACCTCATTTTGGTTTACTAGTAGGACCCCATCTATCAAAAACTTCAAGAACTTGCCTTCAGGAATCTCCATGGTGGCAATGACTTGCAATGCAACATTGAGAAGTGTGTGTCTTTTTGAAGACTCGATAAGTGACCTCTGGCTCACTTTAAATTTGTCCTCATTTCCTACCTTCCAAATGCACCAAAGAATCTTAATAGATAAAGTATGCCAAAATAATTGCAAATCTTTATTTAACTTTTATCATTTCCCATTAAGATTTATTACCAATTGGATTTCCCATTTTCCCCCCATATTTTCTTAAACTTGGAAGTAGAAGAATAAATAGTAAATTAATTAAATAACATTAATTATTTAATTAATATATGAATAGAGGAATTATAATTAAGAGATTAATTAAATAAAATTAATTATTTAATTAATATATATGAATTTAATTTTAAAAAATTGAAACTATTTATTTGTAAATATTAAGTGAAATTGATCATTAATTTAATCAAATAATGAAATTATTTAATTTAATATTGAAGACATATTAGTTAGGCTGAATGATGGAAAATGACTTGTTTTGGATAAAATTTGTTAGTTAGAATTAGTCTCTATACAATAATAATGGCAAAGTGTGAATGTATCTAATAGATCTTTAGTCCATACCATTTGTGGTTTGTTGATTATAAGTTACTTTGAATGGTTAAAACAAGCTTAAGTATTTGTTATAAGTTCAATTTTGGATGTTCATTTATATTATGCTTTAATTGGGTATTTGAATGAATGCTTATGATTTGAAACTATTTCAAGTTTCCTTTGAAGATTGAATTATTTTTGTAGCTTTGTGAATTTAACTCTAGTTAAGTAGGAATTAGTTTTGTGAGGGCTCTATCTATCTACAACATCAACCATTATTGTCATTTTCCTTAGTTTTTCATAGCTTATTCTCTTTCTCTTTACCTTTGGAATTTTATTTTAAAAATGGGTTAGTTTAAGAAGAAAGCATCACAAAAATTAACACACTAGATGATAAAATTCATTCTCAAATCTCAGATCTAGAAATTTAGCAAGGGTTTCAAACCATTTTCAAATTTTATGAACCCTTGATATTTAAAGTTCCAGCTTAGCTAACATAAGGCCCCTCATAAAAACAAAAAAACATAAAACCATTGGGTCATTTTTGTAAAGTGAAAACCTGACTATCAAAGCCTTCACATTAACTTTCTAAAGTTTATTAAAAAAATTAGTGTTTTATTTATGTTGTGATGTGCAAAAATAATCATCAACAAGATGAGGTTCTTATATTGAGTTTAAGACAGAAGATCCCACCAACTGAGAGCAATGGGAAATTGAAGTATGATTTTGAGTACTTGCTTCCTAGTTTAGGGTGCCTAACGCCCTTGTCTAGCTATTTATTGGTATGCGGTGATTGATCATGCAAATATTGTACACTCTTTATGTATCCTCATCAAGGGGTCAGTAGTTAATTTTTGGTAACCGAAAAATGAGAAATGACTTTGTAAAACCCTAAGTCTATAAGCATCCAAAAATATTATTATAAGTGGATGGGATGTATCTTACGATATGTTATTCACGAGATTGTAATCTGTTTTGCACTAGATAATAAAATAATTGGATGGTTGAGTTGATGTGGATGTAGCCCATATTGGGTGAACCAAATTAAAATTCTTTGTTGATCTCTTTTGTGTTATTCTTCATTGTTATTTTTGGGTAATTTAATTTGCATGTAATTGTTAATGTTTATTGCTCCAACTTGCATGAACCCTAACAATTGGTATCATAGAAACATGTATTTCAATTGACTAGCAAGAAACCTCTTAATTTGAGTGGGAGCAATGGAAGAAGGAAAATTCAAGGTTGAAAATTTCAATGGCCAGAATTATCAATTATAGAAGATGCAGATGGAAGATTATTTGTATCAAAAGGATCTATGGCAGCCATTGCAAGGAAAATCAAAGAAAGATGCTACAATGGTTGATGAACAATGAGAGATTCTAGATAGAAAGGCACTGGGATCCATTTGGTTATGCCTAGCAGCATTTGTGGCATTCAATATAATAGAAGCAATGACAACAGAGGATCTAATGGAATCTTTGGCTAAATTGTATGAAAAACCCTCAACCTCAAACAAGGTATTTCTCATAAAGCATTAGGTTTAATCTAAAAATGATTGAAGGTAGATCTTTGACAGATCACTTAAATGAGTTTAATATGATTACTAGTTAGTTAATTTCTATAAAAGTGAATTTTGATGAAGAGGTGAGGGCTCTCTTGGTTTTATGTTATTTTCCAAAAAGCTAAAATAGCTTGTTAATGGTTGTAAGTAACTTTGTATTTGGTTCAAATACATTGAAATTTGATGATGTTGGTGTTATCCTTAGCAAGGAAATGTGACGAAAAAGAAAAAGTGAGAGTTCAACATTTGGAAATTATTTGACTATATAGAACAAGGGAATAACAAAGGAGAGAGGAAAAAGCCCAAAATATTGTGAGAAGCCACAATGGAATTCGAGGAAAGGAAAATATAAATCCTGAGGAAGAATGAATTGTTGGCATTGTGGAAATTTAGGACACTTGAAGAAGGATTGTTTGTCTTGAAAGTCCAAACAAGGAGACAAACAACATGATGACAGTAAGGAAGATAATGTTGCAAGTAATAAATTGCAAGATGCTTTAATTTTATGTTTAGATAATGCTAATGATTCATGGGTAATGAATTCAGGGGCTTCATTTCATGCCACACCCTATAGGAAATATTTTGTAGATTATGTTCAAGGTGATTTTGGATAGGTATATTTGGGTGATGATGAACCCTGGTGGATTGTTGGGAAGGAAAAGATAAAAATCAAGTTGCATAATGGAAATGAATGGTTGCTACAGGAGGTAAGGCATGTTCCAAATTTGAGAATGAATTTAATTTCTATGGGACAACTTGGTAGTGAAGGTTGCATAGTTATCTTTTTAGATAGATTCTTGAAGGTTACTAAAGGTGCACTAGTAGCAGCTAAAGGTGAAAAGGTAGGCACATTGTATTTGTGTACTAGTAATAATTATTCTACCTTAGCTGCTATAGAAATAGTTGCTACTAAGATAGTTATAACACTTGCTACAAGGATAGAAACAAAATTGTGGCACCTTAGACTTGGGCACATGAGTGAGGAAGGGATGAAGATCCTTCACTCCAAAAATTTGCTACTAGTTTTGAAGGAGATTAATTTATATTTCTGCGAAAATAGTGTTTATGGGAAATTGAAAAGAGTCTGATTTCTAAAAGTTGGGAAAGAGAAGAAAAGTGAAAAATTAGAGCTTGTGCATTCAGATGTCTAGGGACTAGCTTATGTATCTTCTCTTAGTGGATCTTGTTATTATGAAATACTTTTATTGATTATGCAATGAGAAAAACATGGGTGTATTTCCTAAAGTAAAAATTAGAAGTATTTGAAACTTTTAAAAGTGGAAACTTTGGTTGAGAATGAGACAAGAAAAAATTTGAAGTGTCTCAGATCTGATAATGGAGGCAAGTATTGCAATAGAGAATTTCAAAATTATTGTTGATACAATGGAATCCATAGGTAGAAAATAGTTCCTAGAAACCCACAATAAAATGGTGTGTCTGAGAGGATGAATAGGACTATTATGGAGCATTTAAGGAGCATGAGATTGCATGCGAGACCACCCTTAAACTTTTGGGAAGATGTTGTACATACCTTTGTTATTTAATAAACATGAGACCTTCAAATCCTTTAGATGGTGGCATTCTAGAGGAGGCATGGACGGGTAAAAAGGTAAACTATTCATTTCTAAAAACCTTTGGTTGTGAAGCTTTTGTCCATGTTGGTATTGAAAATAGAACCAAGCTTGAGGCTAAGTCTTAAAAGTGTACCTTCATTGGATATGGAGTAGATGAATTTGGTTATTGATTATGGGATTATGAAAATCATAAAATAATTAGGAGTAGAGATGTTATATTCGATGAGAAGGTCATGTATAAGGATCAACTACAGGAAAAGAAGCATAAACAGGCCAAAAAGGAATATGTGGTGCTGGATGAGATTCTAGAAAATAAAATGCCAGTGGTACCTGATGCTCAACAATAACAAGTTATCCCACAAACTCCTGCAAGTGTTAAACATTCTACAAGGATAACTAGACCTCCAAAAATATTTTCTCCATCATTATATTCTCTATTATTAACTGATTCTCATGAACTTGAAGGTTATGAAGAAGAAATGCAAGTAGATCATACCAAAAATCAGTGGGAGCTAGCAGGAAAGAGGAAATGGATTCCTTTCTGCAAAACATAACTTGGGACTTAGTCCAATCACCTACAGGTAAAAGAGAATTTCCAAATAAACGGGTTTACATATTAAAGGATGGAGATGGAGGAAAGAAACGATATAAGGTCAGACTCGTGGTAAAAAATTTGCACAAAAAAAGCTATGTATTTTTTTTGAAATATTTTCTTCAGTTGCAGAGATGACTTCTATTAGAACTATTCTAAGTATTGTGGCTATAGAAGACTTGCATCTTGAACAACTAGATGGGAGAACAACATTTCTCCATGGGGATTTGGAAGAGGAAATATGCATGCAACAACCATAGGGATATGAGGTCAAGGGTAAGGAGGCATTTTTGTGTAGGTTAAAGAAGAGTTTGTATTGCCTGAAGCAAGAACCTTGGCAATGGTATTTGAAATTTGATAGTTTTATGGCTGAATAAGGTTACAAAGATGTCATTCTGATTATTGTGTTTATTTTAAGAAATTTTGTAATGGTAGCTATATTATCCTATTGCTTTAAATGTTGATGACACGCTTGTTTTCGGGTCTAATTTGCAGCATATTAATGAACTTAAGAAAAAAAAAGAAAATTCATTTGCTATGAAGGATTTGAGTGCAACAGAACAAATCCTTGATATGAGGATCACATAGGATAGGACAAACATAAAATTATTTTTATCTCAAAGTGAGTATGTCGAGAAGGTGTTGAAAAGGTTTAACATGTATAATGCAAAAGCAGTTAGTACACCTTTTCCTAGTCATTTTAAGCTGACTAAGGAGATGTGTCGAAAGGCACAAGAGGAGGAAGAGAAAATGTCTAAGATAGCATATGCATCAATAGTTTGTAGCTTGATGTATGCAACAGTATGCACACTTGGCTACATATCGCAAATGCAGTGGGAGTTCTGAGTAGGTATATGATCAATCTAGGAATGGAATATTGGAATGGGGAAAAATGGATTCTTCAATATTTAAGAGGTACTACTTCAAATAAACTATGTTTTGGAGGAACAATTTTTTCTCTAAAAGGATATGTTGACTTCGATTTGGTGGGTGATATTGATAGCAAGAGGATTACTACAAGGTATGTTTTTACTATAGGAGGTATTGCAGTCAATTGGATTTAAAGGCTACAAAAGGTTTTGTGCTTTCAACCACTGAAGTTGAGTATGTTACTACTATGGGAACTAGCAAGGAGATGATTTGGTTACAAAAATTTTTGGAAGAATTGGGACAATGATAAGAAGATATCCCTTTGTACATTGATACCCAGAGTGACATTCATCTTGCTAAGAATTCATATTTGCATTCAAAAACTAATCACATACAACTTAGATACCACTTCATCTTATTAGTTTTGGAGGATGGACAGTTGAAGCTAGAGAAAATTCACACAAGTGAGAATCTTGCAGATATGTTCACAAAGGAAGTTATATGGGAAAAATTGATTTCCTCATGAATTTCCTTTAGACTTCATGACTGATAATGGCGGACATAGGAAACTAGCCAGACCTATAATCCAGTGGGAGCTGTAAGTATAACGGTGTCATCCAGGATTAGTCTCCAAGTGGGAGATTGTTTGGAGTGGGGCTTGATCAATCTCCAAGTGGGAGATTGTTGGTATGTGGTGACTAATCATTCAAATACAGTACACTTCTTCGGGGTGCAACCCCCAAAACATTTTTCCCCCTTTTTTGCTCATTAAGGGATTGGTAGTTAATTTTTTTAACCGGCAAATTAAAACGACTTTCTAAAACCCTAATTCTAGAAGCTTTGAAAAATCTTGTTATAAGTGGTTAGGATGTATGTTGTGGTATGGTTTTCACAAGATTGTAATATGTTTTGCACTGGATAATAAAATCATTGGATGGTTGCATTTTTGTAGATGTACGCCATTTTGGGTGAACCATGTTAAAAAATTTGTTGATCTCTTTTGTGTTATTCTTCATTGTTATATTTGGGTTATTTAATTTGCATATAAGTGTTAATGTGTATTGCTTTGATCTGTCTAAACCCTAACACTATTTCAAGCCCAATTTTATTTTTTAAGTTCTTTTGTGTCTTCCCTTTATTGTCATGAATTCTATTTTTGTTTATCAGCTTTATATTTTTGGGAAATCATCTTAATTTTTTGCATTTTCATAGTTGACCTTAGAACATCTTTGCATCATCAAATTAATCAATTAATCAGTATCAAATCACACACACTTAGCACATAAAATATAAAAAGGGATTAAAACCCCGATCCACCATTATGTCTCTTCCATTGAGGTTAGTAGCTAAGTGGATTTGAGATCACTTTTAATCCCCCTATTGTAATATTGAAAAGAGTTGTTTAAGCCCTAGATCCCATTTTCCAATATCACAACATCAAAGAAATATTTTCTTATTTTCTTAAAAGATTTTATTGATTGCAATATAGATTCTGTAAGATTAGTCATCTTATGTTTTGGTTAAAGGGAACTTATATAACCTAGTAATGGTATTGGGGATTAGTTGGATTCAAAAATACACTTCACCATTATTTGCTTTCTGGTGTAGGAGCACCTTGACAATATCATGCTTCCATTGAGAAAATCTTGAAATTTGATTAAATCTTGATGTTTCAACATTGTATCAATGTCATTTAGACCACTTCTTATATGTTGAAGTCACTAGGAGGGTTAACATTTAATTTTTTGATTCCATTTTGAAAAAGTGTAAAAGTTGTCATAAGGAAAAAGTGCAAAATTGCAAAAAAAAGATGTAAAAGAGGGAAGGTGAATAGTCATCTTGCTCTAATTCATTAGGAAGTAGTTGGAAATTGATGAGTCATGTGTAAAATTCCTTTAAAATTCATTGTATGAATTTTTGAACGTGTGGGTGATTGAGTTTAAGAATTTGATCAATAAAAAGCACTATTTTTATTCATGTTTCTTCAGAAGTTTACTATTCTTTGGTGTTGTATGGCCCTGTACGGGCATGAATGCATGTATAAATTTTTTTAAGTGATAATATGTTCAATCACCTTCCATTCTAATTTTGTTGCATGCAATTTGGTGGAATCCAAAGAAAGATATTGAAGTTCTGTTGTAGACTATCATAACCCTACCCTAGGGTAAACAATGACTTATTTATTTGTGTTTCTCCCTCTATATCCAGTGAAAACTCTTAATTTTTGGTGAAATTACTCCTTTTTGTATTTAATTTTATGTTTCAAAGTTTTCATATCAAAAGGGGTGAGTTTAGTGTGGTGAATAATTACTGTCCTAGTCTGAAAACAGGGTTTATGAGCAAAGATTGAGGTTAGAGCCTAGGGTTTGTAAAAATACCTTTGGAAATGGACTTTTGAGGGTTTGGTTAGCTTGTGTAGGTCAAAGGAGGATTTTTTTTAAGTGTTGGATACTAGAGTTTGAGTTAGGAGGTTATAGAACCAATAAGACCTTGTGCTAGCCAAGCTAATTAAGCCTAATTTGAGACATTCTTTTCAAAGCAACATATACTAAGTTTTAGATATGTTTTAAAACCTCTTAATGGGTACTCACAAAGCCCATCGAAGTCTTAAGATGAGATCTTCATCAAAGGTTGTGTTATGACAGTCCCATGAGGAGACCTACTAGCATTGAAGGCAGGTTTGTGAGAATAAGCTAGTAGTTGGCATTTAAAGGTCTTGAATTTGAGTAATTTGTGTAAGATAGAACCTCTAAATGGTTTGAAGGTATTGAGTGAGTTTTTTGGGTTAGTGATTTTATGAATCAAAAGGCGGTCATGTGAGTGAAGGATACCTTGAAAGGTGATTGTCTTGTAAAGTGAGTTGATGGAAACCCATTGTTGTGAAATATGTCTCCAATAAGTTGAGTTAAGAATCCTTTGCACTATATCATTTTACCCCTATCCATTCTTTTTCTTTTGCATTTTTGTTGATAATATATTAGAGTAGGTTTTAGATTGTGCTTCTATTGTAAATATTTCTATAGGATTAATCTAAGAATTAATGAGTTTAATCATAAATTATATTTTATAATTTAAACATTGCATGTTGATAAGCATTGAACAAGTTGAGCTTAACATCTTAATTTCAAAAATAAAATTTAAAAAACAATGTGGGTATTTAGGCCATAACTCTCCAGTAATTCAATAACTTTTACAAAAGTACCTTGAGCCTTGGACTATCTTCAATACTATTCAAGATAGTTATTATAATCACACATGTTGGCATATCTAAAAGAACATCAACAAGACCCACTCATATATGTTATTTTAGTAATCTATTTGAAGTTCCACAATAACTTCCCCCACATATGTTAATTGAGTATGAAATAAAATTACTAGGTTTCGGATTCCAAATATGGATATATAATGTCAAATAATTTGAGGCTAACAAAGTATAGGAATAGTTGAAATAACTACTATAACTTGGTGTAAATAGATCTAGCACATGAATAATTTTTTCATCATGGAGGTACCAAAGAATACAAAAGACATGAAATATATGCATAAACTATTGGGGCTAAACTTGATATTGATCACGAATAGGTATCCACAAAACTAAACTGAGGATTTGTTATAGATTAGTTATAAAATGCTAGGTATTTTTAATTAATCTTTAAGTTAATTTTAGATATCACCAATTCTATGCCATAAAAGATGACATATGAAAAAGTAAATTTAAGCCTATAAATAGTCTTTTTAAGTGGCTAATAATTCCATCTATTTCATATAATACTCTAACAACCTTAATGATGGCACTCGTGAGCAAGGTATGCTCACTGATATATAAATGTGTTAATTTTTTTACCTAGATGACATGCTATTTTTTATTAGAACATATGATATGAACTCAAAGTGCTTAGAAAGTGTTAAAAGTATTAAGGGGGAACAAGATGCTTTGAAACAGTTGAACTATGAATCTACATGATAATCATTGGTATATCTTTGTCATGTGGTAAGAGATCAAGTAGTTCATGGATACACCTAACAAAGGTGGAGACCATAGTGAAGTGGCCTAATTCAACCAATGTCATCAAAACAAGTAGATTTAACAAGGCAACTCAATACTTGAGAATTTTTTTCAAATATTTTCCATCCCTAAAGGCAAATCCATGCTATACAAAAAGTTATGATAAAGAATAAATATAGTCTTGAGTGCAATAAAATTAATTTGAAGAGTTGAGAACAAATCCATGCACTTATGTTAGTGTTGCCTAATTTGTAATAGTCATTCAACATGTAGATGAATGTATGGTATTATGTTATAGGGTTTATTACTATTTATGAAGGTAGCCCTATCTATATCTATTCTAATTTGTTACATGGTTTAGTCCCTAGGTGTTGCACTTATGACAAGTAGCTTAATATGTTGATGTTTTTAGTGACGAAGTGGAAACACTAATTGTTAGGTAATGAGATTATTTTTCATATGGACCATCAACCACTCTAATAGTACATGTCAGTACAAAATTTAACAAGAAAACTATTTCAAGTGGATGGGAAAGGAAATATCCAACATAAATATAATTTTTTTAATGTGGACCAACTAAAAGTGGAATTTATGTTTAAAATTTTGAAATGATATAAACTAATGAAATATGATTTTTAATGTAGTTTATGTTTACAATTTTTGTTTAAATTAAAATTAGTTGGATTTTTTTAAATAAATTTAAGAGAAGAATATTAGTTGCTACAAAAAAATTCAAAAAGTGAGGTTGATGGAATGCCACAAAAAAAAAAATTAAAGAAATTCTTATTATTTTCTCCATGTAGATAACTAGAAAAATTTAGTGCTTCAAAAATTATCAAAAAAATATTTTTAACTTCTTTTTTTAAATCAAACTTAATCAAAATGTTATAATTTTCATTGGACATCAAATTTTGTCTAAATTTTTATCATTTAACAAAATAAAAATAGCCTCTTGAAGAAATTCTCTCTTCTAATACACCATATATTTTTTACATATTTATATACATTTTAATTTCTAATTAGTGTCATATATAATTATAATAACCTCTTTGCAATAAATATTTCAATATCATAATAAAGATCAAAATATATAAGAAAATAGATTCTAAACTTTGAACTATACAAAAATATGTTTTAAACTTTTCATTAAAGTTCACCCTTTTTGGAGAAATTTGGAGTTTTGAAGTTTTTGTTTTTCCCAAAAGAGGGGTTAAACTATCTTATAGGAAATTATCGAGGTGGAATTATTTTGACCAAAACCCTTTCATGAGTCTAAACATTCCATATAAATTCAACCTAGTTTGAATTTTAAGATAAATTATATTTATTTAATAGTTTCTAGCAAAACTATTTAACCCATATTCTTTGTGTCACATAAGTGTCAAGTAGTTTAGAGAAAAACTATTTCACCCAAAAATACTCTTTTGACTGAAAATATGATACAAATTTAAACTTTTACTCCACTTTGTATTCATGATCTCTTCAAAAAGAAGCATATACAAAAGATATAAGCATGGTGAAGACTTTGGAAATTTGTTCATGCAATCTAAACAAGGTAAATTTAAAATTTCTACTCCAAAAATTATTTTTCATTTGAAAAATGATGTTTTCTTCAAACAAGTAAATTTCTATGTAACTAAGAAAATATTTTTTTTTTGTTCTTAAAAGAGGCTCATACATCTAAAGTGGCTCCCATTTTGCAATCATTGGAACCATTTCAGACCTTCAATAGTAAGGCTTTGGTCTTATATGTAAACAAATGTCCCAATATTTGTTAGTGAACAAACCAAGAAATTGAAAGTTAGGATGTATTAGTCATTATCCATAACTTCTCACATGTGGAAGAACATTATTATTGACTTTGTAGGTGAACTTCCTATCTTAAACAAAGGGCATCTTTACCTTTTTGTAATGATTGATCTTTTAAAAAGATGAGTGCTTTTATTTGATGCAAGAACTGAAGGCAAATAAATACAACAATGGTGATCTGCTGATCACAAAACAAGCAATTACACGAAAGCCTCAAATTGCCTTAGAGAAGAAGAGGCAGGGCATCAATATATAGAGTTCCAGATTTACAAGTGAGTTATGGCACACATCCACAATGACCAATAACTCAACCATAATACTAAATGCAAAAACAACTAAGTCAAGAAATGCAACTACAATGTTTAATGAGCCCAATGGGCATTACAGATATGTCAAGAAAGGTTGCTGCACATGTTGAAGACTATGAAGACTTATAATTGCTATCATTCTCCCCCATAATGACCATTGGGAAGAACTTGGAGTAGATCTCTAAGTGTCTCGAATCTTTCACGAGCTAGAGGCTTCGTGAAGATATCTGCTATATGATCCTCTGTACTATAGTACATAATCTCGATCAATCCCTGTTGAACCAACTCTCTGATGAAGTGATGTTGAATCTCAATATGTTTGGTTTTACTATGAAACACTGGATTCTTAGTCATTTGTATAGTACTCTTGTTGTCACAATACAACAAAGTAGGTCCATTCTATATTTGGTGCAAATCCTCCAATAGTCGTCTCAACCACACTGCTTGGCATGCTGCAAATGTTGCAGCTTTATACTCTGCCTCTACTGTAGAAAGTGATATGGTAGGCTATTTCTTGGACTTCCAAGTGAATACTGCAGAACCAAGACTAAAAGTATAACTTGAAGTAGACTTTCGATCATCTATGGAACCTGCCCAATCTGAATTTGTATAGCCAATCAACTTACTATCCTCTGAATGCTGAAATCTAAGACCATAAATCAATGTCCCTTTGACATATCTAAGAATTCTCTTAGCTGCATTCCAATGTGTTTTCTTAGGTTCTGACATGAACCTAGATACCAAGCTCACTGCATATGTGATATCTGGTCGAGTAGTAGTTAAGTATATCAAACTACCAATCGACTGTCTATATATAGTGGGGTCCACTGAATCCGACACATCCAAGTTAGACAACTTAAGTCCAACTTCAATGGGTGTTGCAATTGGTTTGCAACTATTCATCTAAAATTTTTGTAGGATGTCTAAAGCATATTTTTTCTAAGACATAAATATTTCATCATTGTTTTGCCATACTTCTATAGCAAGAAAATAGTGCATCTGTCCCAAATCTATCATCTCAAATTCAACAATCATAGCTACTCTAAACTCTCCAAATAAAGTTGGATTATTCCCAGTGTAGATAAGATCATCAACATAGAGAACTAAGAAAAAACTATCCTTAGCCGAGATCCTAATATAGAGATTTGGATCTGACTTCTTGATAAACCTTTCTGCTATAGCTATGAGTCTATCCTTGAATACCATGCTCTTGGTGCTTGCTTAAGACCATACAAGGCCTTCTTTAATCTATAAACATAATGCTCTTTAGAGGGTATTTCAAAACCTCTAGGTTGAGAAACATACACTTCCTCATCAATATATCCATTCAAAAAAGCACTCTTTACATCCATTTGATAAACTATCCAACTTTGCTGAGCTGCCAAAGCCAAAACCAATCTGATAGTATCCATTTGTGCTACAGGTGCAAATATTTCAGTGTAATCAATACCTTCTTGTTGAGTGTATCCTTTGGCTACCAATCTAGCCTTATGCTTATCAATGCTTCCATCAGATTTATACTTAGTTTTATACACCCATCTTGTACCAACAATTTCCTTACCAGGAGGTAGGTTAACTAAATCCCATGTGTCATTCCTTTCAATTGTTTTTATCTCACTATGCATTGCTTCAACCCACTCTTCTTTTTCTTGAGCTTGTTCAAATTTTTGTGGTTCATTACTTTCCATGATTTGAGTCATCAAAGCATAATTCACTTTTTCTTGTGATCTTGTTGTCATTTCCTCAAAATTGGAATCTAATATAAGAGTTGATGGATGATTCTTTTCTGTCCTTCTTTGATATTTTTGATACTTTCTTGCTCCTGTACTAGAAAACTCAGGTTTATTTTCATCTTCTTCTCCTTCTTCAACCTCATCAATCATTATCTCTTTTCCCTTTGTTTCATTATCCTTGTTATATTCTGTTGCTTTATTGAATACCACATCTCTACTTATAACAAGCTTCTTTCCTATTGGGTCATACAATCTATATGCTTTATTTTATGATCCATACCCAATAAAAATACATTTTAGGGCTTTATCATCTAACTTAGACCTTTTTTCTTTTGGTATGTGTGCATAAGCAACACAACCAAATACTCTCAAGTGATTAACACTTGGCTTTATCCCAGACCATGCTTGTTCAGGAGTCATTCCTTTGACTAATTTTGTAGGACTTCTATTTAGAAGATACACTATTGTGCATACTGCTTCTGCCCAATAACTTTTATCTAAGTTCTTCTCTTTCATCATGCTCCTTGCCATTTCAACAATTGTCCTATTCTTCCTTTCAGCAACTCCATTTTGTTGTGGAGTGTAGGAAGTAGTGAACTCTCTCTTGATTCCATGATTTTTGCAAAAATCTAGAAACTGATTTGATTTGTACTCACCTCCATTGTTTGACCTTATCACTTTGATGTACTTACCACTTTTTTTTTCAACCAACCTCTTGAATTCTACAAATTTGTCAAACACTTCTAATTTTGAAACCAAACAATATACCCAAGTTTTTCTTGAGTAATCATCAATGAAGGTTAGAAAATACTTAGATTTATTCAAAGAAGGTGTTTCCATAGGACCACACAAATCCATATGGATTATCTCAAGATGATGCTTAGCTCTACTAGATTTACCAATTGGAAAACTAGCTCTGTGTTGTTTGCCGACAACACATTCTTCACACACTTCTTTTTTATTTTCAATGAAAGGTAGACCTTCAACCATTTTAAATCTCTTGAGTAAGATTAACCCACTAAAACTGAGATGACCATATCTTTGGTGCCAAATTTTACTTTCACTCATTTCACTAGACCTCAATGCTTGGTTTCCATGAGTGAAATGAAGAGGAAACATCCTATCACCTGTCATCCTTACTCTTGCAATAATTGCATTCCTTTTTAACTTGTCTCTTATTATGCATTCATTCTTATCAAAAGTCACTTGATAATTTTGTTCTTGCATTTGTCCAATGGACAACAAATTTTTTTTGAGGGCTGGAACCAATAGTGTTTCATTGATATGTTTAACTTCACCATATTCTATTGTAACTGCAATTGTACCTTTACCTTTGCTTCCATGAGATTGATTATCTCCTAGTACTACTATACTTTGATGTTTTTCATCCAAATTGACAAATAAATGCTCGTTAGATGTCATATGTGAAGAACATCCAGAATCAATATACCATACATTATTTTCACTAGCATTTGCATTAAAGCAAGAAATAAACAAATTTTGTTTATTTTCAACAATACTATGAGCATTTCCTTTTCCTGTTACACCTTGTTTAATCCAGCATTATGATGCATAGTGTCCAAACTTATTGCAATGAAAGCATTGGACATTCTTTTTATCATAGTCTCCCCCATTGTTTCTACCTCTTCCTCTTCCAGTACCTCTGAAATTGCTACTTATTCCTCTAAAACTATTACCTCTTCCTCTAAAATTGCTAGATTCACCTTTGTATTCATTTTTATTTTGATTCCTAAAAAATGTGTTTCTTTTTCCTCTTATGCTTGCTTTAGAGGAAAATTCTTGTTCTAGACCTTCTTCATTACTTTTCATCCTTTCTTCAACAGTTAACAATATTCCACTTAGTTCATTTATGTGCATAGTTGTGAGATCTTTGGAAATCTCAATTGTAGAAACCACACCATCAAATTTAGAAATCAAACTCCTTAAAATTTTCTCAATGACATCCTTGTCATATACATCTTCCACTAAAACTTTCATTTGACTCACTAGACCTTCTACCTTTGTTAGAAATTCATTCACAGATTCACTAGTAGTCATCTTTACATTTTCAAAAAAAAATCTCATTGTCTGTAATTTTGCAGTTTGTGCACCTTGATATGCATTATTCAATATTTGCCATGCTTGCTGAGAATGACTGGCACCACTTATCCTAGGAAAAATTGTTTGATTAATTGCACCTTGAACTAGAAATAAGGCTTCATTATCCTTCTTCATATTTGTTATATATTCTCTCTTTTGTTGATCATTTAATGCATTAAAAGCATTTGTATCTAGTTCTACATACCCTATTTGTACAATTTCCCACAAATCTTTGGATTTGAGTAGGGTTTGCATCCTAGTACTCCAATATGTAAAGTTGTCTCTTTCAAATGCAGGAATTAGCATGTTCGACATAACATTTCCTACCATATTGGCTATAAAAAAGATGTGCACAAAGACACAAAAAATTCAACACAAGTTCAAGAGAGATCTTTGCAAGCAAATACTCTCCCTTTGTCCTTTCAAATAAGACCCACACAAAAAAATATTTTTATATTATTATATTATGTTGAAAATAAGTGTCGGTTGCAACCGATAATGCACTTATTTACAAAATATTGATTTACCACTTTTACAAAAAATAAACTTCTTTTCTTATAACCGTGCAACTTGAAAGTCAAATTTTAAATATATATGTATATATTTAAAAAATGAAAATCCTTTCTTACGTGGTAAATTAATTCAAATCAAACCTTTTTAAACAAAGAAAATATGAGTTTCGCATGCTCTTAAAAAAAAACTCACTGTCAAACTTTAATGTTTAAAAAACTTTAAAAGTTTAAGCCTTTAATGAGACTTTTGGACTTAGCGTAGAAGTTAAAGAAAATTTCAGAGGACTTTCTCCTGCTGAGCACCGCATGCCTCTTCACAGACCACACAACTTACAGGCAACAATCTTTCTTTGTTGCAGGTCTGCTTCTTCTTTTGTTCTACGATCTTCTTCTGACAATATCGCAACACTCTATTCAAAATCTGCAGCGAAACTTCTTAGGGTAATGCTGGCACAACCTCGATGTCTTCTCCAAGAAGCGGCTTCAGCTCATTGGAGACTGCAAATTCATTTCCTTTCGGCAGGCAGTCCTCCTGGCAGCGACCTTTGTCCTTAACGTGATCTTTAAACAATTTGCATCTCCTTTTATCTCCGCCTCTCCAGCCTTCTCTCACCACGAATTGCACGCAGTCCTTCTGTATATCTGCACTCACAAACATTCGTTAATGGAGCCAAAGAAAAATCAAAAGAAGATCTCCACTGGACTTTGTTTCAAGATTCGATCTCTGAATCGGATGGCTCTGATATCAGATGAAGGCAAATAAATACAACAATGGTGATCTGCTGATCACAAAACAAGCAATTACACAAAAGCCTCAAATTGCCTTAGAGAAGAAGAGGCAGGGCATCAATATATAGAGTTCCAGATTTAAAAGTGAGTTATGGCACACAACCACAATGACCAATAACTCAACTATAATATTAAATACAAAAACAACTAAATCAAGAAATGCAACTACAATGTTTAATGAGCCCAATGGACATTACAAATATGTCAAGGCAGGCTGCTGCACATGTTGAAGACTTTGAAGACTGATAATTGCTATCAAGAACACACTCGCATACAAGAATGCACTTAAGTTACTTTTTTTATCTGTTTAAGTTCATTTTGATTTACATAAAATTATTATATAAAAAAAAACCAATAATGAATACTCCATTAAAAATGTCCACTACTTTCTATCCACAAAATAGATGAAGAAATTAAAATTGGTAATAAAACTCTGATAACATATAAAAATATACATCCAACACTCTTATGATAACTCTTATGATAAACCTATACACGACTCGTCAAAGTTATTGTCCATCCATCAGATGCATTCCAATATAATAGACATCGAACCAACTTAACCTATAGAATACAGTCAGATGGGAGGGATTATAACCCTACCAAGATGGCCCCCCTCACCCAGAATATAAATAGTTAGGGAACACAAACTGGCGGGATCCTAGACGTAACATGCCCACCTTGCACAACTAATAGGACAGGTAGGTATCTCCTGTGTGTCCCTTATATATGAAGTTGTTTGAAATCTTGTATTTGAATCTTGCTTGAGTTACTTACTGCCCAACCCTCTAGATGGAGAGATTGAAGGTTCATAGGTACAAAGGACTGGATCCGAAAAAAGATCATTTACAAGTAGACGAAAAACTTTAAAAGAGTCAAAAAGAGCGTAAGAAGAGGCAAAATCAGCACTCTTTGAAGACAAGATCAAGGTGGGTGAAAAGTAGAGTACAGCGAAAACTTGTCTTTCTCTTTGAAAACTTGGACATACTTTATACGTATATTATCAGGCACTTTTTATTTCTTCAAAACCTAATCCTTGATGGGGAAAGATTCATTTCGTATTGAAATAGGTAATAGAAAGATTTGTCTGCAACGTCATGGTGATATGGAATCTCTATTTATATAATTTAGCATTGTCTAAAATGGTACCTGACGTCATATTATGGGGATATGGAATCTATTCATATAGTAGCACAACGTAGAAATTGTACTTCAGGTCATACTTCATTTCAAGAGTTGGTTTGAAATATAAATAATTGCTCCACTGTAATTATCCATCCACATGAGCGTACAAGGATTCTCAGACTTCGTACGTATGTTGTATATCGTCCTGTGTGTTCTGAAATCTTCAGGTGCTTAGAATCGTCTTCTAAATCATTGCTATTTCCAAAACTAATACAATTGTGCAGTTCATTTGATTAGATTTTTTATGATTATCTCAATCTCATTTTCTATATCATAATTCTATGATTTTCATCACAATACAATTTCAATTTCATTTCTTATATCATCTCTCAAAAATTCGAATTTTTACTTATTACCATAGTATAATCGAAAAGAATACCACCACCCTTATCAATTGTACCATCACTCAATCAATTAGACAGCCCTCTTAGAACATGAATATTTCCATGAATGTAAAATTACGAAAGCGTAATAGACATTTCCTTTTAAGGCTTTTCGTGTTGCATTTGTCTTGCAGTTCTGATCAGCTTGCCTTACAGTCTAAGGCTTTTCGTGTTGCATTTGTCTTGCAGTTCTGATCAGCTTGCCTTACAGTCGGTATAGTCGTGGCACATTTCTCAATTCTGCACTTTATTAAGTTGGTAATGGCAGCCATGACTTTCTCTGACTCTCCCTTTGAATTCTTTTTATGATTAGATACCTGACAGCCATGGCCTTTCGTGATGGAATATCATTGACATTAAATCCCTGGAATCCTGCAATACTGCTGACTTCATGAAGTAAGTGGGTAGAGCACTGCAGTAGAGGTTGCTTCAAATCTATACAAACCTGCTTTACCACGCACAAAGCACATGCATGTATGATGTACTCAACACTGTGATTGTGATTTATAGTACAGAAGGTATCTCTGAGTTCAAACAGACTTATGCTAGAAACTTCAAGGTTGTTTTTTTCTGCATTCTAGACCATGCATTCATAGGGAGAAATAGAACACATTAAGCCAGGTGGCCTGATACTTATTTACTTCAGTCCATGTCAGTAAATTTGATAGGATTTTAGTGTTCTATTGTTAATTGAATGCTCCAACTGTGAGGCGGTGTACGGTTTGCATTATCAGCCAAACAACCCTGAAATCTAATGAAAATTGTTTGACTCTCTATGTCCGATTTTATTTTTGCAATATTAACTGGGTTGTCAACTATGGCTTAGCATGGTGATTGATGATTTCAATTTTGGGAATTGTGTATCAGTTGAAAATTTCAAGGAATATTTAGTTCTCAAAAAATAATCCAGTGTTGAAGGTATTGAGCATTCGAGAACCTTTGTTGTACTTCTTGTAAAGATGAAATCCTTCTTCCTTTCCTTTTGCTCCTGAGAATCAAAATTGTATCCATCAAATTGGATGTGTACTGTCCATTGAGACATTGGAATATATATTTGATTGTATTTATTAATAAATTAAAAATTTAAATATAATATATTTATATTTTTAATTAATTAATTAGTATTGTCAAATGTGATTTTAATATTGGGTAGATGTTTTAATGGTTGAATGTTTAAAAAAAAAAATCATTTTAACATGAAAATTTAGATTGAACATGTAATATCTCTAATGCCTTATGAAATATTTATTACATGATTATGCCAATTTTCTTATGTGAAATATGTGTTGTTATTGGTATGTTATTGTTTGATGATGTTCAAGAAAAATGTTATGTGAGGGGAAATTAGAATTATGTTAAGATTATGAAATTGAAAAACACAAATAGTCTTTGTTTATGAAAACATTTAGGAAATTAGAGAACTTAAAATTAAAATAAAAAATTAAGATGAATTTGTACTTCTCAAAAAGTAAAATAAGAATATAAATATTATTATTATTATTTTTAAATTAGTTACATCAATCTCATGGAAAGTATATAGATTGAATGGATACAAGTTGTAATGTTGAAATTTGCATACCCATGACATTTTCCATTTAGTTTTGTATCCATTTTGAGGAAATGTCTCAATACATATACATATCAAAAAATAGGATAAAATCTTATGTGAAGTTGGGCTTATTCCCTTAGTGTTTATCCATCTTTATACACACCTATACCCAATATTTGCATGCCCATGACATTTTCCATTTAGTTTTGTATCCATTTTGAGAAAATGTCTTGATATACATACATATCAATAAATAGGGTAAAATCTTGTCTGAACTTGGGCTTATTCCCTTAGTGTTTCTCAATATTTAGACACACATATGCCCATACACTTAGCCCCCACCTTATCCTTACACATGTGTTGTCTAATATATTTGTCTTACTTGTATATTTTTCTATGTATCTATACTAGTATAGTTGTTAGCTATCTAGATTTGATCATTCCATCACCCAAGGACATTTATGTAAAACAAACTTGATCCAATCCTTTCTAATTAAAACTCAAATTTGGTTGAATAGACCAATTTATTTTCCTACTCTAAGCCTATTTAAGTACATTTTTAAGGCAATTTGATTCTATGTGCTAATATATAAAGGAATTCGATGAATTAATTTTAAACATCCACATATCAAGGAATTGTTAATTCACAAGAATTATAGAGAAATAAAATGAATAATCAAGAGTGACACACTTTTATTATATTCTTTAAAAGGAGTAAAGAATTTGTATGTATCATTTTAGGGCCTTGCATGTTATCTTTGAATTCTTGTTTACATTGATGGGGATTAAACTTAGGAGAGTGATGCAGAGAGAAGGTGAATATCACTCACAATGATGGAAACTTCAACTTTACACCAAAGAACTTTTCTTCACTATGCAATCATTTTATTAGACATCAACTCACCCTCAAGGTTTTCAACCCTTTAATCTTGCAAAATAACAAAAAATCTTCACCAAGACCCTAAAAAGACTCTCAACATTCATACAATGGAAAATTGAATCAATTGAAAACAATCTCTAAGTCAGATTCGTTGGAATCTCCAAAATTCACCATTTGACACAAGCTCCCCTTGTAGCAGTAGGATACCAGTTTTCAGATGTTTGACCAAAAATTTTCCAAAAAACTTCAGAAACTAAACATTGTTTCAAACACCCATTTCAGAGATATACATCATACAAGAAAATAAGATGCACCTTCTTAAGATCAAATGCCTCAAAATTTGGGTTTTCCTAGTTTTAGGCCACTTTTCCAAAGAGACCACCCTTAGATCCTCACACCAGACTTCCAAACCTAAAAAAATTATTTAATTGTGTTTCAAAATGAAATATCTCCTAAATCTTAGTACCATAAATTCTCAAATAGACACCCAATGCCAAAACCCTCATTTTAGCCAAGAACCTAGGGGTTTTAAGGCACCTTTATTGTTTCTCCACATTCCCAATCACTCCAGAACAAAAAAAGTACTCAAACACCTTTAGTTAAGTCCCCTCATGCTTTATAAACATTTACATGATCAATAATAGCCTTGGTTTGCATCTTCATAGGTCTGACCCACCAAATACCATGGAAAACACACAATTTCAGCCTTTATTTCCATTGCTCAAGCCATGAATCCATCTCTACATGCCCCTAATCTTAATAAATTATCACTTACACCCTACCACATCATCCCACTGAGTTACAAATGAGGAAAACAGGTAGGATGATGTTTTATGCCATTAGAGCACCCTCAACCCCCTAGTCTGTTCACGAACCCGATAGGAAAAGAGTGAAGAATTAAAGCACAAAAAGATTGGAATAAGACTTGTCCAAGCACCAGATGCAAGTTAACACATATATTTGCTAATAAAAACAAATAACAATTGCATTTAGAACCTGTATCACCTATACTCAGTTAGGAAATTCAAAAAAACCAATGAAAGTAATAATAAAATAGAATATCACAATGCTTATTTCCTTCTCTTGACTTCCAACCCTTGTAACTCGATCCTATCAAGGCTTTTCATGAAATTTTCCAACCTCCTCTAACTGTCCAACTCCCACAACTACCAAAAAACCACCTTTGAAAGCCTCTAATCGTTGGATTACAAATTTGTTGCAAAGTGCAACTCACAAATTTGAAATCTTAAGACTCTACCTTCATGACCCCATTACATATATTCATATATTATTGCATTTTCAGGCTTACAAATTAAATGTATTGACTCATTAAAGCATAGGATTACTTAGACCCAAGAACTTGTACCTAGGTGATATGGTGCCCCTACACCATACACCCCCCCTAAGAAGAATTCATGCCTCATGAATTGTGGATGATACCAATAAGTCCAAGTTGGGTTAAAAATCCATTTTTCCACAAGCCATTTCGATTGACCCATGCTTCTTTGTGCCCCATACTGTCCTATCTTCTTATTCTTCCCTACACTTCTAACTTTTTTGAATGCATCCACATATATATTGTTCTTGCAATCTGTCCTCAAACCAATCAACTATCTTGTATCCTTTTTCTGACCAAGATCTAATTTTTTACCCTGCATTGTACCTACAAAAAAACATATGTCAGTGTTCCTTTTATTTCTCCTCACTTTCCCTTCATGCTCAGGTCTGCAACTATCTTGCCTACCCTCTTTTGCTTGTCCTCTACTCATTGCCTCATTAACTTTCTTTAACACTTTCCTCTCAGTCTTTCCAATCACTGTATCTGCAAAATTTTGTTGTCCTTCACCTCTGCTCTTAACTATAGGGAATTCAATGCTCCCTATCATCATACTGTCCTTCAAGTTCATTTTCATTGCCCTCTTCTTCTTTGTATTTACCTTTGTATCCATTATCTCTACATTTTCAACCTTAGAACAGTTGTCAACAACAGAATGTGTTTTTCCCTTATCACATGTATAGGCTCCTTGTTTCCACACATAATCACTTTGGCTTTCCCTTTCACATCCTCTACAAGTGGAGTCAAAACAAACTTATGGCCATCTTTCCTTATGGTATTCTTATTTTCTATCCCATCATGCATAACACACCTATCATACTACCATGGTCTTCCAAGGAGTAGGTGACAACAATCCATTGGTAAAATGTCACAAACAACATTATCTTTATACTCCCCTATTTGAAAATCTACAATAGCTTGCTCATTCACTAACAATGATTGACCATCATTTAGCCAAGATACCTTGTAGGGTAAGTCATGAGGAATTCTTTTCAAATTTAGCTTATTCACCACTTCACAAGAAACCTTGTTTTTTTAGTTGAACCTGAATCCACTACCATCCTAAATACCTTACCTTGTACCTTGCAATTGATTCTAAAGAGTGATTTCCTTTGTGGGGGTTCTTCAGAGATTGGTACCTTGAGTAATGCTCTCCTGATCATCAAACTTTCTCCAACTTCTTATGTAAGTTTCACTAAAGGTGAAGTAACACTTTCTTCATCCTCATGCACTAGTTGATTCCTCCTCTCTCCACCATAAGAGCTTGAGCCTTGATTTTTAGGACACTTGAAGGCTAGATGTCCAGGCTGGTTACAAGTGTAGCATCTTCTTGAGAACTGGTAGGAGCCTCTTCCTCCATTGAATCTCCCTCTTGAACCTCTCCATCCACCTCTGGAATCAGATTTCTCTTGTTCCTTCTTTTCATCTCCTTGACTCTCATTGTTAGCCTTGAAATTAGGATTGAATCCTCTTCCTCTAGAAGTGTTGCCTATTCCTCTTGCCACTTTGTCTTTCCTTCTCTTCATTTTCTCATCCACCTTGGTTGCCATTTGATAACAGTCCTCTATAGTTCTAGGGTTAGCCAAAACCAATTCATCTTGTATGTTTAACCTTAAACCACCCATGTACCTTGCAAATTTTTCATCTTCATTCTCATGATGACTAGATCTTAGACTTAGTTTATAAAACTCTTCAGTGTAAGACTTAATATCCATCTCCCTTTGTCTTAAATTTTGCAATCTCTTAAATAATTGAACTTGGTGATCCTTGGGTAAGAATTTACCTTTGAGTTTTGATATCATCTTATCTCATGATGTGATTTTGGACTTTCCTTTCTTCCTCCTCTCAGATTGAAGGTAATCCCACCATACCAAAGCATGACCCTACAAGTTAGTCTTTTCAATCTTGACCCTTTGTTCTTCAGGAACCTCATCACATTCAAAATGGTTATCAATTGCCACAATCCAATCTAGTAGTTCTTCATCATTTAAACTACCCCCATACTTAGGAACATCAATTTTTACCTTAGGCTTGTCTGTCTTTACTGCCTTCAACAACCTTGCAATTCTTTGATCCTCTAGAGTAAGCTCTTCTTCCACATCCTCAAACTCATCATCTCCATCCTCATGTGACTCACTCTCTTCCACTTCCCAACTTTTGTTTGTCTCTGAGGCTATGACTCTTTCCTCCAACTCCCTAAGTTCTCTTGCATGCCTATCTTTCATCTCCTTCATCTCTTTATCCATATCATTCTTCTTTGGAGGCATCTTGTCAACCTTGCCTCTTCACCTTCTTTTTCAACCTACAAAATGAAAAAAAATCTAATCCATGATGCTTTGATACCACTATGATGCAGAGCCAAGGTAAAGATCACTCACAATGATGGAAACTTCAACTCCACACCAAAGAACTTTTCTTCACTATGTAATCATTTTATTAGACATCAACTCACCCTCAAGGTTTTCAACCCTTTAATCTTGCAAACTAACAAAAAATATTCACCAAGACCCTACAAAGACTCTCAACATTCATACAATAACAAATTGAATCAATTGAAAACAATCTTTAAGACAGATTCATTGGAATCTCAAAAATTCACCATTTGACACAAGCTCCCCTTGTAACAGTAGGAAACTAGTTTTCAGACGTTTGACCAAAACTTTTCCAAAACACTTTAGAAACTAAAAATTTATTGAAATACCCATTTTAGAGATACACATCATACAAGAAAATCAGATGCACCTTCTTAATATAAAATGCCTCAAACTTGGGTTTTTCACAGTTCTAGGCCTCTAATTAGGCCACTTTTCCAAAGAGACCACCCTTAGATCCTCGCACCAGACTTCCAAACCTAGAAAAAGTCTTTAATTATGTTTCAAAATGAAATATTTCTTGGGTCTTAGGACCATAAATTCTCAAATAGACCCCTAATTCCAAAACCCCCTTTTAGCCAAGAACCTAGGGGTTTTAAGGCACCTTTATTGTTTCTCCACATTCCCAATCACTCGATAGAAAAAAAAAAGTGCTCATAAACCTTTAGTTGGGTCCCCTCATGCTTTAGAAACATTTACATGATCAATAATAGTCTGGGTTTGCATCTTCATAGGTCCGACCCACCAAATACCATGGAAAACACACAATTTCAGCTTTATTTCCATTGTTCAAGCCAAGAGTCCATCTCTACATGCCCCTACTCTTAATAAACTATCACTTACACCCTACCACATTATCCCACTGAGTTATAAATGAGGACAATAGGTGGGATGATGTTTTATGCCATTAGATAACCCTCAACCCCCAAGATTGTTCAAGAACATGATAGGAAAAGAATGAAGAATTAAAGCGCAAAAAGATTGGAATAAGACCTATCCAAGCACTAGATGCAAGTTAACACATATATTTTCTAATACAAAAAAATAACCATTGCATTTCGAACCTGTACAGCCTGTACACAGTCAAGAAATTAAAAAAAACCAGTGAAAGTAATAATAAAACAGAATATCACAATGCATATTTCCTTCTCTTGACCTCCAACTCGAGCCTGTCAAGGATTTTCATGACATTTTCCAACCTCCTCTAACTATCCAACGCCCACAACTACCAGACAACCACCTTTGAAAGCCTCTAATTATTTGATTACAAATTTGTTGCAAAGTTTAACTCACAATTTGAAATCTTAAGACTCTACCTCCGTGACCCCATTAAATATAATCATATATTATTGCCTTTTTAGGCTTACAAATGAAATGTATTGACTCATTAAAGCATAGGATTACTTAGACCCAAGAACTTGCACCTAGGTGATATGGTGCCCCTGCACCAAAGAGATTATTTCTTGCATTAAAAAAAATGACGCTACCAATGTTTTTCAAATATTGCTAGCCCTTATATAAATAAAGTGAAGAGAATTTTTAGTAAGGATAAAAAATGGGTTTTGATGGGGCTTGAAATGCAGAACAGAGGAAGGAAAGCTGCTAAAAAGATAATCCTTAAATCAATAGCAGCACCACAACAACCTCTAAAAAATCAACATGACAACAAACTGCAACTTACAAATAAGTGCATAAAAGCCTGAAACCAACCTGGAATTAACCAGGATCGGAAGCCATAGACCACCTAAAACAAACAAGTGATAAAGCAACAAAGTTGCAACCAACCATCTACATAATCAAAAATACTGAGCCCAACAAAAGAAAAAGGTAATTTAATGGTACATAACACCAATAAACCCAAACCCATAATCAAAAGTAGTAGCAAACAAAAGGAGAGACCACTCTGGAAACTCCCAAATGTGCCACAAACCAACTCCAAGTCCACCTCAAGAGGAAGGAACTCCCCTCTATAGGAGAAGATGTTGTGACCACCCAAAAAACTAGCACCACACCTCTCCAACAACCTCGGGCTCCACCTCGACAGGAGAAACTTCCACCTCAATAGGAACCCCACTAGAGGAAACCAAAAAGGAGGACTTCCAATCACATCGACCACATGCACCTCCACCTCAATAGGAAATGACTCCTGACCATCAAGAGCTATCTTCACCTCAAGAGAAGACATAGTGCAATGGAAATGGAATAAATTCAAAGCTCTAGACGATTGGGGAGCCACACCATCCTTTGGATGAGCAAGTGAGGGATCCAAGAGAGGGGCCACAACAAAACTGTCAGAAATCCCCTATTGAAATAGAACCTAGTCTGCATCAAAAAAGTAGCCGAGAAACACACCAAAACTATGAAAGCATTCAAAGTTTGCACACAACTAAACTAACCAAGGATTAGAGCCAGGCACAGGAAGCTAGGAAACAAGGAGAAGGGCACAAGAGAAAAATCATGAAACTCACCATCCGAACCACCATGGTCTAAGAGAATGAAAACTCCCACTGCAAACAACCCCATCACAGTCCACCCACACACCAAACTCAGTCTAAAGAACCTCAACCAGAAAGTCCATCTCCCAGCATAGGAGATCGTCACATCTACATGAAACAACAAAGATTCAACCAAAACACTCATGCATAAACAACTGAGAGCCCCAAACAAAGAGGGGGCACAAGAAATAAAATGAGCTAGGGTACCAACGTCAGCAAAAATGAACAAATCAACCCAAAAATTAGAGTGCTCCAAAGAGAAGCAACCACCATATTCAACCAAACTAAGGCTGACAAAAACAACTACTAAAATAGCAACCCACAAACTGCCAGGAAGGCCAACAATCGAACAGAACAAAGGAGGGTCAAACCACTTAAAAACCATCACCAAGTAGGGAAGAGTAACACTGAGAGTTCCACAATCCACCAACAAAGGAAGAAAGAAGAGTCTAAGAAAGACCCACCCCACCCACACCTTAGGAACCAACGAGAATATGAGCATATGAAACACCAGATGTAAGCTCCCCACACAAACAACAACCAGAAGACCAAAGCTCAGGAATAGGGTGGGAAAAAACCCAATCGTCCAATGCCACGACACCACATAGGATGAGAGGGAAACAACAAGGTAGCCAAACCTCCAAAACCCCCATCCTCCAGCATATACAAAAACACATTCTCAAAGGCAACCATGGTCATGAGCAAAGATGATAGAAGCTCCTCGACCAGAGGTAGAGAAGCCCCATAAACCCCATCAAACACCATCCAAACAACATTTGAGGGAAAGAGAGGAGATGCCACAACAACAAGAACCCGCATCAGCTCCAACGACCACGAGTCTACATCAGGCTCATCCTCTGCATTACCACCATCGACAGAGGAATTTGAATTTCCTCCACCCTTGCTCTTCCCACTCGCTCCATTGTACTAAATTCTCACATTTATAATGAACTAGTAAAAGGTGAAAATAATAAATGGAACACAATTAACAAGTATCTATCATGTAAATAAAATACTAGAGTGTACAATTACAATAGAAAGTCAAATCTAAATTCACAAGATGATTATATGACCATGTATATAGCCCAGACTACTAGACTCAATCTTGGATATGAAAATATATTCAAAATAATTCATCTAATAAAGAGGTCCCTACATTTGACAAGCTAATACAAACCAAATTCCAAAATCTTAAGTATTCTACACATTCTTTAGTCATAGAGCTAAGTATCATCTCCCATTACATTTGCTTTCATAATTTAGCTATTGCATGTATTAAATTTATTAGTCCTAACTATCATTAATTAATCTAGGTTAATTTATGCTTAATTGATTGTATTTTCTTTATTAGCCTAGATTAACCTTAAGGTAAGTTTATTTTCATTTTCATTTTGGTAAAACTATCCAATCCATCAGGATATAGGTTTTTTTTGTAGAAATAAGGTATTAAATTCCAAGTGAAAGTATGTTGCAAAATTAAATCAGCTAAGTACATAAAAGTGATAAAATTATATATGAAAAGGAAATAAGCATACAAGATATGCTAACCATTACACAAGATATGCATGGATAAACCTGTGCTACAAAAACCACCACACCCAAAGAGATCCAAATCTTGTATCAATATTTTCAAAGAGTTACATCAATACAATTTTTCCCTCTAATTTTTATAGCACTATGCTATGTCAACAGCTTGCAAAGCAACTTGTTTTTCTTCTTGCTCCAAGCTCCAATATATAGCCAAAAATAATACAATAACCATGAATGATTTTCAATTCAATGGAATCAAAACCATGAGCCAAGTATTCTACATGAAAAATATACCTCATGCCATGTGTACCTAAGAGTTACAAGTATCTTTCTAAAAGATTCAAGACTTTTCTTGTGAATTTGATATTCCAAATTCACTAGAGGAAAAAATAGCCCACTAGAAGACAAAATAAATGCTCCCTATATCCAAAAAGGCTATCAAATTATAACACAATAAAAAATGTTTTCTTACACCTCTTATAGTATCATAGATGCTTCTTACACAAAGACAAATACTAAATTTCTCTTCCACATCATGCCAAATGTCCAAAGGTGTGTTAATGGCCAAATTAAGCTTCCCCAATCAATGCCAACATGTAAAGAATATTCCAAGTTCCTAGAAAATTAATATTTAATTATAAAAAAATTTCTCATTATGTGAGACATTAAATTTTCCCTTCCATGATTATTGAAGTCACACAAAATAATAATCGATGATTTAAATATTAAATTTAAGATATATAGTCATAGGATAGTGTAACATAGATTTTGGTATCACCTAGGGTTTTTCACCTAAAAGGAGAGAGGGATACTAAAATGCTAATGTTAGAATTCAAGATTAATGTAATGAGGGATGTAATGTATCTAATTATGATGTCTAAATGCAACAAACTGAAAAAGAAATGATTTATGGCTATGAATCCTAAGAAATGCAAAAGACCTAGAAATGAACTATGAAATGTAAGTAAACTATGATATAAGTGAAAGACCAGAATGAAGTACATATGGAATATGAAGAGGGACAAGATGAGGGTATGGAATCCTAAAAAATCTAAATGCAAAAGCCAATTGGGACACTTGTGCCAATCTGGGCGACTTAGTCTAGTTTCTGAGAAAATCTGTCGGAACAGGTTTCAGACAAAAGGGTACTCAAATCTATTGCAAACCCTTTTCAAGCCTAGTAGTGGGACTAATTTTCCATTGGTGGCGACTTAGTCCACTTTCAGGTTTCAGGAAATCTGAAGGTGCAATCTGTAGCTCTAGGTCTACACTTCTACATCCTGACAAGTTTCTGGATCTGAAACTGCAAAATTTTGTCTTAGCGATTTTACCACTTTGAAGAGCTTTGAAAAAATATTGAAAACTTTTCTACCTTTTTCCTTTGCTGAATCTGCACACAAGACCTGCAAGTCACACGAGTAGGGAAAACTTGTTGAATGTTAGGGCATGGGGGTTTTCCTTGGTCAAACCCCTTTTAGGTAACTAAACTAAAATAGAGAATTAATGTAGTGAAGCATGAAACAATGGGAAAATAGAGTTAGTACCTTGCCATGATGATTGATCTTGAGTTGTTGTAGAAATTTGGAGGAAGATTTAGCCCTTGAATGCTTGTTTCATGACATAGTATGCCCGAACCCTAACTTTCTTGAGAAGAGTGAGAGATGAGTGATTGAGAAGAATGAGGTGTAGAAGATAAGAGATGTAAGAGATGAAAAATGAGGGGAAAACCCTTTATTTATATATGTTGTGCCCTAATTTCCCAAAAATAACACATCATAGGCTGACCTTAGGGTTTATGAGATAATATCCTACCAGAATTTTGAGTTAAATTTGATTTTTATGCCACATGGGACTAAGTCGCCCAAAGTCCACTTGGGAAAATTTAAGTGGTTGTTGGGAATTAAAGTGTGATTAATGATGTTTAACGAGATTTTCTTCTGAAACACACTTAAGTAAGACCTATAAGTGCATTAAAGGGTCATTTTATCATAAGAAAGGGTCAAATTATGATGATGAAAAGAGTAATTAAGGGCTAAGATGCCAAAAATAGGATCAAATTAGGCATAAAATTGTCCTTTTCTTCAAAAGTATACAATTTTTGGTGACACATTTAGCCCCCACTTTAGTGAGAGGATGAACTTGCTTCAAACTCAGAGTAAAGTGGCCAAATTGTGCCAATGAAGATGGTAAAGGATGACAAAGATGAAGGAGGTGGTCAAGCCCCCAGGATTCAAGATCCTAAGTCAAACTGACATAAGTGAAAAAGCATGCATTCAAGGGTGAATGGTTTTAAGAAAAACAAGATACATGATCATGTGATGATAAGGACAAAAAGAAAGAGAAAAATGAAAGTAAAAAGTTGGATCAAGCTTCAACCATTTGTCCAGCTAGTTGTGGATCAGATCTAGGCTATTTTTTCCAAAAAGCATGCTCACTCTAAGGTGATGAAACTTATGGTTGTCCATCGGGTGAGAAGTCCAAAGAAGTGGTTTAGTGAGAAATTCAAGCTAGTGTGTTGGCTTCCCATCATACTAACCATACTGAAATTATCCTGCTAATAACTTTGATAAGGCACCACAATGCTTTTGTAAATGCTTTTAAATATTATGTAAAGATTTTGTTAAATGGGATTTTTCTTATTTCATGTGAGGTCTTCTTCTTAGGGAGCATTGTGCCTAATTTATCCAAGAGAGGACATGGTAGGGTGTCAAATCATTATCCAAGGGATGCCTCATTTGCATCAGGCCATTTCAGTTGATTGTACACTCTTGGAAGGCATCAAAACCAATGACACCACCATAAGAGGACATGTCACAAGAAAAAGTGAAATCACGCCATAAAATTTTGTAAAAATATGTCATCTATGTATGCCCCCACTTTAAAGCAGTTGCTACACTATCAGTGTGAGAAATTGCATTAAAGTAGCCAAGGATAAATGTGAAGGAGACATGAGAGCTAACTTGGAAATCCCTATGCCAAGTCATATGTTTCTAAATTGAGCTACATCATGAAGAGGTAGTATTCCAAATGTGATTCAACTTAAGACATGTCATCCACATCCCAAGCTTGCTCTTATATATTCATGAAAGGTTAAGGACAAGATAAAAGAGACAACGCAAAGTGACATACGAGGACAAGGCTACTTAGCCCCTTGCCCCCACTTAGTGCAGGACAAAGGTGAGCCTAGAATGGATGATGATATGTTGCTCCTCATGATGGATGTAAAGCATGCAATAGTGAGTATGTTATGATCCTATAACTATTAAATTGCAAGGAGAAGAAACTAATGTTATTTATGTGGATAAGTAAACAAATTTTCTACAAATTTGGCCTTGATTGTATATTCTTTGTCATATATGTGAGCAAGGTCATTGTCACTTGGTTGGTGTGAAACATTGTTCTTAGGTGGGTGGAGGATGAATTCAGGTTTGTTTGGAGTTTTTTGCATGTGTGATGGTGGGTAAAGAATTAGAGGATTCTTAGGATGGCCCATGAGGTATGTAAGAGGTTCATTGATCGAGGGGGATCTAATGGACACTTGCATATGCATAACCTCAGTGGTCTTGGTTTGATGTACGTCAAAGAAAGATATATCATTTTCTTGCACCATAATAGTTTCCCTAGAAGAAGAGTTTTTAGGAGAACCACAATCCGAATGTTCTTGGCATTCAAGGATTGGGTCATCTAAAATGACTTCATCATATGTAAGGGAATTTTTAATGTTTTGATTGTATTGTTTTCTAATAGTGGGGATATTAGGAGAATTCCCTAGTTGACTATCTAAAGTCTCTTTCTCTTGTGTCCTAATTTATATGCCAGTAGGAAAGTGAAAATCAAGAGGTTCAAACATTTCATGGTTTCATCACAAATAGGGTTGACATCAAGGGAAGGAAAATAATGATTTTCATGTGTGTCCATGATTGGATCCTCTTGTTCAAATAGAACCTTCCAAATGTTAGGAACATTAGGGAAGGGAGAAATAATGTTAGAGCTCTCAATTATTGGATTCCTTGAAACCAATATATCCTTCTCACAAATGTGTTTGTCATGATTGTTCATGATTATATCCTTATTCATTAAAGCATCGTCACAAATAGGGGAGGTGTTGGGAGATGAATGGAGACTAGGTAAAGTGGTGGCAATAAATTCATCTTATATGGTTATACTATCTTCCCAAGGGGAATGAGGAGAAGAACAAACAAGACTTTCATGATTTTCAACGATTGTACCTTCGTTCACCAAGATACCTTCATCACTAAAAAGAGAGATATCAGGAGAAGAACAATTATGATCATCATGGTTATCTATGTTTGTATTCTTTTCGAACACATCATCCTCACAAATAGGAGAGATAGGAGGGGGTGTAATTTGAAGACAAGTGTCAATGTTTTCATTCGCTACTCTCATAACTAGGGAATGCATTGAATGAATGATTAACATGTTTATGTACTAGATTTTTCTTTGAAATTTTGGAGAGAATTGAAACTAACATTGTTGAAATTTAAAATGCAATGTAAAGACTTAAAATGAAATGCAATTTTCAGATATCAAACAAGGTAATTTACTTATTACACTATGTAATGATCTGAAAATAAAATATGGTGAATGTGAAATTTGAAAATGTCCAATGCATGAAATGAGCTAATTTAAGCTAGATATAATGAAATGCATGTTACAAAAACACAACCAACTAATACAGATAGTTAACAGAATAAAATAGAAGCTTAAAAATAGGGTTTTCAACTCTGTAAAAGGTAGTTTCAGGGGCTTAAAGAGACTAATGCAAAATTTGATATCCTAGAATGCAATGTAAACAATGAAAAATTCAATGCAATGCAAACCTAGTATGATAAAAAACTCCAAATCAAAGAAGAGGGTGTTTGAAAGGTAGGTTCACCAAAATGTAACATAGATTTTGGTATCACCTAGGGTTTTCACCTAAAAGGAGAGAGGGATACCAAAATGCTAATGTTAACATTCAAGATTAATGTAATTAGGGATGTAATGTATCTAATTATGATATCTAAATTTAGTAAAATAAAAAATAAATTATTTATTGATGCTAATCCTAAGAAATGCAAAGTGTTGGAGAACACAATGTTGTATGGAAAAGACCTAGAAATGAAATATGAAATGCAAGTAAACTATGATATAAGTGAAAGAGGAGAATGAAGTTAACCTATAATATTAAGAGGGACAAGATAGGGGTTCAGAATCTTGAAAAAAATGATGCAAAATCCAGTTGGGACACTTATTCCAATCTGGGTGACTTGGTCCAATTTTTGAGAAAATCTATCGAAACAAGTTTCATACAAAAGGGTACTCAAATCTATAGAAAACCCTTTTCAGATCTAGTAGTGGGACAAATTTTCCATTGGTGGTGACTTAGTCCACTTTCAGGTTTTAGAAAATTTGAAGGTGCAATTTGTAGCTCCAGGTGTACACTTATGCTCCTGATAAGTTTATGGATCCGAAACTACAGAATTTGGTCTATTAGTGTTCTCCAAGCCTCTTTTAGGGGCTTGATCACTTTTAAGATCTTTGAGAGATTATTGAAGACTTTTCCACCTTTTTACTTTTCCAAATCTATAGACAAAACCGACAAATCACATAAGGAGGGAAAACTTGTTGAATGTTAGGGCATGGGGGTTTGCCTTGGTCACACCCCTTTTAGGAAACTAAACCAAAATAGAGAATTAATGTAATGAAGCATGAAACAATGGGACAATGGAGTTAGTACCTTGCCATGATGATTGATCTTGAGTTTTTCCAGCAATGGAGAAAGATTCATCCGTTGAATACTTGTTTGATGACTTAGTATGCCAAAACCCTAGCTTGCTTGAGAAGAGTGAGAGATGAGTGATTGAGAAGAATGATGTGTAGAAGATAAGATATGTAAGAGATAAAAAATGAGGGGAAAACCCTTTATTTATAAATGTTGTGCCTTAATTTCCTAAAAATAACACATCACAGGCTGACCTTAGGGTTTAGGAGACAATATCCCGCCAGAATTTTGAGTTAAATTTGATTTTTATGCCACATGGGAGTAAGTCACCCAAGGTGGTGACTTAGTCCACTTAGGAAAATTTAAGTGGTTGTTGGGAATTTAAGTGTAATTAATGATGTTTAACGAGATTTTCTTCTGAAATACACTTAAATAGGACCTATAAGTACATTAAGGGGTGATTTTATCATAAGAAAGGGTCAAATTATGATGATGAAAAGAGTAATTAAGGGCTAAGATGCCAAAAATAGGATCAAATTAGGCATAAAATTGTCCTTTTCTTCTAAGGTATACAATTTTTGGCAACATAGATAGCAAGGTTAATATAACTTATCATAGTATCTTCTAGAGATTTTCTAGATATAAACATATTTTATATTTACATCTCATTATCAAACCTAAAAAATCTTTATATCCCTTTACTTAATTATTTTTTTGTTATTGCATATTTTTTATTAGTTTTTTTAACTTTATTATTCTATTTTTGTAAACACATTGACCATTCTAGCTATCAAATTATAGTGATTTTATATCTAATACACTATTGATACCTATAGTTTTTGAATCTAGAAGTGATTTGTACTCTTATAATGGATATCATTTCTCCCTTACTTACCAATATTACTTCTTAATTTGCTACACTTTATGATGATACATCTTTTATGGCATATGATAGTGACTTAGCTAATACATCGTCATCATATACAATTGATAAAAATAGGAATCCTAGGGCATGTTATGTTATACCTAGAAATCATATCATTTATACATATCATGACATCTTTCTTCCATGTATCTATTTTGATCCATTCTTCCTCAAGGAACATGGATTTATAGATATACATGTTTCATTTTTACTCACAATGTACCTTCTCCCATGCCTAGAGATACACATTGATTTGGAATTACCTATCTATGATGATTTCCTTAGTGATGAATTTTATGATTAATTTTAACTCTTCTATCAAGTTAATAACATTCTCATATATAATAGACCTTTTTCACATTGACATGAGATTACTATTCCTTCTCTATCTTAGACCTCATATTCTATGAATTATATGTTTACTAATGAGTCAAATGATTTTTCTTTGTCTTCTAGTGATAAAGATAATAATTATTTCATTTTACGATTTATGTGAACTACATTAGCATTAGGATTGATAATCTAGAATGGTATGCTGATAATCATGTCAAAAAAATTAACTACAAGCCAACACTACCAAGGTGTTCCATAATCATTTGGTATATGAAATGTTTATTATCCTTAACCAATTATATTTATGTCATATTTTCTCAAAAATTAAACTAGTAGAGGTGATCCATTTTGAGATGTACAATAATTCCAAGTCACATTTCTTCCTTATTTTCACAAGGATTAATTACTTGATAAAATATCCCTATCATGATTGATTGAAAATTTATTTACAAGTTTTTAGTCATTGACCCATTCTTCTATCATTTTCTTGAGTATATGGCTACTACTTCCATTAAATATTTTCATTAAAATATTCAACCTAAGAAAGTTATTGTTCAACTCATAGAGTATAAATAAAATTAATTAGAGCCAATTTAGGATTATATTTAAGATTTCATTCTTTTTTAATAAAAATATGATGCTTCCATTATGTTTTGATGACCTTTAATTTAGTTTTGTAGATAATTTACTTCCAATATTTGAAATGCAAGTGTTTTTCATGCCTCATCATTAAGTTTTAAATTGATATTATATTGTATATAAATATGAGTGTTCCTCATCAAAGTATCCCTTTTAGTATCAACATATTTATTAAACCTATGTTTTCTCCATGTGTCAACATCATTACCATATTTATAAAATGGTGGTAATGGGGATGTACCTAATAATATATTCATGATCATCAATGATGTAATTTCCAAACCAAATTACTTTAGAGAGTTTACTACATTATAAGGTCCTCCACATATAGAATAGAAAAAACAAATTGCAACATAATCTCGTAACCTTATCCCTAATTTAGTAAATGGATATATCTTAGAAGTATGTACTACATAAGTTCATATATTTTTTCTCCTATCACTATATATATGAACATTCTACAAATGCATGCACTAAGTTTTAATTTATAAAATTCATTATCATATAGATTAAGGGGAGATAAACATAGCATACTCATCAACCCACTATTATGAAATTAACTAGGTTGGTGAAATCATTTCATATATAACTATATGAGATAAAACAATGTCTATAAGCTTAAAGAATAAAAATAATGTAAATATAAAAGACATGCCACAATATTACACAAGATACACCCTACAAAAAACTAACCTCCAAAAGCATCTACATTCAATTTCATTCAATACTAAAACATTATAATATACTTCCAAAGTTTTCATGATTAATTTTAAAGCATCAAGATCCTAAAATTCATCCCCCATGTGTCCCAACATAATAGATAGCCATACAACCACACATCCCATTCAATGCTTCACATATGCACTCTATAAGAGAGATCAACACAAGTGATAAATAAATTTAGCCATGAAACATCTGCTTTCTTTTATAGAATCAAGCTCACACAAAAATACCAAGTGTTATCATCTAAACCATATGTCTCAAAACGATGAGAGCACAAAACCATTGACCCAAAAATTTACTTTTTGGTAATAATTTTCCCAATATTGAATATTATTCTAATGTGCAACCCATACATAGAATATCTAACCAATATTACACTAAAAATTTATAAGTTATCCCAAATAAATATTTAATGATGCTAAACACATATCCAAATTATACACCACAAATAAATATTCTTTACATCGTTAACATAATTCTTTCTTGTGCAAGGTGTACAAAACATTTTTCACCAAATTCTTGCACATGTGCACATTGCATAAGGGTCAATCAATAAAACACATCATCATATACATCCATGAAACCACATGAAACTTCAACATACTCTTATGCTCCATCAAGATACTTGTAATAACATCCAAGGTGAGCACCATCTCAAGAATTAACATCTCCCATCCTCCAACATGTCACATATGGAATAAAAGGAACAACCGAAGGTCGATATGCATAAATATAAAGAATATAGGAAGAAAATCCAAGCAATAACAAAGGCACAAAATTTTTATTAAGGAAAAATCCCACATGACTAAAAATAACAACCTTATTAATTGCAGATTAAATTTCCAAAATAGAATTATATTTAGAGATGGAGCATGTGAGTGGGAAGAGGAGTAGGAAAGGGATTTTGAAATCCTCAGATGCAGAGGGAAATGGTTGCTCTGAATCAGATGACGATGAAGACGATGCTTGGTTGCTCTCTCCTTCAGTGTGGGCACCTAATTTTACTGTGGCTCTTGTTCATTTTTTTGCATTCAGTGTGTGGTTTGGTTTGTCTGTGGTTGGGAGGTTTTTGGAGAGATTTTGGCTATCCTTTGACTCTAGTTGGCATGTCGGGTATGTTGTTGAGCTTTATTATTTTTCCTGGTCTCTACTCCCTTTCTACACGAGCTCTCCTTGCTTGTTGGTGTCATTTTGTGGGGTTATTGTGGAGTGGTGTTGGTTGTTGTTTTTGGCCTGGGATATGCTGTTGCAGATCTATTTCTTGTTGGCATCCTTCTGGGATGTTGTGGATTGGTTTTGGGTCTTGTTGTTTTCCCAGATCCTCTTTGTTGGGAGCTCTTGCTGATGGGTTTTTTGAGGATTTTGGTGGCTTATTCTTAGACCCTGATTGGCATGTAGTGTTGGAAGTGGTGTTTTTTATTATTCCTTCTCTCCTCTTTCTCTATATGCAAGTTTTGATTTGGTTTTCTCTAGCCTTTTGGGGATTTTATGCCTTTTGTTGGGGGCTTTCATTGCTTGTGGATGTGGTTGTTTTTTTTCCTCTAGTGGAGTTGTTTGTGGACAATTTTTTCTGTGTTTCAGACCCTAGCTAGCATGTAGGGTTGGAGGGTGTTCTTCATTGTATTTCTAGCACTCTAATCTCTCTTCTTGGAGGCTTTCCTTACCTCATCCTTCTTCTTCTAGGTCCCTTTTCATTGGTGTTGGTGTTGGTTGTGGTGCTTGTAATTCTTGTCGAGGGGTTGTTTGAGGAGAATGGTGGCCTAATCTTAGACCCTGACTAGCATACATTGTGCCTTCTCTCCTCTTTCCCTTTCTACAGGTTTTTTGGGCTCTCTTTACCTCTTTATGGGCTTCTTTGCCTTTGTGTGGGTGTGTTTGTTGCTTGGGGTGAAGGTTGTTGGTTTTCCTCTCATGGAGTTGGTTGGGGATAGTTTTTGGCATGTTTCAAACCTTGACTAGCATGTAGGATTGGAGGTTGGTCTTTAGTGTCTTTCTAACTCTCTACTCTCTTTTTTTGGAGGCTTTCCTTGCCTTGTCCTTCTTTCGAGGCCCATTGTCTCTTTGTTGGTGTTGGTTGTTTTCTATGCATGGATGTTGTTGTTCTCTAAGTAGGGAGGCTGATGTTTTTTTGTGCACATAAGTTTCTTCTCTCTTGGCTGGTGGCTAAGGTGTTCTTTATTTCTTTTGTTCTTGCTTTTATGAAGATTTTGTTATTTTTTCGTTGTTCTCTTTACCCCCTTGTGGGGTGGTTGGCTCATGTTGTCAAGTTGTCAGTGCTTGTCATGGAGCTCCTTTATACTAGTTGGTTGGATTTCTTCACTTTTCTACAATCTCATGCTTCTATTGAGGTGAAGATTACTCATACAAAGGTGGATCCCTCTCTTTAGAGGTAGATTTGAGGTCTATGGGTTTGTGGAGGTGCATTCCTAGTCGTTGGTCCTTGATGTTACAACACCTTTGGAGGTAGTGCATGCTCCTATGTAGGTGGAGTTGTTTTTAATTATAGTTTGGCTGTAGTTGTGGTAAGGTTCTTCATAGAGTGTGCTCCTATAAAGGGGAGCCTACTCCTTTTGAGGTGGAGTTTGATTCAGCTCTTTAGGTTTGGTGGTGTGGAAAGAGGTTTCGCTTTCCCTACTGGTGTGGCTAGGAGGTTTCTTGGTGTTCTACTTTGTTTCCTAACTCTCCTATTGAGGTGGAGAGTTTAGTTTTGTTTATTGTTGCTAATAAGTGTTGTGTTGTAGTCTGGTTGATAGAGGTTGATGGTTACCTGGATATTTCAGGAAGTGCACTATCATTTGGTGTTGATAAGTGTTGTGCTATAGTTTAGTTGTTACAAGCTGATGGTTACCTGGTTGTTTCAAGTGGTTCTTAGATGCAAGTTCCCTTGTAATTGGTTGTTTTGGGGTTGAGGATCCCCTTATAACCTTTTCTATTGGTGAAAATTTGTGTATTCATGTTGTTTCTTTTATAATCTACCCCTAGTTCATTGCTAGTTGTATTTGTTCTATGATTTTGCATCTTGGTCTTTTTGTGTGGGTTTCAAGTCCTTGTTGAAACCTACTTGTTAATGGTTTCAGATCCATTCAAAATGTGTTGTAAATGGTTTTGGGTCCATTCAAAACCTATTTTTCCCATACAATCAAAACAACCTTATTTATTGCTAATACATAAAATAATCCATATCTAAAGGTATCTAAAACCATCAATAGAACCCATGCCAATAACATATCTAACCTATAAAATAAAACCAAAAGGTCCTTGTCTATAACATAAATAAAGCACACACATATCTAGGAACTCCCAATGTATCGGTAATGTCAAATATGAAAATAGATCAAGTCAAATATCAATTCAACTAACCAACACTCATACAAAGGTATGGGTAAAATAAAACCATGAAATAACAAAGAATAATTATAATGATCTACACATACAACACAAGCTATTGGAGTAAATATGTCATCAATTAATAATTAATTAACCATTAGTTAATTATTACACATTTTTACTTTAATTACTTAATTTGCACTTAGGAATTCATTTTTTATTATTAGATTGAGTTGTATTTAACACATGGTGTCTCATTGCATTAGATGATGGCACTTTTCACGATCTAATCAAACCCTCATCTAAGGATTACTTTTCTTCTTTTATAAGCATTCACCTTTCATTGTAATCATTTTATTTAGGTTGTTTGTATTAATATAATTTATTAGGTTATTGAGCATAAATATTACTTTGATATCTTTTTTGTGATAGGATAATTACTTGCAAACAACTTCTAAGAGATGTGGGTTTCAATCATCAACTTTAACTTGGTATCAAAGCTCCAAATCTCTACCCTCCTATTAAAATTTTAAGGAATCTAGTCTCGATATTTTTTTGGTACATCTTGCACCAAAAAAACCTTATTGATGTGTCAAAAATGATTGAAAATATAAGGATCGATTGTAATATTTTGAAAATATGAGAAAAATCTTGCCATTTTTTTACAGTGCACATTTTTCAAAAGATCATACAACTGTACAAATTTGTATGGATCCATATAGTTGTAGTCTACTATACTAGACTGTATATGTGATGGTGTCATTGTAGTCTCTCTACGCATAATTCTAGCATTAGGAGGAAAAAAATCAACATGATTTTAAAGTTTATCAATGAAAAATTAAAACATTGGTGTTTTTTATATTTTTGTAGCCACGTCAACATGAACCTCGTGCAGTCACCATAGGAGGGCCCTCAAAGAGAACAATCTAGACCATGCAAAAAGAGTCACACAATAGAAGCAACATAGAATATAGAGGTAAATGCAGATTCAAACATTTTCATTAACATAAATTTTGATTACAATTGGCCGGCAACATCCAGGCTTACACATTTGGCTCATAGGCCTTTTACAACATGCTCAAAAACACAATATTTTTATATGTGAGCAAAAATATTATAGATCAACCTACATTACTTGACTTAATCCAATTATGTTATTCTACTGATCTATTGCAAGCTTTATATCATATCCACAAATCTAGAAACATCTGCATCATCCAAAGATCATTACAATCTTCGATGAAGGAAACATAACATGTGCATGAAGTAGGTCAACCTCAAATATGAATTTCTCCACGAAAAGTGCATATGATGATGTTTGGACCTAAAATTAAGGTCGGGGACACTCCATGGAACAATTAGAAACACCTCGCAAGGATCCACAAGCTACGGGAAGGATCCACAAGAGATCAAACTAGCCATTAGGCTTGAAACTGTTTTAGTGCCATGTTCTAGAAACTATCACTCAATCCGAAAGCAATAAATTTCCAGAAATAGATCCAATTGCCCTAAAATATTGGAATAAGGAAAATGAACATGTCCACAATGAAAATATAGATCCACAGGGTCAGGTGCGAAAATATGAAGAAATACAGAATTTGCCAACTTGAACTGAAAAGAACTAAACAAGAATAAAACTGAATGAAAATATTTTTGGTTGATGAAAGATTGCCAAGAACCAAGGACACTCCTGCAGTAGAACCCCTACAACCACATGACTATTTCACCACCTAAGCTTATCCTCCAAGCTATGTCAAACACTTTGTTGCCCCTCTATGATGTACTCTACCTCAAGCACTCTGTGAGGTCACATTGGTGACCAGATGTTTTGTGCCCTTCCAATGACCTTGTCACTTGCCCCAGTCACGTGGGTGACCAAGGGCTAGGGCCCATTTTCCACTACTCATCCACTAGCCCCATGGTCTACCATAAGTCCAAAGGCTATTTTTAGCCCCCTATGTTGCTTAAAGGCCATTTTGGGAAAGTTTTACCAAATTGGGTTTACCTTGGCCATTAGATCTTTGATTTTTGGTAAATTTATATCATTGGAAATATGTTTCAAAGATTGATCTAGTAATGCAACTGAATTTTTTTTATTTGTTTCCCTAATTTATTCTACAAGCCTCTAAATTTAGGTCAAGTTCTTTTCACTCAAGGTGGCATAAATTTTGACTCATATATCAATTTTTTGTGATTCAACAACATCAAAATGATGATTTAGTCCTCTTCACAAATCTTAGACCTAGATTGTTATAAAATTAATGAAGTATATTTATTTCAATCAGATATCTGTTGAAAACACTTGAAGACTGAGAGGGGGTGAATCAATCTACACAAAAACTTAAGACTTTCTAGACCTTGAAACTTTTAGCACAATACAAACTTCTTATTTCAACTAAAACCGTTAAGCATAATAGTAACATAGAGGAATATAGCAATTTGAATCCTTATCAACTTCAGCAAACCTTAAACAATAAAAGATATATCAATTCTACTTTTAACTAGATAAGTCGCAATGAGAAGGAAAATGATAACATGTTGTATAGATGGTTTTCGTTACATGAAAAGATTAACATGTTAATTCCTGATACAACTATTAGAGTTAATGAATCCATGAGAGATGGTTAAGACATATCATGAACCTGAGCATTGTGTTGCACAAAATAAGGAGACAAAGGGTGCACACCTTGCAACAATCCCCCAAGTGCAAGTGAAAGGTTCAAACCTGCGACCCAAGCTTTGATACCAATGTTTGCATAGACAATTTTTGTTGCACCAAAAGATCGACCTATTAATGCCCGATACAACCACTAGAGTTAATGAATCCATGGGAGGTATTTAATCCATGTCACAAACCTGACCATTATGCTACACAACACAAGGAGACCAAGGGCACACACCTTGCAACATAACACACACATGCACGGGGAGACTATCAGAATTATGTGGAAAACCCAATGAGGGAAAAACCACGTGATGAGAGTTAACTCACAATAAAAATGATCACTACCAAAAACATTTGGAAGAAGGCTTGCCACCTTAGAGCAAGATACAAACGGACTTGCAAAATTGAAGCACCAATCAACTCTAGGAGCAAGATACAGAGGACTTGATGAGATGCACTATTTCATAGTAGGATATAGGAAGTTTATAAGAAATTAAAATATTTATAAACAATTCACTTTGTTGATTCAAGCATTAAAGAACAATTGATCTTTCCTTAACACACTTTTGCACTATCTCTGTTGGACATTCCATACAATTCACACACACATTTCTTTTCACTTATTCATATAGCCATACATTTTTCATCTAAAATGATCTTGCATTTATATCTACCACAACACTTCAAAACTTAAATTAAGTCGGCCAAAAATACAATAAACAATTAATTCAACTATTTGGCTCTCAATAAAATAATGTGGTCCTATCCCAAAAATAGAGAGGATGAAAAACAATCTTATCGCTTCTTTCAATGTGATCCAAAACAATATACATGCAAGTCACATCAACCTAAGTTGGCATCATGTTAACATGTGGATGAAACTTTGAAGCACATAATTAGTTGGACCAAACTCATACTTTCAATTAAATTAACTTGATGTAGTCCCAAATAGGATTGTTCAAGACCCAAAACTATCATCACACATCTTCCATTGTTGGCACAAACCTCCAAGAATGTGATGCAAGCAAAGGAACAAGCCTTGTTAGCCAAATATCCACAAATATCTCAAAAATACAACTGAAGACCTAATGTAGTACCAAAGTGGAAAATTAGCAACATGTGGATCAAATGGGAATGTTCCATGAATATCCAACAATACTTTTATATAATTCTTTCATACTTCCATGCCATCAAAAGACACTACACATAAAATAGGAACAAAAAACTATATTCCAAAAATACATAATGCTTAATCATGAGATATAACATTCAAATATTAGCTTGTGGACCACTTTAGCACATGATATTGGAACTGTGACATTGCACATACATTTAAAGCACATTCACCAAACCATAGGAGTAGATAGATTAATGTGAAAAAATGTGGAGCATTTCTTGGATGAGTCTGGACAACCAACAACACTACCAACCTTCTGAAATTCATAGAACTCTCCTTGACAACATAGGTGACTTGAAAATATGGGAGTACAACATCTAAAGAGCACTAACATTAAATCCCAAATCACAAGACAATATCATTACTATCAGAGGAATGTGGGGCATTCTTTCGATATACTCCAATGCAACTTCCTAAACCAGAAACACATAGGAAACTTGTGGAGGCCATGACTTACTTTCAACAACTTATGCATTACCAAGAACAATAGGAGAGAGCACAAGTTATACTATAGCCATTCAACAACATCTCTCCACTATCATTCATGCTTCTTATCCTCATCTTCAGACTTCTAATCCTCATCTTAATACTTCTGATCCTCATTTGAATATATCATTATAGGATCAACTCTACTAACAACAATAATACATAATGCAACTTTATTTGACATGAACTTTAGAAATTTCTTAGATAAGGCATGACATCCAACCATGAACTTCACAAACTCTTCCATGCATCAATGGTAGCCCAAATTGAATATAGCAATGAATACCAAGGACTAACAACCTTCTTTACTTCTCAAGAGATGACATTAATTATAGCCAACAATCAATGTTAACATTAATGAAAACAACAATCAACAATCTCCTCCTCAAGTGTTGACATCAATGACAACCATTGTCAACAATATCAAATTTTCCCTTTTTGGTTATTTTCTTTAAAAACAAGCAATCAGGTCAATTTTTTTGGGATCAAAGAGGAATTTATTGGATTGATGGGTCTATACTATAGTATTATTTAATCACTATACCCTTTCAATAGTTATCCACTCACTCCATACAAATACTATGGTTGTAAATCACAAATGGAGATACATATGAAGAAGGCAGGGATATATTGAGTGACCATGGGTACATAACTTGAACCTATATTTTTTATTAAGAAGAGAAAGTGATTTAATAGGGGTAATGTGGATTTTGGGATATTATGAAATCTCTATGTCTCCTAACCTTCTCTTTCATTTTGAATCTAGCACCACACCGAATCAAATCTAGACTTAATTGGATCCTTGTTTGGGAAGCATGATACTTTGAGAGGATTTCAATTGGACAATGAGCTTATCAGCTTGACTCCTCAATATTTTGATAAAATCCAAGAAATTTTCATAAAAATCAAGTCTCTTAGATTATAGTTGACACAGTGTAGTATTCAAAAGGATGACACTCGATTGATTCTTTCCATCCTTGCCAAACTTGGTCTTGATTATTTATTCTTTGTTTCTACCTTTAATGCCATGAGGATGCACTTGGTTCCAAATTCACTATTCCTTCACTTAATTAATTTTCTACATCACTCTCTTGGGAGTAGGAAAAGTTTATATATATGGACTCGTTGAAGTCTTATAAATCATAGGTTGTTATTGCGTCATCAGGCACTAGAGATATGAAGGATTCAAATGGGAAAAACAAGAAACAAAAATAAAAGGATTCCAAGTCACATGATAAATTCAAGGAAACATATTCACAAGATACTTTAGATTCTTCTTCCCCTTCTAAGGGGGGCTCATCTAAGAAGGGTTGACTAAAATGTGCTTATTGCACAAAGATAGGACATAATGAGCATTATTATTATGCACATAAGATTGATGTGTTGAAGCATCTTCTATGAAAGAACAATACTCAACTTCCTTCATTATCTAAATTCCAATTCAAAACCTTCATAATAAGGGTCAAACACCATGATACGTGGAGTAGACAAGATGAAATTCCATGATCTCTTTGGATACACCAATCTTCGGTCCAACATATGGCTTCTTTATTTAAGAGCCTCACATCGCATGCCTCAATCTCTAGGCATATTCTCTTAATATGAGCCTTGAAACATTACAACATATTTTCATGTTGTACTTTGTGTACCCTAATTTTATTCCAGTCCTCTTTCCATATATTAGATTGCACATAGTACGACATGTAAGACAATAGAGTTCATTCTTGATTTAATGCTTATCAAAGACCTACATAGTAGAGAGATTCTTCCAGTTCAAAAAATAGATCACGCCTCTCAATTATATTCCTTATCAATTTTTTCTTTCCATGAGCTTTCATTACCCTTTGACTACTCCTCATTCTCATGCATCTAAAATGGATCAAATATCTAAGGAGATTTTTTTTCACTTGAACCTATATGTACTTCAATTGTCCACCTTAGTTCATGAGACTTGTGTTGAGCTTCCTCCTCCTACATGCCATTCATATACAAAGATCAATTCATTTTAGTAGGATCTTTACAATCTTTCAATTTCAGCTTTGTGGGATGACTATTTACCAGACATTACAAAGTTATGTTGGAAGGTGTTTCCCTTCATTCCCTTGGTTATTCAACACTAGTTCTCGAGATTTGTGACATGGCTTAACCAACTCCCATGGATTCATTAACTCTAGTGGTTGTATTGAGCATTAAAAGGTCCAACTTTTGGTGCAACAATAATTGAGTTTTCAAAAATTGGTATCAAAGTCTAGGTCACAGGTTCAAATCCCTCACTTGCATTGAGGGGATTTTTGGAAGGTGTCGCTCTTCATCCCCTTGGTTGTTCAGTTCTGGTGCTTGGGATTCGTGAAATGGATTAACCACCTCCCATGGATTCATTAACTCTAGTGGTTGTATCAGGTATTAATAGGTTGGTCTTTTCGTGCAACAACAATTGAGTTTCCAACAAGTTATTTGTGGAGTCACATATTGCAAATATTGGGTACACATTGGAGGATGTTCACTTCCTCCTTGGTTATAGCTATGGACCACCTGTCATTACATTACCATTGTCTTTGGAGGTTGTTCTATAGGTATTTTCGTAGTTGTTTAGATTTTATTTGGTTTATTTGGCTTCATTTGATTCATAAAAGTGGGCCCTTGATAATTTTTGCATGGCATCCATCATGAGACATTTTATCCTAAGAGAGTTTCTTCTACATGCACCATTGGATGTGTTTCTTCCTAAGGAGAGGAATTTTTTTTTTTCATTTTTAGATCATCTTTAGCATTATTCTTCAAGCATTCATTGTTAGTAGTAGAGCTACATCCTCTTTTGGGGATGCACTGTATCATCTTTTCTCTCATATGTTGTGATCTTGATTGTACTTATGTGACTAAAGTAGCACTTCATGGGGACATCTTGAGTACAAAATTTATTTATCGCATGTATGCTTTCATTTTTTTATCTATCATTTGGAAAGGATTTTTCCCATGAGGTTTTCTTCTTTTCTCTAGTTATGAGAGATTTTAGTTTCCTTTTCATGGGTAACTCATCAAGCCTTGTATCTGAGACCCCTTCTACATTTATCATAGCTTCCTTTATCAAATTTTTAGTTTCTCCCTAAGTTAATATCAAGAGGGGTGTGGGAGAAAATAGATTGTCACCTGATAATTAATTAATCATTAATTAATTATCAGACATCTTAGGAGTTTCTTTTTAATTATTAAATTAAGCTATATTTAAACACATGTCTCATTGCATTAGATGATGACACTTGTATCAATCTAATCAAATCCTCATCTAGAGTTTGATTTTTTTATTTTATAAGAATTCACCTTTAATTATAATCATCTTATTTAGGTTATTTACATCAATACATTTTCTCAAGTTGTTGAGATAAATATTTTTCTATCTCTCTTTTGTGATAGGATAATTTCTTCCAGGTGACTTTTGTGAGCTATGGGGTTCAATCATCCACTCTAACATAAATGATTGTATACTTGTTTAAAATTAGGAACCATAACTCTCTCAGGTTCTCCACACCAAATTATGTGAATAGGAACCTCAAGGAAGTAGCCTAAACACAAAGAGAAAAAAATAAAACTCATGGGTATGGGCAAGATCATGATGGGCCAAAAAGTGGCAATATGATGGGTATGTGGCTGATGACCTTTTTCTTACCCAAAATTGATGAAACAAAAAGGGTTTTTAAAGGAGATTCTCAGCTTTCCACCAATATAAATTATTCTTTACTTTGAATTTAATAAATAATTATCATTCACTTTCTATTGAATTACGACTATAGTCTTAATTTTTAGGCTGATTTAAAAACATTTATAGCTTTCAAATGGTATCATATTTTTTGAATCCAAACCATGCATCACATTCTATGCTTCACATACTATAGGATTAAAAAATAGAAAAATGAATTTCATGAAGTTTTGACCAAGTTAAGGTGGTCAGACATGCAAGTCTTTATATTTTTAAAAAGTTGTCATAAAAAAATTATAATTAATTATTTACTTGGAAACAAATTACAAAAAAATATGCATCACATCGAGACATGAGTCCTCTACTTATATCTAAAATATTATAAAAAAATATTATGATTTTAATGTGGTTAGGGTGGTTAGAGAAACACCTACTTATTTTTTCCCTGAATTTAAGTACTACTATATTGAAATTTCAAATTTTCACCAAATAGATTTTTTTTTTTGTAAATAAACCTAGTAATTTAGAAACTAAATTCAATTTGATACAAATTCTATTCTTACATATTTTTGAAATAATATAGATAAATTATTCAAATTTTTATGTCAAGTTGCCTAACTTTGATTGTTCTGAATTTTTTGCCACCTAAGGGCTTGTTTTTTCCATGATGATCCTGCACATACCCTCATATTAAACACAATATTTTTTTAGGCACCTAAAAATTTAATCTTCACCTTATTGTCTATTTCATCCAGCCATCACCTAATTTGTTCATTCCTATTTGATGTAGGAGCATCTCAGGAATATGTAATCAACATCAATCGAATTGGTTTCATGACACAGAATAAATTTCAAATGAGGAAGAGGTTGCAAAAACTTGTTAAGGCATGCATATTAGAAGGGTACAATTGAAAAAAAGAAAATTTCATTATTTGCAAGGTATATGAATGGGCACATGCCATTATTATGTGAACATAAAGTTATTAAGATATAAATGTGTAATCATATCTAAAGGAACACATTGCTTAAGGAAGGTTTCTTAGTTTGATTAAGGAGGAAATTGGACTATTTAAATTAAATATTAAATTGCAAGTTGGAGGTGAAAGTGAGGGGTCACACTACAAGTAAAAAGCCACATCTATCATAAGATAATTTAAGAAATTTAAAATGCAATTTTTGATAGGTGAAGGGTCATGGAAAACAAAAAGGAGTTAAAATTGCATGAACGGATTTGAAGGAGGGGGGCACCAATAGTAGTAAGGAATGCGAATGAAGAATTTTCAATTTTAAATGAAATAATAGTGTGAAAATAAGAAAGAAAGGGGCTGCATTTGAATGAATGCAAAACAAAGGGGGTTTTTTCCTTAAGGTGATGGAGGAATTTATTTTAAATGATGATTTGCAAATAGGGGTGTAGAGATAGCAAGAAGACATAATGAAAGAAAAAAAGAGAGGGCATGAAGGAGAATAATTAATAAAATTTTGAAGGAACAAATTAAACAAGACTTCATTTGGAATTAAGAGGTATACATATAAATGAAGGAACCAATTCTGGATCACACCATATACAGGAAGATGGGAATTTATGCATGGGAGTGAGTAACAAAGAATTTAAAATTTGTAGATTTTTATTAGTTGCAGATTATAAATATTGTTACAATGAAATAAGAAATCATTTATAAAACATCGAATTGTTTTAAAGTTTTAGTTTCATCACAATTTGAGTGTAATTTGAAATTTCTTAGCTATGATCAAGTAATTGATTGATAAATTTAATGAAATATAGAGTTAGATTTAATGGATAAATGAAACTATCAGATTAATGAAATGTGAAACGATGTAAATTAGATGCTCTATGTTTAGGGAGACAAAACAACCAATTTCCCTCTAGGTTTCATTCAAGGAAACCTTAGAGATTTGAATCCAAGGATGGGATGAGGGAAACAAATCTGTGATAAGGTATCCTAGGGTGTGATTAAAGACTAAAAGGGGGTTCACCATCAACTAGGAATTGGAAAGACCAGTAACATGCAAAACGTAATGATATGCAAGACTTAAGTAAATGACCTAGAAATGAGCTTAAATCATAACAGGTAAATTGAGAAAGTACAGAGGTGCACTTGGGAAGCTGAATGTGCTTAGAATGAGGTCTAAAATCTTGAAAATGATAACTTTAGTGCTCACCGGGACTCATACACAAAGCTAGGAAATTCAATCCCAGATTAGGGTTTATGGGAAGAAACTTGAATCTGGTAGTGACAAGTCTAAATCTTCTAAAATTCAAGAAAAGTGGTATACTAGGACTCATATGCCACAAGTGGCATATTAGTCCCACTTTTTTTTTTAGAAAGTCAGAACTTGAATCTGTTTTATCTTTGCTCTTCCTTCCAAACCCAATTTTCAGACCTAAAACACCAAATTCTACTCTGTAAATGTCTTTTATTGATCATGTAAATAAGGTGACACCTTTTACAATCTTGCAAATTTGACAAATTTTCTCCAATATTGTTCCTTAATGGATCTTCAACCTAAATCTACAAATCACACACTAAAGTGAGGGAAAAATGTTGCCTTTTTAGTAGATAGGGATTTGCCTTCGTCATACCCCATTTTGGTAATCAAAGCTTGAAATGACATGAAATATAAAGGAGGAATAATGAATGAATGAATATGCTATGTTGCAACTCACCAAACCCCAATAATAAATGTTGCAAATATGTCTGAAATGGCTACAATGGATGTAGATCTTGACTCTTTCTTGAATGATATGGACCTTGAATTGAATGCTTGTTTGAATCATAAAACTCTACATCACAAATGTTAGCTCAAAAACAAACATGATGCATGATGACCTTCACATATGCTTGATTCTTGAATAATGCTCTAAAATGCTTGATAATCAACTCTTGAAGGCTCTTGAAGGCTCTTGAATGCTCTTGTAAACTCTTGAATTTCTAGAATAATTCAATGCTTAGGTCACACTTACTCATAAAAATTTCTAGATGAAAATGAGTAAAATAACCTTGTATGGATACTTGTTTATGACAAATTCCTTGAAATTACAACAATATAAGTCGACATCAGATCTAGGCAAATAAAATCCTGCAAAGAATTTGAATTTAATTTAGGTCTAAGCTAAGTGAGATTTATACACCAGTTGTGGTGTATGAGTCTCATTAGGCTAAGATTGGGACACATTTTTCAAGAAATTATTAGATTAATGTGAAATCTAGATCAGGGCCCTAAAACTTAGGTGGGACTCATATGCCCAAAGTGGTGTATGAGTCATAGATCACTAAACCTAGGCCAAAAATTATAATTTTTGATTGGATATTTGATATATGTTAGGATTGTCTTGGGAAAGATGCATTAATTAAGTCTTTCAGATGCAAAATAAGGCCAAATAAGGCATAAAGAAGCCCAATTTTAATAAAAGAGGGCCTAAAAAAGTGTGAAAATGTATGCTTGATTCTTGAATAATGCTCTAAAATGCTTGATAATCAACTCTTGAAGGCTCTTGAATGCTCTTGTAAACTCTTGAATTTCTAGAATACTTGAATGCTTAGGTCACACTTACTCATAAAAATTGCTAGATGAAAATGAGTAAAATAACCTTGTATGTATACTTGTTTATGCCAAATTCCTTGAAATTACAACAATATAAGTCGACATCAGATCTAGGCAAATAAAATCCCGTAAATAATTTGAATTTAATTTAGGTCTAAGCTAAATGAGATTTATACACCAGTTGTGGTGTATGAGTCTCATTAGGCTAAGATTGGGACACATTTTTCAAGAAATTCTTAGATTAATGTGAAATCCAGATCAAGGCCCTGAAACTTAGGTGGGACTCATATGCCCAAAGTGGTGTATGAGTCATAGATCACTAAATCTAGGCCAAAAATAATAATTTTTGATTGGATATTTGATATGTGTTAGGATTGTCTTGGGAAAGATGCATTAATTAAGTCTTTTAGATGCAAAATAAGGCCAAATAAGGCATAAAGAAGCTCAATTTTAACAAAGAGGGTCCAAAAAAGTGTGAAAATGTAGAGGGAGACATTTTTTGATACTACAAAATTATTGGTTTCTTATTGTGAAATCAAATAGAATTTGTGATCTAGGAAATTCTTGAAGTTGTGTGTGTGTGTGAACAAGGGAGTGAATCCCCTTTTTTCTTTAAATGGTCTCAAAGCATGTGATCTTGAGCATGTGGATAGACTGTTGAATGTGAGGAAGCCTGCACTAGTATCCAATGGTGGAGTTGTGTGAACCAATTGTCGATCGTGTGGTAGTTTGCACATGTGTGAACTATTTTTTCAAAGATCAAAAGTATTTTTGTAGGTAGAGAAGCTTTGAGAAATCAAGAGCTAGAATCCATGAAGTGATGTGAGTTGAGGTGAGATTGCAAAAGACAAGAAGGGATGGGTCATGAGGAGACCCATGCAAAAAAAAAAATTGAGATAAATATTGGGAGAAAATAGAGAATAATAAATCTAAGAAGATGAGATAGATGGTTTGTAACCCCCAACCAAAGGAAAAAGTATTTTTGGCTAGATATCCACAGATAACTTAGAAATCCAGCTCAATATATAATGCAACATCAAAGAGACCAACCAACATCTTGTGGATCACATGGGGATGTACCTTGAACATCGAATAACACTTTCAAGAATTTATTTCATACTTTCATGCCACAAGAAACCACCACAAACCAAATAGGAACATAATATTTCATCTAAGAAGCACATAATATATTGTTGCAATATTTTTTCGCTTAGTCTCCTTATGTCGTGCAATGTGGTGCTTGGGTTCATGACATGGATTAATCACCTCTTATAGATCTTGGATTTTTATAAATTTTGTGTTTATATCAAGCATTAATAGGTCGATCTTTTGGTGGAATGACAACTGTCTATGCAATAATCAGTATTAGAGCCAAGGTCATAGGTTCAAACCCATCAATTGCACTAGGGGGATTGTTCCAAGAATTTCACCCTTGATCTCCTTATGTTGTGCAGTATGACACTTGGGTTCATGACATGTGTTAACCACCTCTTATGGATCTTAGATCTTGTATAAATCTGGTGGTTGTATCAAGCATTGGCAGGTTGATCTTTTAGTGTAACAAAAACCACTTATGCAACCCACCTGACCAAAAGATATAACATTATTAGATCATATTGTAGGCCACTTCAACACATGAAATTAGAACTAATCCATTGCATAGACATTAAGAGCACATTCAGCAAGCCATAGGAGAAGAGACATCAATACAGAGAAATACAAAGCATTTCCTGAACTAGTCCAAACAACCAACAATACTGCCAACCTTATGCAACTCACAAAAATCTCCTCAACAATACTAGTGACTGAAAAGATAGGAATGCAACATCCAAAATATGTTGACTTTGAATCCCAAACCATAATACCATATCTTTAACAATAGATAACTAAGGAGGATTGTCTTAAATAGACTTTAAAGAAGTTTCCTAAACCAGAAACACATCAGAAGCTTGTGGGTATGTGCAAGATAATGATGGGCCAAAAAGTTGTGATATGTAAGTGATATGATGGCTCATGTGGCTGACGAATTTTTTTTAACCCAAAATTGATGAAATGAAAAGGGTTTTTAAAGGATATTCTTAGCTTTCCACCAATATAAATTAATTTAATAGATTATTATTATTCATTTTCTATTTGAATTACGACTAAAGTCCTGATTGATAGTCTGATTGAAAAACATCTATATCTTTCAAATAGTATCACATTTTATGCTTCACATACTATAGGATTAAAATAATAATTATTGAATCTCATGAAGTTTTGACCAAGTTAAGGTGGTTAGACATACGAGCTTTTATATTTTTTAAAATTTGTAATAAAAAATTTACTATTAATTATTTACTTGGAAACAAATTTCAAAAAAATATGCATCACATCAGGACATGATTCCTCTACTTATATCTAAAATTTTATAAAAAAATATTATCATTTTATTGTGGTTAGGGTGGTCAGACAACCACCCACTTCTTATTTTTTCCCTGAAATTTAAGTACTACTGCATTGAAATTTCAAATTTTCACCAAATAGATTTAAAAAAATAAAATAAACCTAGTATTTTAGAAACTAAATTTAATTTTCTATAGATTATATTCTTGCATATGTTTTAAATAATATAGATAACTTATTCAAATTTGTACATCAAGTTGCCAACTCTGATTTTTTGAATTTTCATCTCCACTTAAGGGCCTGTTTTTTCCATTGTGATCCTGCACATACCCTTGTAGAGGTCAAAACATACTTTTAGTAACACATGCTTCATTACGAACAATATAAGATAGCATAGGACATATTTTAGACCTTCAACAACATCTCTCTAATATTAGCAATGCTTCTAATCCTCAACTTAATACTTCTAATCCTGATCTGAGTATATCATTATGAGAACAATCTTTATTTACAAAAATTATACTCAATATTTCTTAGATATGACATGACATCAAATCAAGAACTTCAACAACTCTTCTTTAGATAAGGCATGACATCTAACCATGAACTTATTAAACTCTTTTTTAGATAAGGCATGACATCCAACCATGAACTTACTTCTCAAAGAAATCATCGTGTTGTCATCAACCATTGCCAACAATATTATAAACATATGTAACAATCTCACCAAGTGATGACAACCAATAAATAATGTTGACAACCAATGCCAACAATGTTACACAAATCTCATCAAATGTTGACGTCAATGATAACCAATAGTGTTAACATCAACAACTACCAGTAATTTTACCCTTTGGAATTTATGGAAAAACACATATTCAGTCTCCCCCTTTGACATCAAGGACAAAGGGGAACACATACCTACATAAAGAGGGAAACAACATATATTTTGACTATAGGACAAAGACACAAAAATATCTTCAATTTGAACATTAGTACAAACTCTCCCTTTGACCAACAACACTTCTTCTCAGTACTTGCACAATTGCAACAAAATCCCCCTTACTATGAAATCCCCTTGAGTGGTAGAACACATTAATCTAAAAGAAAAGGATATGACAAGAATTACCCCCCTTGGAAAGATACACCATCTATGCATCTAGTTAGAACAAGGAGGGGTAATAACCCCTAGCTTTTATCAGAGATACTCAAAATTATCCTTTCAAAGTATATTTGTAAAGATATTTGTAATATGATCCTTGGTAGGCACATACTCAATTTTGAATTCATGCTTTGTAACCTTCTCTCTCAAAAAGTGATACTGGATAGAAATGTGTTTGGTTATTGAATGAAATATTAGATTCATTGAAAGAACCACAACGAAACAACAAGAGATTAGCATCGAATTTTGCACTAGATTTTAGTGTATTTTGAGTACATGAATTGAACAATTTGGTTGGTGCTCAACTCGACGCAAATAGGCATGGTCAACTTGGTATCGGATTTTCTGTCAACTTCTTCGCCAGATTTAGCACCAGCTTATCATAGAACCTCCGTTAGCGCCTAAAATTGCATCAAGAAGTAACGCCTAAAATTGTGCCAAAATGGGCGCCCAATTTGGCTTCTGGTTTTGCTTCCATGTCTACTCCCATTTTTTCTTCTAGTTTTGCTTCTAGTTTTGCTTCCAATTTTGCATCTAGTTCTGCTTCTATTTTTTCCTCCAGGTTTGCTTCCAATTTTTCTTCCAAGTTTGCTTCATGTTTTGCTTCCATTTTTTGTTCCGATTTTGCTTTTGACTTTCCTTTCAGTTTTTCTTTCATTTTCACTTCAATTTTTGCTTCTAGCTTTTCTTCCAAGTTTGCTTCCGGTTTTTCTTCTAGGTTTGCTTCCAACTTTGCTTCCAATTTTTCTTCCAAGATTTCTTCTGGTTTGCATCTATTTTGGCTTCCATCGTTGCTTCCTTTTTTTCTTCTAAAAATGCTTCTTGTTTTTCTTTCATTTATTAATTTAATATGTTTTATTTCAATATAATTAGTTAAATATATCGTGCCTCTTAAATAACTCATATGATTATAGAGTAAGTAATTTAACTATTTAACTCATATGATTAAATAAAAATATAATTATTGTAACATGATCATCATCTATAATTAAAATGAGTCAAATATCTATAATTTAATTGAATTTGACATCCATCCTAAGCAGTAAATTAAAATCAGCATACTTAATTAAAACAAGTGAAAGTCAAATATGCAATGCATTGATCAAAAACATGTCAAAATGATACATGCCCAATAGTCGACATAAGTGAAAATGATACATGTATAAATAATATAAATAAAATTGATAAATTATGTAACTTAAATTGATACAAGTCAAGATGATACATGTCCAAACGATATATTGAAAATGGTACATGTCAATATGATATGACTCAATAATATAGTACTGTAGACTGTGAAAATGATACATATGATAGTAACCATGAAAAGATTCATCATAACGATATATCAGCAATGATCCATGATGTAGTCTATATGATCATGAATGTCACTGGTTACTATCACCAACTATCTCATCATCATCATCATTTTCACCATCATCATTGTCATCAGCCTCGATGTCTTTCGTATTTGTGTCATCATCCTCTACCATGTGATCTTTACTCTCAAAACCAATATTTTATGGATCCATATAATGTTGAGGATCATCTTGATCTTCTGGAAGAGTCGTGTTCTACAAAAAACAACATTTAAAATGAAAATTTATTATTAATTTCATGCAATACCTTATTTTTCTATTATATATATCTAATATTACAACATATGAGATGAAACCATAATCATATTGGGTATGTGTAGGATCATGATGGGCCAAAAAGTGATGATATGTAAGTGATATGATGACCCATGTGGCTGATGACTTTTTTTTACCCAAAATTGATGAAAAGAAAAGGGTTTTTAAAGGAGATTCTTAGCTTTCCACCAATATAAACTATGCTTTACTTTGAATTTAATAAATAATTTTTATTCATTTTCTATTTGAATCATGACTAAAGTCCCGATTGATAGGCTGATTGAAAAACATCTACAGCTTTCAAACCATATCACATTTTTTGAATTTGAAATATGTATCACATTCTATGCTTCGCATACTATAGGATTAAAAAAACAAATGAATTTCATGAAGTTTTGACCAAGTTAAGGTGGTCAGACATACAAGTTTTTATATTTTTAAGAAGTTGTAATAAAAAATTCATATTTAATTATTTACTTGGAAACAAATTACAAAAAAATATGCATCACATTGGGACATGAATCCTCTACTTATATCTAAAATATTATAAAAAAATATTATCATTTTATTGTGGTTAGGGTGGTCAGACAGACACTTACTTCTTATTTTTTCCCTAAAATTTAAGTAGTATTGCATTGAATTTTAAATTTTTACCAAATAGATTGTTTATTTTTTTAAATAAACCTAGTAGTTTAGAAACTACATTCAATTTTCTACAGATTGTATTCTTACACATTTTTGAAATAATATAGATAACTTATTCAAGTTTTTATGTCAAGTTTCCTAACTCTGATTTTCTGAATTTTCATCGCCACTTAAGGGCTTGTTTTTTCCATGATGATCTTGCACATACCCTATTACATCATATCAAAGTGAACATACCATAATAAAATTTCAAAAAAATTACAACTAATACTAGTGAGTTAGGAGAAACTTCAACTTTCAAAAACAATGCTAATTTGGCTGGTAGACTTGTGGATCAGGCCAACATTTGGTGGAAGAGGAAGAAAGATGACTAGAAATCTAGAGGCCTACCATAATGGATTTTAGTATTCAACCATGAGAGCATAAGAGAGATTTGATATCATGTATCAAAACATTAAGCATGCATTCTTCCAGCTAGTGGAGAAGGAAATGATTACTTTGCTTCATTTTCATTTGCATAACCATATCACGGTGTGGGAACCAAGAAGACCAAGGATGTCCAGTATTATGTGGAGGTAATGGATGTGGTCCAAAATTTATGAGGGGAAAGAAGGTCAATGTATGACTCTAATGAAATTGATGAAGAACAACAAGAGAGGGACAAGGAAAATAAAATCAATACAGAGTTTCAAGGATTTGTCAAGTGAGTAAGTGAGCTATGGGAGTAGCCTCATCTAAAAGATTTTGAACTAGAGTTTGATATACCATTTAGAGAGCTTGGTTTTCATGGAGTTCCTTTCAAAGCTTCTTTTTTTATAGTTTCTATGGTAAATTATTTGGTAGAGTTGGTGGAATTGCCTTTCTTAGTAATCACTATTAGTGAGATTGAGATTATTAACCTTGAGAGAGTAGGACTTGGGAAATGGTCATTTAATATGACTATTGTTTTCAAAGACTTTAGGTGGGATATACTCCGCATTGATGCCATTCCTCAATCTTCACTTGAAGGAATGGCTGAACTCCATGGATATAAAGTATTAGGAAAGAAGAATGAACTTGAACTGGTGGCCAATTTTGAAGAGTATTATTGATGATCTAGATAAATTTATTGAAGATGGTGGTTGGAAACTCTTGAATATGAAAGCTAGTGATTCTGATTCTGATAATTCAAAAGATTCAGATGAAGGATATGAACCCTCTAATGTAGAAGAGGAATTAGAATCATATTTCATATAGCAAACATCAAGAGTGTTACAATCGAACAAGATGGAGGGAATTCTTATATAAGGATAATTTTCAATGTTGCAAGTATCGACTTTAATGCCATCTACAATGGCAACATTGAAGTTCCCTATAAATATTTATGTTAAGGAAAATTACTTTAGATGGAAGGATTCAAAGCACATCAACCATGTGGTGAAAATGATTAAATCCCATAGATAATCTATAGTAATGAAAGAGTTTGAAAAGGTAGAGAGAGCTACATTGGTGACTCAGGAGAAACTTCAACTTTCAAAAACAAAGCCAATTAGGCTGGGAGACGTGTGGATCAGGCCAACACTTTGTGGAAGAGGATGAAAGATGACTAGAACTTTGGAGGCCCACCATAATGGATTTTGGTATTCAACCATGAGTGCATAAGAGAGAGCTAATACCATGTTTCAAAACATTAAGCATGCTTTCTTTCAGCCAACAAAGAAGGAGATGATTACTTTGCTTCATTTTCATTTGCATAACCATATCATGGTGTGGGAACCAAGAAGACCAAGGATGTCCAGTTTTATGTGGAGGTAATGGATGTGGTCCTAAATTTAGGAGGGGAGATATTGATGTCTGCCAAGAGGCATAAAATCAAATGAATTAAGTTCACCTACATGTCTACAAAAGTTTACTTCCAATTTTTATGACTGTTTTTCTTAACTGTCAGAGTTTACTTAAAAATTTGAAATTTCTTTTTGGTCATTTTGATGAGGATATATTCAGCCAATGTGTAAGCACCTTTTATTTATAACACAAGAATTTGTGGATTGCAAGAATTTTGATTATCTATGGTCTACAATGATGTCATCTCACTTATTGGATTTTCTATTTCAATGTTTTCTATGGCTTTCTCTATTTGAGGTAGCACCTGACAATTCTACCTCCTTTCCTTACCTGAGAAGTGGATTTGAATTTGGAAATACTACACTTTAAAACTAGCTATGGTTTAAGGAGATCAATTCTAATTTTTTTGTTGACACCTTCAATCTTCAACAAAGACTTAGATGCATGGACTGAAATGTAAGTGTAGACATCTAAATTTGACCACTTCTACATGGTCAAAATCGTCTACTCTATTCATCTATTCAATTAATAGTGATTAAATAATTTATTTAATCATTATTTCATTTTCTGCCTAAGGTTCCTAAAGTATGTAATTAAATAAATTAAATACTTTACCTTACCCCTTTTCTTCTCTAAATTAAATAAAGATGACAAATTATTTAATTTAGTCTTTTAACCCATTTGAATTAAAACCAATTTTTAATTCATCTTTTTCTCTCTCCTTGTCACATTCTCCATAACCCCCTTTTAATCAAATAAAATTAATTAATTTGTGATTAGGATGTGCACCACTTAATCTTGATTAAGTGTCACATCCTCCATAATCTCCCACTTGTCCCTAATCTCTCATTAATTATCCTAATCTTGTGTTTGCACAACCTTAATCAGAATCATTAGCTACATTTGGCTTACCTTTTTTGGTCAACCTTCCCACTTACCATTTTTAGCCTGGACTCTCTTCCCCATGTGAATTTTTAATTCACATTTATTTTCCCAAGGTTCCTCTCTTCCCCATGTGAATTTTTAATTCACTTTTATCTTTCCAAGGTCTTCCCCATCCCCTATGCAAGCTTCTAAAAGCTTTGACTTGTCACTTCACATGTGCCAAGGGCTTCTAGAACCTTGGACTTGTCACATCACCCACATGTGACAAATCTCCAACTTTTTGGAGACCCTCTCTTATCCACTAGATTCTTCTAATCATTATGAATTTTTAATTCACTTTTATTCCTCCAAGGAATCTTCTCATCCCCCAAGATCCACCTCATGTACTTCCCTTCCACCTCATTTCCACATCACTCCACCCTAAGACATCTCACACTCCACATGTCAAGATGTGAGGGCTTGTGAGTCCTCAACTCACCATAGCCCTTCATCTTGATCTTGTTGGATCAATCCCAACTGTTGAATTCTCTAGAGAATTCCAATTAGTCTATAAATACCTCTCATTTCTCCCATTTTAGAGGGAAGTCTTTTGCAACAAAACTCTTGCAAATTTGTCATTCAAGCTCTTATCCATCTTAAGCACTTATATCATCAACCCATATTGCATCAATTCATCTTGCATCCATTCAACTTCATTGCCATCCAAGGAGCACACAATTCTTGAAGAATCAAAGGGCCAACCACCGAAGGAGTAGCAAAGGAAAGGTATAACACACTTCAATCATCATTTGTTTTTATCTTACTCCTTTGTTTCACCATTTTCTTAGGCTAATCTTATTGAGGTGCCCTTTTATCTTGTTATTTCTTCTCATTGCATTATTAGTTTTTGTCTAGCATCTCACATTAGGAAGTAGCATTTTATTAGGATCACATTTCTGTCACGCCCGGTGGGACCCACAAAGGGGTCTCTTTCTTTTACATTTTTTGTTGTTAGCTTGTTTGCAAATTCAGGTCGCAGAGGGGTGAACTTGCCCTCTCGGATGTTGTAGAAGGGCGAACTTTCCCTTGCTATTTCTGACTATTTTCCATAGAGGGGCGAACTTGCCCTTGTTGTTTCTGACTGTTTTCTGCAGAAGGGCGAACTTGCCCTTGTTGTTTCTAAATGTTTTCTGCAGAAGGGCGAACTTGCCCTTGCTGTTTTTGATTGTTTTCTGCAGAAAGGTGAACTCGCCCTTGCTATTTCTAACTGTTTTATGTAGAAGGGCGAACTTGCCCTATCGGATGCTGCAGAGGGGTGAACTTGCCCTTAACAACACATTTGAGAAGGTAAAAAAGGGACATTTTAGCTTCGTTTTTGTCTCTTTCTTTTGTTGTTTTGGTGCTCTAATCCTCTAATCCTATTTGTTGGTGAGTGAAGTCAAATTTCTTGCTGGTAGCTTGCGTATTTTTGCTGCAAATCACAAAAAAGCAAAAGATAAACAACTAACATTTACTTGCAGGGCCTTCGTTTCATTTTTTATTTTTAAAAGTCTTTCCTTACTGCTTTATCTATTTACTTAGTATAAGTAAGGGAAATTAATATTTGCTGCTTGTTGTGTCCATTTTATTTGTTTTACCCTAAGGGAGCATTAGTTTGTTTTCACCTTCCTCCTTTGCACTTTGTGTAGATCCGAAGGGGGTAGTTGGAAACGATTAGTGTCTTCTTCTTAGCGGGAGCTGCTTGGGGATTTCATCACCCCAAGGGATGATTCCAACCATGCGTACTAGTGGGGTATATAAAGGGGGGAGAGCCAAAGTTGTACCCCAATCCAGTTGCATCGTAATTAGCGGAACGTCGAAGTTAGGGTGATACCTAGATGGACGTGAAGAGTTGGTCTGAGTCTTTTAGTATCTCGTTGGGGCTCCCAACTCACACTTGTGATGGACTAGTGTTCATGGTTGTGCCTCACATACTGAGCGTATATCGAGGACTCCCTAGAAACCTTGTTCATCCTAGAGTAAGACCTTTGCCGACCATACCCGTTAAACACTAATCATAGGATTGTGCTTGTTCAAAGTGTCTTTCTATGAAGAACCAGTAAATTTTGATAACTCAAACCGTCATTAAATCATTTTAAGTCTTTGCCAAAATCCCTTATCCAAACCAAGTTGCATTTTCCACTGCAGAGAGGCAAACTTGCCCCACTGTTTCAGCCTTTTTTACTGTAGAGGGGCGAACTTGCCCCATTGTTTTGGCCTTTTCCACTACAGAGGGGCGAACTTGCCCCACTGTTTCAGCCTTTTTTACTATAGAGGGGCGAACTTTCCCCACTGTTTTAGCCTTTTCCACTGCAGAGGGGCGAACTTGCCCCATTGTTTCAGCCTTTTTTACTGCAGAGAGGCGAACTTGCCCCCCTATTTCAGCATTTTCTGTAGAGGGGCGAACTTGCCCCCCTTGTTTCAGCATTTTTTTCTACAGAAGTGCGAATACGCCCCGCTGAACAGACAGTTTCTTCCATTTGACCATTCCAAACCTCTGTTTAACCACCCAAGTCTCCGTTTGACAATTTGATCATCCTAAACATTCATCTATCCAAATCTAGCATCATCCAAATCCAATCAAAATCCCATCATCCAATCCAAATCATCAAACAACATCTATGCACCACCTTTCCTCCTCCACCTGCTAACACACTCGCATCATGTTTCCAACAGAATAAGCATCCTACCATAGATCATATGCTTCAGAACATGAACTATCAAGGAAAAGGTTTAGGCCTTCATGAGCAAGGTATTTTAGAACCCATTCAGGTCAAAGAACATCCAGGTACACATGGTCTTGGATATATCTCCAAAAACCCACACTCTAAAGATGTTGGTACAACCTTTGTACATCCTAAATGATCCTCTTCTAAAGGCACAAGAGGAACTTCCCATCATTCTACCAAGACATATGCCACCATCCCCCCTCCTCCATCATACTACCTAAAAACAACCATCCATCTTCCTCCCTCATCCTCTCAATCCATTTTGGGTCCTTATGTCCCTCCATCCATCATTTCTCATCCTTCATCTACTATGGGTTCCTATAGCCCTCCATCAAACCCCACACATCTTTCATATACACCGTCCATTTTGGGTCCCTATATCCCAAAATCACCCCCTCCATCTTATCCTATTCATCCTTTCATTCATCCACCCCCTCTCCCTCGTACACAACATAAACATCCTAGCTTCATCACTCCTAATCATGATCAACAAAGGCACATACCTACACATTCTCCATCTACACATAATCCCTATCACCCTACCTCCATCGCTCCCCATCATCCATCTCCTCGCATCTATCCCCTTTCTACTAAAAGCACTTTGGATGCCAAAGCAAAAATGTATAAATCCGCATGTCCACATGAATCTACAGCTCCTCATGTCCCCTTCAAAAGACATGTTGAAGAAAATAAAAATCAAGTCCAAAATTCAAATCAATCCAAACGGCCACAAAGGCCCACCGAAGCAAAAATAAAGACCATGTGGATCCCAAAGAAAAAAGGTGCCATACCTTCAATTGAAAAGTCCATAACGACATCCAAAGTTGTTATTTCCCCATAAAATCATTCACCTCCTCCATCTCCAAAATCTGTTTTGGGTCCCTACATCCCAAAATTCACTATCCCAATGCCTCCATTATCATCACACTCTCCATCCATTCATCCACCTATCTTTTCGCATCCACCACTACATGTGCCAATGTTGGTCCTGAACACCTTCCCCCATCACACATCCACTCCATCATTCCATCCATACACTTTCCAACATCCCATCCACTATCCTCTTTATCTCCCCCATCAAATTCCTTTAATCCATCCTCTTGCATAAACCATCCAGTCTAATAAGGTTGTACCAACATCCGCTGGTCACTTTACACATGGGATCTTATTACCTCATATGGAACTTGATGTTTGAGTCCTTCATCCATATCCTTATCAACTATCCTCTAAAATCTGCATATCCATCTCCCTATCTTCATCCATCTTCATCCACATCCTAGTCCAAAAAATACCAAAAAAGAAAGAAAAAATCAGAAAAATACAAAAAACAAAAAACAATAGTAAAAAGAAAATCATTCGTCCAATGGTGAAAACTTGGCAAACAAGTGCCTTGGATAAGTACCATGATGAAAACCTGGCAAACAAGCATTATGCATAAATTCCCCATCTAGTCTCCTTCCACGATGGGGGCAACATCCACTTACGCATTCCTTTCCTCCATCTCCTACATCTGCCTATCTTCCGCATCCTATCCATCATATCCCATTTATCCCACTCTCTCCATCTTCCTTGTGATCTTGATAAATGTAGGGGCAAACCTATATACATGCTTTGGACACCTCTTGGCATATATTCCCATCCATACACTATCATATTCCTTATCCACCTCTCTCTATCTTCCATTGTCCATACACTATCATATTCCTCATCCACCGCTCTCTCTCTTCCATTGTCCATACACTATCATATTCCTTATCCACCTCTCACTCCCTTATCCACCCATCTTGCTATCCCTCTTGCCTCGTCATACATGACACATATAGAGTGGGGGCATCTCCTTATTTGCAATTGGGTCCTTGGAAACATCATCCATCCATTCCGCTAGGTAATCCTCTCCATCTCCCCATCCTCTCATCCCCTAGTCCTTTTCATCCTTCATCCTTATCTCCCCATCCTTATCTCCTCCATCTACCAAATCCTTATCTTCCATTGTCTCATCCACTAGTCCTTTTCATCCTTTCATCCTTGTCTCCCCATTCATCTATCTAAACATCCAATCCATCTCCCTATCCTTATCCCTCTATCCACCCATCCTAACATCTTTCTATTTTCTCATCCATTTATCCCTCCATCTTGCAATCACTTCCATCCTTCTATCTTCCACCCCTCTTGCCTCATCACACATGACACATATCAAGTGGAGGCATCTCCTGCTCTGTGACTTAGTCCTTGGCGACACCACCCATCCCCCCATCCTTATCTTCCTATCTACTCATCTACTAGTCCTTTTCCATCTTTTCATCCTTCTCTCCTCATTTGTTTATCTACCAAGTAATCCATGTCATCTTTCTGAATGATTATCCTTCTATCCATATATCCTAGCATCTTTCTATCTCCCCATCTCTATCAATCCATCCATTTTCCTTCCATCTCATAATCCCTTGTCATTGGTCTCTCGCTATAGGCTACCCTCATGCAATCCAATGACTTGATATCTCACTATCATCATTCCTATCTATTTCTCATATCTTTCCAATCTTCATCACTCATCTATCCATCATCTATCCACCTATCCTCTCATCTTCTTATCCATCCCTCCATTTCCATCCATTATCCCTTGTCATTGGTATCTAGCTATAGGCTACCCTCATGCAATTCAATGCCATGTTATCTCACTATCATCACTCCTATCTATTTCCTACATCTTTCTGATATCTTATCACTCTTCATAGTTCATTTATACATCCTCTCATCCTCCCAATTCATATTCTAATAATCTAGATCACTATCCCATCCCTGAGCTTTGCATAACCCGCATCCCACGTATCCACCATCCCATCCACACGGCCTATCTTGTCTCATCATATCACCATCCTTCATGTGTCTTCTCATTATGGTCATTCCATCATCTATCTTTGGCCTTGTGTTGAACTACGTTGTGCCTGCGCTTTCACATAGGCAAGGTCGATCATTTGATAAGCCCCCGGGGTTCTATCTTTTGTCTATCTTGTCTCTTCCATCGTCTATCTTTGGCCTTGTGTCAAACTATGTTGCCCCTGCGCTTTCACGTAGGCAAGGTCGATCACTTGATCCACCCTCGGGGTTCTATCTTTTGTCTGTCTTATCTCTTCCATCATCTATCTTTGGCCTTGTGTTGAGCTACGTGGCCCCTACACTTTCACATAGACAAGGTCAATCATTTGGTCCGCCCCCTAGGCATTTTTTCCATCTGATCATTACCCTCCATCCTCTATCTTCATCATCCTCTTTTCACTTTTACCATGGTTTTTCCCTGAACTACGAGGGCTCTGCGCTTTCACATAGGAAAGGTTGATCTTTGATCAACCCTCGAGCCCCTAGGTCTTTAGGTTCAGTCTTGTGTCATGTCATCTTGTTGTATCGTCCAGTATGTCCCTATCTGAGCTAGTGTTTATCAAACAACGGTCATCTATATCACAAGATCCAATCGGTTTCTGGTATCCTGCATCATATCGATCTTTTAGTTTACTATCCATCATCGGTCTCAACATGATGTATCCTTCCTAACAGACCTCATCAACCCCATCCATCATCTTGATCCTAGGGTAAAGGACATTTGAAATTGATTGTGATCTTTTGATGTTTTTACCTTTTGTTTATCATTTGAGCTCCCTATCATCACTTGTCATGGTCACCTTGATCCATCATATCATGGTGTGCTTTGACTAGTAAGCATAGGGGCATATCTTGCTCTTTTATTTGTTTATGTCTTCTTGGTTGTCCCATGTAGTACCCACCAAGATCCCCATGGTCTTGTGTTACGCTGGGGCATCCTTTTGTGCTTGTGGTTATTCCAATACCTAGCCTGACCAAAGTCATTGTGACTTTGGGGTGTTGGGATAGCCTTCTTGTTTGTTGTGTTTTTTTTCCACATTAGACACTAATCCATCTTGGTTTACATACCCTGATGCTTGGTGTGTTATGCTATAGCAAAAATCAGTGCTCTATGGATGGAAAAATGCATTAGGATTGCATTTCATTTTCCATTCCATCATCTTGCATATCTCCCCCATCCTCATCTATTCAAATAATCTAATCACACTTTTGGTCTTAGCCTTGCTACAATTCTTGATACATTCATCCTCATCATCATCATTATCATCTATGGGATGTATCCTTCCCTATCCTTGTGTTGTTTTGGGATGTATCCTTCCCTCATCAACAACACTCTCATCGGGATGTATCACTCCCTCATCACCAATGCTCATCCTCATCCTCATCCGGATGTATCCTTCCCTATCCTTGTGTTGTTTTGGGATGTATCATTCCATCATCAACATTGTTCTGGGATGAATCTTTCCCTCATCAATAACACTCTCATTGGGATGTATCCTTCCCCATCCTTGTGTTGTTTTGGGATGTCTCATGTCCTTATCAAACAATAGTCCATCAACCATCCACTCAACCTGGCTTGTAGCTTGATTGGGACAACATCATATGTGTCCTCACATCCATTTGTGCTCACATTTATCCCCCATCTCTTATCATCATTTCTTATCCATCAACTTACATCATCATCTTCATATCCCCTTTCATCATCTCATCTCTCATCTTTTCCCACATCCCTTCATCTCTCATCACTCATCCGCCCCTTTGCAGCAATCAAAAGGGCATATCCGCACTTCTGAAGCAATTGGAGGGCGTATCCGCACTTTTGCAGTAATCAGAAGGGTGTATCCACACTTCTGCAGCAATCAGAAGGGCGTATCCACACTCTGCAGCAATCAGAAGGGCGTATCCACACTTCTGCAACAATTAGAGGGCGTATCCGCACTTTTGCAGCACTTAGAAGGGCGTATCCACACTTCTGCAGCAATCTAGAGGGCGTATCCGCACTTCTGCAGCTTTCTTGAGGCAACATCATATTTATTTTGTGCTCACATTTATCTCCCATTGCTTATCATCATTTCTTATCCATCAACTTACATCATCATCTTCATATTCCCTTTCATCATCTCATCTCTCATCTTTTCTCCCCTTCCATCATCCCTCCCTCCTTCATCACTCATCCGCTCTTCTACCTTTTTCCGGGGTGGATCCGCCCTCTCAAAATGGACCCAACCTCTTTCCGGGGTGAATCCGCCCTCCCGGGACAAACTCGCCCCTTCCCGGGGCGTACTTGCCCTCCTAGGGTGAACTCGCCCCTTCTCGAGGCGTACCCGCCCTCCCGAGGCGTACGGGCCCTCTCGGGTCGAACTCGCCCCTTCTCGGGGCGTTCTCGCCCTCTCGGGGCATACTCGCCCCTTCCTGGGGTGTACCCGCCCTCCCGGGGCATACCCACCCTCCTGGGGCGTATTTTCCCTTCTGCAGTGAGGCAAATTTGCCCCTCTGCAGCACTTTTTTTCCTTTTTCTTCTCAGGGCCGCCATTTGCAAACCGTGCGTCGGATCGACTTCGTTCAAAAGGAAAACTTGCTTATTTTTTCAAGCTCTTTTCAACCATACCCTTTGTTTCTTCCTATCAAGAGTTTTTTTTTCAGGACCCCTCTCCTTTCCCTCTCTTTTAAGAGGTATTTTTACCTTTTATTTACCCTTTTATTCCTCTGATTAATCCCTTCTTTTCTCGGGGCCGCCATTTGCACCTCGTTTTTCCAATTAGCTTCATTCAAAAGGAAAACTTGCCTAATTTTTTGCCCTCTTTGGAACCATACCATCTATTTCTTCCTATCGAGATGTTGCCTAGGACCCTTATTTTTTCCCCTGTCACCCTCTCGAGGGGGCATACCCTTCACATTTACCATTTTTTCCTGCCATAATCAATCCCTTCCAATATTGAGGCATCTTCATCCATTTCTCCACTAATGGGACAACTCGAGTCCTACGCTAGGGAATCATCTTCCGATTACTTCCTCTATAGAGTCATTTGCACTTTCTTTTCTTCGATGCACAATTATTGTAATGGTACTTCGAAGAGGGGCAAAATGTAGACATCTAAATCTGACCACTTCTACATGGTCAAAATCGTCTACTCTATTCATCTATTTCATTAATAGTGATTAAATAATTTATTTAATCATTATTTCATTTTCTGCCTAAGGTTCCTAAAGTATGTAATTAAATAGATTAAATACTTTACCTTACCCTTTTCTTCTCTAAATTAAATAAATATGAAAAATTATTTAATTTAGTCTTTTAACCCATTTTAACAAAGAAGGCCCAAAAAAGTGTGAAAATGTATGCTTGATTCTTGAATAATGCTCTAAAATGCTTGATAATCAACTCTTGAAGGCTCTTGAATGCTCTTGTAAACTCTTGAATTTCTAGAATACTTGAATGCTTAGGTCACACTTACTCATAAAAATTGCTAGATGAAAATGAGTAAAATAACCTTGTATGTATACTTGTTTATGCCAAATTCCTTGAAATTACAACAATATAAGTCGACATTAGATCTAGGCAAATAAAATCTCGTAAAGAATTTGAATTTAATTTAGGTCTAAGCTAAGTGAGATTTATACACCAGTTGTGGTGTATGAGTCTCATTAGGCTAAGATTGGGACACATTTTTTAAGAAATTCTTAGATTAATGTGAAATCCAGATCAGGGCCCTGAAACTTAGGTGGGACTCATATGCCCAAAGTGGTGTATGAGTCATAGATCACTAAATCTAGGCCAAAAATAATAATTTTTGATCGGATATTTGATATATGTTAGGATTGTCCTGGGAAAGATGCATTAATTAAGTCTTTTAGATGCAAAATAAGGCCAAATAAGGCATAAACAAGCTCAATGTTAACAAAGAGGGCCCAAAAAAGTGTGAAAATGTAGAGGGAGACATTTTTCAATACTACAAAATTATTGGTTTCTTATTGTGAAATCAAATAGAATTTGTGATGTAGGAAATTCTTGAAGTTGTGTGTGTGTGTGAACAAGGGAGTGAACCCCCTTTTTTCTTTAAATGGTATCAAAGCATGCGATCTTGAGCATGTGGATAGACTGTCGAATGTGAGGAAGCCTGCACTAGTATCCAAGGGTGGAGTTGTGTGAACCAATTGTCGATCGTGTGGTAGTTTGCACATGTGTGAACTATTTTTTCAAAGATCAAAAGTATTTTTGTAGGTAGAGAAGCTTTGAGAAATCAAGAGCTAGAATCCATGAAGTGATGTGAGTTGAGGTGAGATTGCAAAGACAAGAAGAGATGGGTCATGAGGAGACCCATGCAAAAAAAAAATTGAGATAAATATTGGGAGAAAATAGAGAATAATAAATCTAAGAAGATGAGATAGATGGTTTGTAACCCCCAACCAAAGGAACAAGTCTTTTTGGCTAGATATCCACAGATAACTTAGAAAGCCAGCTCAATATATAATGCAACATCAAAGAGACCAACCAACATCTTGTGGATCACATGGGGATGTACCTTGAACATCGAATAACACTTTCAAGAATTTATTTCATACTTTCATGCCACAAGAAACCACCACAAACCAAATAGGAACATGATATTTCATCCAAGAAGCACATAATATATTGTTGCAAGATTTTTTCCCTTAGTCTCCTTATGTCGTGCAATGTGGTGCTTGGGTTCATGACATGGATTAATCACCTCTTATGGATCTTGGATTTTTTATAAAAAATTTGTTTATATCAGGCATTAATAGGTCAATCTTTTGGTGGAACCACAACTGCCTATGCAATAATTGGTATTAAAGCCAAGGTCATAGGTTCAAGCCCATCACTTGCATTGGGGGGATTGTTTCAATAATTTTACCCTTGGTCTCCTTATTTTGTGTAGTATGACACTTGGGTTCATGACATGTCTTAACCGCCTCTTATGGATCTTAGATCTTGTATAAATCTGGTGGTTGTATCAAGCTTTGGTAGGTTGATCTTTTAGTGTAACAACAACCTCTTATGCAACCCACATGACCAAAAGATATAACATTATTAGATCATATTGTAGGCCACTTCAACACATGAAATTAGAACTAATACATTGCATAGACATTAAGAGAACATTCAACAAGCCATAGGAGAAGAGACATCAATACAGAGAAATAGAAAGCATTTCCCGAACTAGTCCAAACAACCAACAATACTGACAACCTTATGCAACTCACAAAAATCTCCTCAACAATACTAGTGACTGAAAAGATAGGAATGCAACATCCAAAATATGTTGACTTTGAATCCCAAACCATAATACCATATCTTTAACAATAGATAAATTTGGAGGATTGTCTTAAATAGACTTTAAAGAAGCTTCCTAAACTAGAAACACATCAGAAGCTTGTGGGTATGTGCAAGATAATGATGGGCCAAAAAGTGGTGATATGTAAGTGATATGATGGCTCATGTGGTTGACGAATTTTTTTAACCCAAAATTGATGAAACGAAAAGGGTTTTTAAAGGAGATTCTTAGCTTTCCACCAATATAAATTAATTTAATAAATAATTATTATTCATTTTCTATTTGAATTACAACTAAAGTCCTGATTGATAGTCTAATTGAAAAACATCTATATCTTTCAAATAGTATCACATTTTTTGAGTCTAAAACTTGTGTCACATTCTATGCTTCACATACTATAGGATTAAAAAAAGAAGTATTGAATCTCATGAATTTTTGACCAAGTTAAGGTGGTCAGACATAAGAGCTTTTATATTTTTTAAAATTTGTAATAAAAAATTTATTATTAATTATTTACTTGGAAAAAAATTACAAAAAAATATGCATCACATCAGGACATGATTCCTCTACTTATATCTAAAATCTTATAAAAATTATTATCATTTTATTGTGGTTAGGGTGGTCAGACAAACAACTACTTCTTATTTTTTCCATGAAATTTAAGTACTACTGCATTGAAATTTCAAATTTTCACCAAATAGATTTAAAAAATAAAATAAACCTAGTATTTTAGAAACTAAATTTAATTTTGTATAGATTATATTCTTACATATGTTTTAAATAATATAGATAACTTATTCAAATTTTTACATCAAGTTGCCTAACTCTGATTTTTTGAATTTTCATCTCCACTTAAGGGCCTATTTTTTCCATTATGATCCTGCACATACCCTTGTAGAGGTCAAAACATACTTTTAGTAACACGTGCTTCATTACGAATAATATAAGATAGCATAAGACATATTTTAGACCTTCAACAACATCTCTCCAATGTTAGCAGTGCTTCTAATCCTCAACTTAATACTTCTAATCCTGATCTGAGTATATCATTATGAGAACAATCTTTATTGACAAAAATTATACTCAATATTTCTTAGATATGACATGACATCAAATCAAGAACTTCAACAACCACTAGTGGAATTTGGCAAATAAATGACTACGTGACTAAAACGTTTAGTCACATGACTAAAAATTTTAGTCACGTGACTAATTTGGTCATTAAGTAAAATCAAAGCTAAATGACTAAATAAATGACTAAATAAATTATTATTACTCCTCTATTCTTTTTTCTTTTGAATTTGACCATAATTCATAGAGTTTAAGCCCCCCTCATGGGACCCCTCCCAAGGGCAGGGTCTTACGTATTACTCACTTGTTCACCATTGGAAACACTAGGATCAAACTCTCAATGAAATTCAAAGTTTCATTACTTATTACTTATAGCTCCCTTCTTCATGGATGAAGTTGATTCACGAATTATCTATCGTTTATATAATATTAAGTTCTCTATTTAATAAAATCTATATATAGTTTCTATTAAGTCATGTATATAATATTATAATATTATATTATATTAATAATATTTATATTATAATATAATATGATATAATATTATATTAATAATATTTATATTATAATATAATATGATATAATATTATATTAATAATATTTATATTATAATATAATATAATATTATATTATATTGATAATATTAATATTGTATTTCAAATTTTATTTGCATAATAAGCGTCATAATTTTTTAGTTTACGATTAGTAAATTTAAATTTAATAAACATACTCTAAACCCCTAGTCGAAACCTTATTTTCAAATATATATATAATTAAGACAAAATATATATTTTATGTTTAAATTATACTTTTAACTTTTTAATTGTCTTAAATTAAGAGAATAAAAAAATACCTTTTTTGTAAAATATATTTTTTATTTCCCTCTTCTCATTCATTTTCCCTCCCTTTTCCCTCCTCATTCAACATGCATTTTAATTTTCCTTTTCACAACAGTGGTATGGTTGATGGATTCCCACCAATTTGAGTTGTGGGTATTGGATTCTTGGGTGATACAAAACATCCAATAGCAGGAAGAGGGGACAATTAGTCCGAGATTCAGTTTTAACATATTTTTTAGACTTATCTGAATTCATTCAATTCCGATGGTCGAGAATCCATAGATATATTGTGATTGGAGTCCTATAGTACAATAAATCTACATTAATGTTGAAATTCAAGGCCACAAAATTTTATGACAATGTGGAAAGGATCTTTGTTTCCTACCAGTGCTTGGAAATGTCTGCAGCAATAGACCCTCACATGTTTTGTTCAGGCATTGAACTTTAGGAGACCTTCACATCAAGTTAGATTGCCTGTATTTTCAATCTTTTGTTCTTCTTACAATGGGGGATGCACAGGTAAGTCATAGGGTATATCATCTGAACATCGGATTTCTAAAATACTCTTTGTATTTCTTTCTGCTATAAATGATTCCTTAATATGTTGTTGGCTAATATGTTAGCAATAATGTTAAATAATTTCAAAGGCTATTATGTTGAATTGGGGTGCTTAAAAGATTTCCCCTCTTTGACATCTATTAAGTTCAGTAGGATAATTATATCAAGATGCAAGTGGCACCCATATCAATACTATGATTTAGGTATCCTCGAGGAGAATATTTTCTTAGTTAGATGGAATACTTATGCCCTAGTGTGCTTGAAATTGTGATGCTATTGAAGAAAATTTCCATCTGTCAAATTTATGTATTACATACTTGATTGTTGAACTTTTCCCTATCATATAAAACTAGTTTGGTCTTGTATCCATTGGGTCATAAGTTCCACCCACCAAAAGTGTTTTACCTCTCACATCCACAATATCTCTGCTTCAATGGGATGGGCTAAAGATGTTCTCCTAATTGTATGAGTCATGGTTATGTGATAAGTGAATGGATCTCGTGCTTATTCTTACCAAATACCAAGTGCTTTTGGATTTTAGAGTTTGCTTCCAGTACACACTACTATATTATTTTTCCATCCATACACTATTTTACATCTAGTGGTATATCAAGGAGAAATATCTTTCGAGATTGAAAAAATATGCACATCGAATTCAAAAGCAATTTTAATTGATCTTTGGAGATTCAAATCACACAATTTTCATTTTGAGATAGCCACCTTTCTCTGTTCAAATTAGACTATATTTTTTTTCCTTTTTGTTAATAGGCCTTTCTTTTAATATGTAACAATTTATGAAACGACACATGCAATAATGCCTCAACTTTTATTTTTCACCCTTTTCTGTCAATCATCCAAAGATCATGGAGCAAATCTTTATCTTGAACATTATTAACTGGTTGAAAACATTTTAGCATTATTTTCATACAATGCTTTGATTGACAACTTATTAGCAAGTATTGGATTTCTTAATCAATTAATTTTGGTGTAGAAAAAAGTAGAAGAGATTTCTTTTGGCATGGATGGGAAGAGCATATTTCTTGTCGGTATGTTTTAGAACATGTCAAAGCAAATCTAATTTCATTTTGTAGTATAGGCACTTTTAGAAAAGGATTGATCATAACAGATCATTAAAATATTTTGTGTAGTATGTTATATAAAGACTGTTAATTTATTAAAAATATTTTGTTTCATAGGGATGATGGGTAGTGAAAAAGCTACTATGGAAAAAGAAATTCCTGCAACATTGGGTTATTATTTTTTTTGACAGGTTTGATTCAAGAAAACTGCACTGAAATTTCAAAACTAATTGCAACAGATGGTTATTATTGCATACCAAACATTTATGGCGTTAAATCCATTTCTTATGTGCAGTGATTGCCTCATTGAGGAAGTTGCAGGTGTAACACTTGTAGCATAAATTTTTAAAGAGAAGAACGAATAATTCTTTAGAGATGCTAAGGTAATGATAATTTCAATTTTTAAATAAGCAGAAACACCAAAGGTTTCTCTTTCTTTGATCCTTTTTTATTTTTATTTTTGAAGTCCACTGGTCATTCATAGTGAAGTTCCTCTATGTTCTTGCATGGGATAATAATTTTTCAGCTTTTCAACGTATAGGGTCATGATATTGAACTAATAAAGTAGTTATAGGTTCATTCATATATGTTTCAATTTTTCATTATTTAGAATTTTAGACAATGCATTTTTAAGTCCTTGTGCACTAGAATTATTGTGAAATTCTTACACTCGATTGTGATTGATAGTGGCAATTTTACTCAGTAAAATGTCTATATCCAGAGAAAATATTTGAGTGAGTTATCTACAATGCATCATTTGCTCGTTGCCACTAGAGGTGGTGTTATAGTTCCACATGAAAATTGGTAAGAATTCAGAGATCTCCAAAAAGTATGGGGAACTACTCTTCATATTCCCATCTAGACCATAGTTCCATTTTTTATTAATATCTAGTTTTACAAGCAACCGAGTGCCTCAGTTCTTGCTTGTGTTGTAAATATACAGGGGATATTTGAATCATGGAGTCACTATTTGGTTGGATGTCCGCTTGGAGGCGCTAGCCAAATGAGTAATGGCAGTTGGGACTAAATCATGACCCCTTCTAGGATAAGATTTAGTGGATCCATACTCTCAGGTTTGTTTTTATTCTCTATATATTTTGGAGTGCTCATTCCTTGGATATTATGGAATCTAAGTGTATTCTTTGTTATTTTTACCTTAAGAATCATTTTCTCTTTCTTTTCTCTCTAGCAACATACATGGTGGCCCTTCATCTTGATGCACAAGAACCATCATTCATTTAAGTTCTATTGAAAAATTCAAGTTCCATTGAACCTATATTTTGTTGTCTATATGTTTATCTCCCATGCCATACATATTTTGATTGATTGTAATGTAATATATCCTAATGGGTTCTTTGTACCTTCCAATTGATGCATGTTTAGGATTGAGCTCAATTTAATTGTTGCCATCCACTCCATCAATTTATTTTACTAAGAATCTATTTAGCTCTCATCATTTCATAGTTCATTTCTCAAAAATAAATCTTCTAGGAAAAAGAAAAATGTATTTTACTATAGAATCATATACATGACTTCTCTTTTCCATTATTCTATTTAGTTTATATCAAAATAAAATAAGTAATATTGTAAGTCAAATTATTTTAATCAGGAAATATAGTGATGTAATTGAGAATATGGGAAATTTAGAAAGATATCTTACAAGATGGAAGAAGTTAGGAATGTTACTGATACTTTATATTGAGACACAATATGTACACTGCTTGATAAATGAGAAAGAAGAAATCCCCCATGTGTGTGTACCAAATGGAATTAATGACCAATTCTCAATCCATTCAACCTTTCAAGTTCTATTTTCTAACAGAGTTAGCTGCCATTGTTGTAAATTGTGAAATTAAAATTTGTCACCATTTTGATGTTTGGAGTTATAATTTGTTTGAGGAGTTTTATATTTTGTCTTGTAGCTCATCAATATTTATAGTCATGAGCGGTAGTGTCATCATCTTAGAATGTAACCACTGACCAAGTTGATTCCTGTCATTTGTGAAACAAGGATTGTTGGACCCATTTTCTCATTGATATGCAGAGTCTTGTGTATATCAATTTGACATGGTATAGCATAAATGGATGGATCATGCTCAACCTTTAATATTTTAGGAATGCAAAGATTGTTTGAGCTATATTGTTATTACATTCATAAGTACTATTTAATTATGAACTTAAAGTCATATATTCAATTCATAATACAATCTTTAGGTGTCATCCTCTACGCAATTTCATAACCATTATAAATTCCAAACAGTGATTGAAAATTCCTTCTTTACAGAAATGGAGTTAGATCCAATGTTTTTTTTTTTTTTATGTTGAATTGGACATCCAAGACTTTTGTGGTTATGGTTGTTAATTACATGAATACAATTTTTCTTTAGCAATACCTTTAGAGTTATTAATTATCCTAACAATAGAATTCAAGATGAGTTTTACTAGTATGCAATATCAATTGTCAAGAGAACTAATATGGTTGTAGCACTCCTTAAGAAAAAGAGGTTATTGACTATTAATAAAGTTAATAATCTTTTCCTTATTCATTCATATTTCAAAAGATTTAAGTAATGAAATATTTAATTTGTTAGACTTACATTTGCAAAATTAGTAGTATTGAATAGATACCAATTATTTCTATTGAATGGTTATCATTAGGTTACTTCACTTATCAAATTTATTGAATCTTTTCCCTTTGGTATTCATTAATCACTACTACATAGAGGGGGGGTTTACGAAGCTCCTCGTTGTTGTCCATGAAATGGGGTTTTGTTAGAGATTTGAGTATTATCTAGTTAGAAGTAGAATGTTTTATCCTGGCATCCTAGGACAATGGTTGACTCCCATTGTTCAAATCACCCCTGTATTTCAGATTTGAGAGCTGATCTTTCCACCTTGATTTCACCTCTTTTTTCATAAGTTCCTACCAGAAAATAATTGCTACATTCAATACAAAATAGTAGAAAAATAGATGTTAATTTTATAGTGTGCAAGCAATGTCTTTATCATGCAAAGAATAGCAGAACATGATCTTGGAATAAAGAAAATATTTAACACAATAATCCCCTACAATTGAAAGGTACATAAATCCTATCGCCTAATCTGAGATCAACAATGCCATGATTGGTACTCAACATACATACTCTGCATATTCTGGAATGAGGAATTGACACATTAAAGCTCAAATATATATATTTTTAACCAAAAAAATAGTATTTGTCATTTTGTGGAAAACATCATCAACACAAACATATATGCTTGTTTAAAGATTTTGATGTCTCAGAGGAAAAGTTATATGACCTCGTGGAAAAGTGATATCACACATTAGTTCTCAAAAATTAGTTGACCTATAGAAAACAATCTACCAACAATGTAGGAAGGTTGAAGGATTCATCCATCACTGTTATACTTAACAAGTCCTTGTGTTGCTCCTCTTTAAAATAACCCACACTGGTTGCAACAAAAGATTCATGGTCCACCTCTAAGAAAACTGCCTTCCATGTTCTTCATCGCTAATGCTTTGTCCACTATACATTGTTAAAACCACAGTCATCTTTGAATGTTGTCCATTGTTTCTCTTCATGCATACTTTCACTTGTACTTTGCCTCCCATCAAATTAGAACATTGCCCCTCTATTGATTTCCTTGACTGTCCACTATAGTATTACTGTCCTTTGCCACTGTGTATTATCTCGGGGACTAAATTGTAACCATTTGAAATGACCCTCCATTATTAAATGCTTTGGTGTCTCACCATTGAAGTGACTGAGCTTCACTAAATAAGAACTGCCCTTTACAAACTCTAAGTTAACTGTGACATGTATGAAGACTGTCCCCTTAACATTTTATATGCTTTTATCACTGTCACTTGAACCTTTATCCTCTGCCTCTCTACTTTTAGACTCCAATTGATGTCCCTATCTTATATTTGACCTCTAGTTATCTTCTTCATGGCATGACTGTCTGAGATTACCACCTTTAACTACTTATCTTTATTGATATTGGATTTTGTATACAGAAATGGCAAAGAAAACTATGTATTAAAATGAAACACCTTTGGACAACAATATGCAGTTCACACAGTATATCAAATATGCATTGAAATGAAACCTTCACTTCCTTGAAGGCTGGAATGTAGGGATCACTATTGGTTAAGTTTTGTTCAAATCTATGCTTTAGCTCTTTTTTTTTTAAAAATCAATGTCCTAAGCTTTTGATTGAACAAGTTTCGAGGTTTTTTCATTCTTGCAAAGTGATAGCTTCAGGTTTTGGGATTTATTTATTTTGAGCTAAGGTTTTAGAGGGTTGCATGGACAAGTCCCTGAACCATACATTGAAACCTCTTAAAAAAACCCTTGGAATTTCCATTATAGAAACCTTTTTTTACTTAGTTTAACTCTACTTTTTCTGATCAGAATGCCCTTTCTTATGCATATAGTAAACATGACAGTTCATGTGCTAGTTTAGCAAACCTTAAAAAAATTAAAATAATACAGTAGCAAAGGTTGAGAGTAATATTGCATTCATAGGCATGCATAAAGGTTGAGAGTTTAGAAGATGTCTGTCTTAAAGAATAATAACAAGGTTAAGTGATAAATATTAATGAAAAGACAGTCCTTAAGGCTGAAATAATGAGAAATTTCCAAAATGAAAGACACAAATCTGTCACAAGGAGAGCAAGGAAGGTTCTACTAAAGGGGCAGTTATTAAGGATTGTGTTTAAAAAACTTGACTATCATCAACATACATTTCTCATAGTGAACATTCCTTTGAAGAGAAGGTAGTGACAGTGATATGTATGACAGTGGTGAGACTATAATGAAGGAGCTGGTATTGATGCTAAGAAACAGAGCAAAGTAGAGACAAAAGCATGAGTAAGGGACTGTGGCTTTCAAGAAAGCTCATAGGATAGTTAAATGAAGATGACAGTCAATGATAAGAATATATTCCACATGACTAAGGAAAAAGCAGTGAATAGCCACCACAATGAAGAAAGGACAATCACATTTAGATGTACAAGCAGCAAAATGCGAGTGACAATCCCAAGAGGATAATGAACAAGGTTGCAAATACTACATTTAAAACCCTAGAATGTTTCTCTTGTAGATTTATGATCAGTGAAATGTAGTCACAAAGTTTTATTTCAGAGTTTTAGTGTCATCATGTAGTCTTATGAAAAGGCAGTTTAGAGATTTCAAATGCATCTCTTTGGTGTCAAATCTTCACTATCAATGAGCAGCAAATCTTTACAGTTAAAGGGAAGCAAATTTCACAGTCAATGAGCAGAAAAATGATGGGAGTTAATAGCATCAAATAATGACAAAGAGCAGCAAGTTATATCAGAAAAATGCAGCCCCTTTTATGAATAAAAGTGCAGCTCCCTTTATGAATAAAGGACAAAAAATACATTCAAGAAAGTTGCAGCAATAAGATCTTTAAAGTTGCAGAAATAATTGCATGAAAAGAGCAGAAAATTGATTGTGAAAAAGAGAAAAAATATTATTTTTAAAAGAGCAGAAAAAAGGTTGACAAAAGGAGCTTGATTAAGGAATGAACTATGAGAGTGTTAGAAGCAGCAAATAATCAGAAAATGAGCAGCAAAAAGGTGCAGCAATTGTGGACTAAAAAGTGCAGAACATTATAGAAAAAAGGTGCAGAAAATCATTGATAATAAGAGCAGCAATATCTCATGTTAAAGAGCATCAATATCATGTTAGAAAGAGCAACAATACCTCTTGTTAGAATGAGCAGCAATAATGAGTAAGAGGACTGATTTTTCAAAAGATGACAGTCATGGACAGTCCACCATGCTAGAAAATGGTAAAAGACATTGATCACAGTCGTTAGACAAGGAAATGCCTAAGCACAGTCAATTAGCAACAAGGGTAATGATTTTGACATTGATTGCAAATTTGCAAGAGGAAAAGGTAGTGTTTTTACGTCTTTGAGGATAGCCAAGTACAAGGAATCAACAACCATAAACATTATTGCACTAGGATCTTCATGAACTGCTCTTCATCTTGTGCCACAATATTTTTTTGTGCAAATAGTTGCTTATGGGAGAATTTGTTGGAAACATTTCTATGTAGTGACCTTTTATGCTCTATACATAGGATTACGTCAACTAATTGCTTGATATTGACAACCAAGATAACTATGCAATTCAGAGCTTTGAGCGTGGAAATTCAGCCTAGAATGGTGGTGCTTTTGAATGGGAAATTGTGTTGGTATGTCTGTGTGTTTTGAATGGAATAACTATTAAAAGTGCCTTCAAACCTTTAGCAGTAACAATCATTATATTTCTATTTTTTTTATGCTTATTGGTCTTTTTGAACCTGATGTGTATGTTGAGGCATCAAGAGGAAGGGGAAAGCCATCTACGATTGTTGACAAAGATGAAGGCTTAGGGAAGGTTAGGCTTCTTAAGATGTATACAATTTTTCATGAGATAATTTATGCAAATGACTTATCAAACAATATAATATATATTGAATGAATTGATTAATTTACATCTAAATAAGATTTCTTTGTATTCTGAATTTCTTTGGTGCTAGTTTGATGTTGTAAAGCTAAGGAAACTTAGACCAGCTTTTAAAGAAGCTAGAAGTGTGATTGTTGGCAACGCTTCAATTATTAGGTCAGTTATCTCTCTCTCTCTCACTCTCTCTAATATATTTTATCCTCTATTTTATCTACAATTTCTTATTATGTACACATACGGAATTAACGAACTTTTCAATGTCTATTTTATAAATTTATATGATGAGTCTTAATTTATTGGCTTGGGTACATATGGTATGTAATGCATCTTATGCTATGTGAACAAAAATGGTTTTAGGTGTAGAAATGGTTGTATTCTATTTGTGAGTATCTACAATTTCATCAAATTAGGAAGCTAAAGTTTATGATTGAACGAAAAGTTGTGCTGCTTGGAATTGTCTTTAATGGGTCTCTCGGAGTAGTCACAAAAAGAGGACTTGTTGCAACAAACAAGTTGCTTGGATGAAAAGATGTAGGGTGATGGAGGACATAAATATTTTCCCGTTTTATGATAAGCAACATAGTCTTTATTTTGGTATTCAAATGTTTCCAAATCAGAATAGTATGTAAAACCTCCTACCAATTTTTCACCAAATTTTGCACTCTTTCCCAATGGGCATTCTATCAAATAGTTCATATGCAAAGGAATATGCAAGTTTTATGTGTGCTACTGTTGTGAGAATTTATTTAGAATATTGAGGACAATTTACTTATCACATCTTTATGCAACATTCATTTAACATAAAGATATTTCAACAAATAGTTGTCATGCAAGCTATATGCTGATAGATTAAGAAATTAGAATATTAAAACTTGTTGGTCTGAGATACAAAGTATAGAAAATAAATGGTTTTCCTTCTAACCTTTACAAGCTGATGACAAATTCCTAGGCGTCCACTTTCACACAATGTAGAACTCCCGATCTCATCACTGCACTTCTTAACTTTCCTAAAAGCATCCAAATGACCTACATCAGTTAAAATACTTCTTCTTGGACCCCCAAGAACTCTTACAATAGCCAGTAGTTTGCTGCAGTTCTCACATCAATTCCATGAGAGATAGCAACCAGTCTAAGCTCCTCCACACATAGTTGCAACCTTGCAAAAGCCTGATGTACCTTGTTGATATGAGTCAACCAGCAGATTGGTCTCCAAACTCTACAATATATCTCCCAAATGGGGTATCTAGCTGACAATAATGGGGCGACCTGCTCACAAAAACCATATGCCACTTCCCAAGAGGATGACAACCAGAAAAATAAAATCAAATGTGCTGAATATTGAGGTAGATTTACTCGCCTAGCAAGGAAATTCCAAGGAAGGTATTAAATGTATTTGGCTCCCTCCAGTCAGTGGTCAACCCCAATGCAAAATTGCCCCGTATCTATCAATTTATTTCCTCGAAATATTCAAACATAGCATCCAATGGTCTTTTCTTGCAATCCTTTGCAAATACTCATAATTTGTCTTTCTTCCAGTACTTCATAAATTGCAAATCCACAATTGTACCTATAAAATATTTTAACACAAATATAAACCTTGCTTGGATCCACCTCCAAATATTAGAACATATAAACAAAAAAAATTGCATATAGAAATTGAGCAAATAATTTTACTTGAGAAAGTTAGATTGAAGTATAAGCCATGAAACTGCTAAAGTTTTTCAATCTAAAATCCACCACAGTGTTATGGTGAGCCTGTAGTCGATAAAAATTTGAGGATTGCACAAGCTAAATTTGGAAAACAAGTAAAACATATATTTGTATAGATGGAGATCAGAAGGTGGTACTGTAAGTAAGAAATAGGAGCCTAATTACCACAGAGTTGAAATTTATTATCCTTGAAGGAGTTCCTCTGAGCAGCGAAGGAAGGAGGAGGAGTGTGAGGAGTGCTGGTGCAAGATGATTTACTTATATGTGCTACTCAAATTCATCCTTGGACATCTTTTCTGGTTCTGATGGCAGAGAATTTATTAGTCCTAAATTTCCTTGAGTTGGCTATATAATATATGAAGCAAACAAGGAGAACAGACCTTCCAATCGAAGAATTCTAGCATTGTTGATAAGGAGATGAAGTGGAAATCCAATAGATTCCCAACTAGCAGTGAAAGCTCTTATTGAAGCGCAGGACAAAAGGTCCAATTCCATGATCTATTTTATGTTCATATTGTCATATCAGTATAATAAATTTTATTAGTTCAAAAAGGACAAAATAATATTTAAAATACTAAGATTGCACAATTTACAGTACTTCTATAGACATGGGCTTCTTAGGAGCTTGTTTCTGCCATTCTTGGATAAGCTTCATAGCAGTTTTTGTATTACGACATGCCATAAAAACATGGGCACCCGCTTTTGCAAGATCTTTGAAAACAAATCAATAAATAAAAAGCTAGTATTGTAAGCAATGAATAAATTGATAACACATGAATTGTATGGAAAATATTATATTGTTTGTGGTTTCTGAAGAGATCGTGTTTGAGCCAACTAGCAGAACAAAATTGGAGCAATAATCCCTTATCTATTGAAACTTTTATTTATATCTAATAATAGTTGGAATCACCCCAGCTATGCAAACAGGTAAAAGCTAAATATTCCCACCTCTCTGTACCTGACTTACTTGATTTTGCATCTGGCTACATTTCATGTATGGCACAAGCCATGCTACAAGCATGAACATGGTACATGTGGATAAAATTTAAGCAAGGTTGTAGTGTAAAATATTTCAAAGAAGTGAATGAGTAGTATGATGCATTTTTATTTTGAGCAGAGTTTCATAGTCTCTTGTAATTTCAATGGGAGATGCTGAATTTTAATATAATATGTTTGTCATGTTTGTAATCTGCTGTAAATATTTGTTTATGGATATGTAGGGGAGCGCGTTTTGATATACTTTGACTCTACAATGGAATGCGTGGATGATGTATACAATATAGTGTTTCATTTTTCTATCATTATCAAATGGGGGTAATAGTTTTAGAGCCTATTTTTTTTTGGAAGTTGTCATACTTATTATATTGAAATTCGTGGCCATCTCAATTTTCTACACCACTTGCATGAAGCTTTTGGTTAGCTCTTTGGGTCGGGGAATTTTTTTTAGTAGAATAGGCTTAATGTTGTAGGAAACTTGTCACTTGAGTTTTTGATTATATTTTAGGTTTGTTTGCTTTCTCTAGAGGTTTTTGTGTGCATTCTTTAGGTGTATAGAGGACTGCAATCGATAGTAATTCTTCTCAAGACCACTTTTGTAAGGAAGCAAAGGTGTGCGGAATCGCTTCCTACGCTAATCTTGAGAGAACGATTATGCAAATTTCAATTTAACTGATTACAGGAATCTCAAGAAACATACAAGAACATGAATAAAACAATGAACACATAACACAATGATTATCGTGGGGAAAACCCTTACGGGAGAAAAACCCCACCCTCTAAAACCTGCATAATGTATTATCAAATCAAAGAAGATTACAATACACTTGCAATGCAAGTTCTTACAAGAGCATCACCTCAACTCAAGCTTGGAGAGACACCACTAGCATCCTTCTTGCACCCAGCCTTGCAAACAAAACTCCATTATGTAAACTCCTCCCCAAGCCCTCCTTATATAGTGATTTACAACCTGGAAACCATTTGTGGTTTTACAAAACCATGGGCTTAACCACCATGCCACATGTTGCCCATTTTTGACATTTACATTTCCAAGATGGAAAAACAACCAGGTTAAAATAGTAATCCCGTCCATAATTTTGTCCTCTAGTTTAGACCCCCATAAAAGACATAAAACAAATTAACTATGCTCTAAAAATGGCCCTCCTATATTCTACTAAGGACAAGGCACCTTTTAACAACTCATACACCTTTTTCCAATGCATAAACATGTGGAAAACTGCCACAAACAAATTCTGTAATTTTCCTGGAAAAGGCTTGCAAGGTTGAGACATATTTCTCAACAATCTCCCACTTGTCGAACACCTTGCAAGAGTTAGGGGATCCAAAATATCATGGACTTAATTGCTAGGGGCCGAAAGGCCCATAGACTCTGAACACCATCTGAACTTCTCTGTGCTCACAGGTTTAGTTAATGCATCAGCAACATTCACCAAAGTGTCTACTTTCTCCAACTTCACCTTGCCATCCTCAACCATATCTCTCACAAAATGATATTGTACATCAATGTGTTTGGTCCTGGCATGAAAAGTCGGGTTCTTCGCTAGGCAGATTGCACTTTGACTGTCACTATAAATTGTCACTGCACCCTGTTTGAACTCTATATCTGAACACAATCTCTTAAGCCAAATGGCTTCCTTACAGGCATGAGTAGATGCCATATACTCTGCCTCTGTAGTGGACAAGGCAACCACAGCCTGTCGCTTGCTCATCCAACTAATTGCACCACCAAATAATGTAAACACATATGCACTGGTGGATCTTCTTCTATCAACATCACCAGCCCAGTCTGAATCCACATAGCCTCGAATATCCAAGGAATGCTTGTTTCCTATTCCATGAAAACATATAGAGTACTCTGAGGTACCCCGCAAGTATCTGAAAACTCTTTTAACTGCATCCCAATGTGCTCTTCCTGGATTAGACATGTAACGGGAAAGTACTCCCACTGCTTGGGCAATGTCTGGTCTTGTACAAACCATAGCATACATCAAACTTCCAACAGCACTCTGGTATGGTACTCGACTCATCTCTTCCATCTCTAATGGGGATGTAGGACACTGTGAACTAGAAAGCTTTGTTCCCATCGTAACAGGAACACTCAATGGTCTAGAATCCTGCATATTGAATCTTTTCAAAATAGTACCAACATACTTACTCTGGCCTAGCCAAAGCTTTCTGTTTTGTCTATCTCTTACAATCTCCATTCCCAGAATGTACGTTGCTGCACCAAGATCTTTCATTTCAAACTTCGCTGAGAGTTGAGATTTTAATTCTGCAATCAAACCTTTTCCTTTGCCAATAAATAACATGTCATCGACATACAAGGCAATAACCAGGAAACGATCACCATCAGATTTGAAATATATACAATGATCAGATTTAGATCGCACAAATCCCAAGCTCAACACATATGTATCAAACTTCTGGTACCACATCCTAGGACTCTGTTTCAAACCATACAAGGATTTCTTCAACTTACAGACCAAATGACTTTTACCTTTTACCACATAGTGCTCTGGCTGTGTCATATAAATTTCTTCCTCCAAGTCTCCATGAAGGAAAGTTGTTTTCACATCCATTTGCTCGATCTCTAGATCATAAGCTGCTGCAATAGAAAGCAAAAATCGAATGGATGTCATTTTGGCTACAGGAGAAAAAATCTCACCATAATCTACCCCCTCAACCTGGGAGTAACCCTTAGCAACCAATCGCGCTTTGTACTTCTCAATGCTTCCATCTGAACCCATCTTCTTTTTGAACACCCATTTACAACCAACAGGTTTCCGTCCTTCAGGCAATGGTACAAGGTCCCATGTATCATTCCTCTTAAGAGCTGCCATCTCTTCATCCATGGCTATTTTCCAGGACTCTGAATCATTCATACCAAGAGCCTCTTCTACAGATCTTGGTTCATCGATGTTAGCATTCAAAGCAAATATACACCTCCAATCATCAGGAGAATACCCATACCTTTCAGGTGGTTTCCTTTGTCTAGTAGACCTTCGAGCAAGATCTGGTTCATTATCAGGTTCAGGTTCAGGTACCTCTTCTTCCTCTGATGATTCAGAACTCGTAGAGCTCTCCTCGACTTCTTGTCTTTCTAAGGGCCTTGATTCAACTTTCTCTGGTGTAGCAGGTAGTTGAATCACATCTTCCTTTTCTTCTATTTGTTTTGGCTGCGCTGTAACAAAAGAAGGCTTAGTTTCTCTAAAAATAACACTTCTGGAATAAAATACCTTTTGTGCAACAGGATCCCAAAGCTTGTATCCTTTCACACCATAACTGTATCCGATGAAAATACATTTAACAGCTTTGTTATCCAATTTTGTCCGCTTCTCCTTTGGCACATGAGCATATGCCTCACAACCAAAAACTCTCAGATGTCTAAGTGAAGGCTTGTGGCCCGACCACGCTTCCATTGGCGTTTTATCAACAAGAGCTGATGTAGGAGACCTGTTTATCAGGTAGCAGGCAGTGGCTACAGCTTCAGCCCAGAACTTTTGTTCTAGTCCAGCACCACTCAACATACTCCTAGCCTTCTCCATCAGGGTCCTGTTCATTCTTTCTGCAACTCCATTCTGTTGTGGAGAATACGGAGTTGTCTTCTGTCTTTTAATACCACAATCTTTACAAAATGTATCAAAATCATTAGAGCAATATTCACCGCCATTATCAGTTCTCAAACATTTTATTTTCTTTCCAGTCTGCAACTCTACCATTGCTTTAAATTCTTTGAAACGACTGAAAACTTCAGCTTTACTCCTAAGAAAATAAACCCATGTTCTTCTACTGAAATCATCAATGAAAGAGACATAATAAACTGATTTACCAATAGATGGAACATCAACTGGACCAAATACATCTGAATGGATCAGATCCAATATACATGAAGACTTATGAGAACTGGAGTAAAACTGAATGCGGTTTTGTTTTCCATAAATACAATGCTCACAAAAATCAAATTCAAGATTGCAATCATTTAACCCATCAACAAGATTCTTATTTTTCAAGGTCCGTAGACCCTTCTCACCTATGTGGCCAAGTCTTTGGTGCCATAACATGGTCTTCTCTGCAGGCAAGCTTTGATTCGGTAGACAGAGCACCCTTGGGTACCCAAAAACCACGACCATTTGTTGAAAGAGAAAACCTCTCCTTTTCCAACAGAGTAGTCTTTTTCACAATCTTATCAGAAGTACTATTGCACTCAACCGTGCATGCATCAAGCTGGTACAGTGTACCCAATCTGCTTCCTCTTGCTATTACCATAGCACCTCTTACCATTTTCACACCTGCTTCAGAGAACTGTACATGCACACCCGCATCTATTAGTTTACTAACAGATAACAAATTTCTTGCTAGTCCCGGGATATGCAAGACACCATCAAATCTTCTAATTCTACCATCAGAAAATTTTACACGAATACTTCCACGGCCAACAATATCAAGAATAGAGTTATCACCCAAATACACCTTACCACCATCAAAATTTTCATACTTACTAAACCAGTTTCTATTAGGAGTCATGTGGAAAGATGCACCTGAGTCTATTAACCATGCATTATCACCTGCATGAGTGGCCAAGGCTGCGATAAAAGCGTCTCCATCTTCCTTCTCGGACTCAGAATCAGAATCTTGCTTCTTTTTCTTCTTCTTCTTTTCCTCTTTGCAATCCTTTCGGAAGTGTCCAGATTTACCACAATTCCAACATATCACCTTGGACTTACCAGGGGATTTTGATCTCCCCTTATTCTTGGACTTAGAACGGCCATGCTGCTTTTCGTTCTTGCCTCTTTCCTTTGGCCTTCCTCGAACACTCAAAGCCTCTTTAGCATTCAGAGAGACCTTCCTTCTCATCTCCTCAGAAAGTAGAGAACCAACAACATCCTCCATCTTCAAGACAACAAAAGTGCTCCCTATGGCCATGACAAGGTTGTCCCATGAATCTGGCAATGAACATAGTAGGATTTGGCACCTTTCTTCTTCATCCATCGCTACCCCAACTGAGGTCAACTGAGTCACCAACATATTGAAACTTTCCAGATGCTCAAGAATTCGTCCACCTTCTTCCATTCTCAAGGAATATAATTTCTTCCTCAAGAAAATCTTGTTAACAAGTGATTTCGCTTGATAGATCTCACTTAGCTTCTTCCAAAGCTTCTTCGTGGTAGACTCTTCATGCACATTAATCAGAATTGAGTCTGCAAGACACAATCTTATGAGACCTTTAGCTTTTCTGTCCATCACATCATATTGTGCAGCTAAAGTCGGATCTGTAGGCCTTAGGTTATTCTCATCCACCGCATCCCATAGATCCCGATCAATCAACAGATCTTCCATCTTCAGCTTCCACATCTCAAAGTTTGTGCCAGAAAACTTTTCTACATCAATCCTCCCCGACATGCTTGCCATCTTTACGATCCTACAATACAAAAAATGAAATACTTTGCACAAGCTCCCACTCAAACCTTGATTAGCTCAAAAAACCCTGTACCCAACAAACAGAACCAAAACTGGTCAGGCTCTGATACCACTTGTAAGGAAGCAAAGGTGTGCGGAATCGCTTCCTACGCTAATCTTGAGAGAACGATTATGCAAATTTCAACTTAACTGATTACAGGAATCTCAAGAAACATACAAGAACATGAATAAAACAATGAACACATAACACAATGATTATCGTGGGGAAAACCCTTACGGGAGAAAAACCCCACCCTCTAAAACCTGCATAATGTATTATCAAATCAAAAAAGATTACAATACACTTGCAATGCAAGTTCTTACAAGAGCATCACCTCAACTCAAGCTTGGAGAGACACCACTAGCATCCTTCTAGCACCCAGCCTTGCAAACAAAACTCCATTATGTAAACTCCTCCCCAAGCCCTCCTTATATAGTGATTTACAACCTAGAAACCATTTGTGGTTTTACAAAACCATGGGCTTAACCACCATGCCACATGTTGCCCATTTTTGACATTTACATTTCCAAGATGGAAAAACAACCAGGTTAAAATAGTAATCCCGTCCATAATTTTGTCCTCTAGTTTAGACCCCCATAAAAGACATAAAACAAATTAACTATGCTCTAAAAATGGCCCTCCTATATTCTACTAAGGACAAGGCACCTTTTAACAACTCATACACCTTTTTCCAATGCATAAACATGTGGAAAACTGCCACAAACAAATTCTGTAATTTTCTTGGAAAAGGCTTGCAAGGTTGAGACATATTTCTCAACAACTTTGCACGACAAAGTGTTGACTGTGGAAGCTCAACAGTTAGTGATGATGGCATAACATCAGAAACACTAAGTTTTGTTATAGGAGATATGCAAGATTATCATGGTCAAGGAGATGAAATCCCAAGCAATTCTATAGGATCATCACCATTGGGCTGGCCCATAGGAAGAACAAAAACAAAAAACTCTGGTATTCCTATTGTTCCTCTTGCAATTGTAGGTGGCCAGGATTTTATAATATGGGAGGAGAAAAAAGAGAAGCAAGAGATAGATTTTTCAGGTATTCTTGCTTGTGTAATATCTTCACTTCATTGTTTGATTCCAATTAGGGTGGTAGAAAAAGTTCTATTTATTTGTAACCAAAAGATGGATTGTCTTTTTCCAAGTAATGGTTTGGTTACTAGTGTAATAATGCTCATTGTTTTACTTCCTTACAAGTCATAAGCATACATATGATATAAAATGTGAGGGAAAGGCCATTTCAATCTTGCATATTTCAAAGAAGTCTTAAGTGATTATCTGTACATTTCCCATTTTGTTTTATTTATTAGTGTGAATGCTTGGAAATAGTTTCAGTGCTTGAGAAGAATTGGCTTCTGAGTGGGTTGATTAGAATTGGATACATAGCTTTGCTTTAGGCTCAAAGAATGTTCAAATATTTGAATGAAAGAATTTCTCTTGAGATATATGTTCTATGAGGGCTACTTTTCTCCATTTAATAGAATGGTGCATGTTATTATCACATCATTTTCTTGGTTTTCTTTTCTAATTTCGATGTTTCATCTCTGCTGACCCTGTGATTTTTTTTCTTTATATATCAGTTAAACTTATTTATGTGTAGTTGTAAAAAATCTATTGCCTTACTTTCTAAGAAGTTGAAATGATGAAAGAGAGGTTTTCAAAGCTGTTGCTTGTTGAAGACATGTCTAGTGGTGGTAAAGGAGTTTGCACAACTCTTGCAATATCTAATGCCATTACAAATATTTCAGGCATGTCATTTTTGTTTCTCCCTTCAAATTGTTTAAAATCTTTGGTCAGTTAGGATATGTTTCACTTCCTTTCTAAGATCCTAATTCATAGTAATTGTCTATTTATCACAACAACCATTTTTGGATAGCTTTGGAGATTAGAACCTTTGGCTTCAGAGAATAAATTCATGTGGCGAAGAGATGGACTGGTTACTATGTGTTAGTGATTATATTGTTGAGTAAGTCCCATCTTTGCAGGCTTATCCAGATGATAGTAGTTTAGAGGTGAGTATTAAATTACCTTCCTATGTGTTTACATGGTTTCCAAAACTCGATATTTAGGTCTGAATTTGACATGTATGTTCAAGCTGCAAGTTGTGATTACAAATGAGTTAATATCACTGATCTTGTTTATGTCTCAGGTAATGGTAAACAGACCTCAATCAGATCTTTATATTAATCTTCCAGCCTTTCGTAAACTTGATGCAATTCTCCTTGTATGATTAATCACTCCCTCACATTCTTCATGCATGATAGTTTCAACCGTTATAAATGTGGTTGTTTCTTTTTTATATATTTTCCCAACCACATATGGTTTTGGTTTGTAGGAAGCTTTAGAAAGTTTCAAGGGTACCGAATTTTTGTATGTGGACCAGGGAATATTGGTGCCAGATGCAGATGGTTGTGGTCCGCTTAGGCGCCCTCCTCAATGTCAAGAATAAAAATAGTGGTTTCCTATTTCGTGAGTCCCTCCATGTGGTATGTGTGATGATGCAAGGAAATGTTTGCAACATCAACGAGATTCAACAAACCAAATTCTCAAAGCTGCAGTGACAATCAACAACAATTTTTTGTTGAGATGGAGGTTTGATTGCCCTAAAGTGCATTCTAATTGTTTCTTGAGTTAAGAAAATATTTCATCTTCTATATGTCCTCCATGCATTTCATTCTTGCTACTAAATTGTCATATTTTATTGCTTCCTCCCACTAGAATTGTAGTAATTTGCAAGTTCACTATAGTGTTGTAAAAAAAAATCATTATCAAGAGGAAAGGTACCTATTAAAGAAATAAGTTCCATTTGTTTATTAAAATCATGAATATCATATGGGATCGTTAGATCAAATATTTAAAGCAAGATCTATAGTCATTTCTTTACTACGACAAAAAAAGGCCCTATACGTAGAGTAAAAGGAATGAAATTTACATATTTTTCTCCTACTAAATTAAACAATGATATTATAGTCAATGCATATACAAAACATGGGATAGAATTTTAGAGCAAGAATGAAGTATAAGAGGGTAATGCTCTTTTCCAAATATTAATAACTTAATAGTAAAGACTACCACAAGAACACAATACTTACCAAAATGGAAAAATCTATTCAAAATGAACAACCAAAGAGGCTTACTTGAAGATGAAATCTCTTTTTTCATTAATAATCCTTTCACTAGCAGTGTACCTAGAGATTGCTCAAAAATAGAAATTCAAAATGCTCTCTTGCAACAATCTTGAAGATGAATTTAGATGAAGTGAAAATCAAAACATACTCGAAGGTTCTTAACAACTCTAATAGTTGTACCAAGGGCCATGTTTAACAAACCAAATGAAATTACTAACTTTTCACTATGGTTGTTTGTCAGCATATGAAGTTTTTTATCCTCTATGATTCTGTGTGGATTCTAACTTGGTTCACATGTTTTTTTTTTGGACCAGGTGGATAAAGTTGAGGCTGTACATAAAATGCAAGTGTCAACTACAATTGAATGTTTTCAACATTCTTTCTTCAAGGTGTTTTTTTAATTTTTTCAATACTATGCAGTTCTATAATTTTCTTGTTTCTATTTTATGACTACATGGTAAATGGAAGTCTCTAAGACATCCTACATGGTGAGCAAATGATGGTATGCAGAAACATGATAGATTTATGAAATATGATCCAATCAATATTTCTACGATATGATCAAAATAGATTGGGGAGAACCTAACACACATTTTAAATTTTTGTGTAGGAACATCAAAGAAGATTAAATTAGATTGGGATACTCATCTAAAGATAGCCTATGGTGCTACAAAAGGATTAGCTTATCTTCATCATGACTGTAACTAATGCATCATAGGGATGTAAAGATATCTAACATTCTTTTAGATGACAACTTCGAAGCACATTTGTTAGGATTTGGCATTGCCAAGTGCATTTTCTCAGCCAAAACTCACACCTCCACCTATGTTATGGGTACTATTGGTTATATTGACCATGAATATGCAAGAACCTCAAGGCTTAATGAGAAATGTGATGTTTATAGCTATGGTATTGTTCTTCTAGAGTTGCTAACGGGTAGGAAAGTTGTGGACAATGACTCAAATTTACTTCAGTTGGTAGGATTCATGATTGGTGATAAAGAAGCTTTCAAGATATAAAGATGAAGAGGTAAATGATCAAATTTTGTAAGGGATAGTTTAATGGTAAGAAAAACAATGAAGTGACAACATGGTCATAAGATAATCATAATCAGTATGAGGGTAGCCTACTAATGATTGGAGTTTTATCACAATCATAGAATGAAAGTTACTTTACAGAGATGTATCATGTACTTATGCATTACAAGGGTAAGGGACTGTAGGTTATGATATAAAAGAACAGTCATGCACAAAATGCAGTTAGAGGATCTGCAAGCATTGCAAGTGTAAGGAACTATAGACTATGATATAAAAGAACAATCATGTTCTTATTCTTTTGTAGGTTGTTGAACAACATAAAGGCAAGGATTTGGAGTAGATTTTAGCTATTTCTTTTCTCTCAACAATGTATTGTAATCTTTTCAAGTTCTTTCATGTTGGGACAAAAAATTGTAACTCCATTTTCAAGCTTACACAACTAAATGTAATATATTTTTGATTAATAAAATAAGCTATTTTTACCTTCTCATTATTGTTTTATTGTGCAAATATTTTAGATAGTTGATAAGTAATTTTTTATTAATAGAAACCAGTAAATAAAAATGACTAAATTAATGACTAAATATATGACTAAATTAATGACTAAATATATGACAAGATTAATGACAATATATGACTAAATTAATGACTAAATATATGACTAAATTAATGGCTAAATATATGATTAAATTAATGACTAAATATATGACTAAATAAATCACTACCATGACTAAATAAATGACTAAAATAGTTTAGTCATAAATTTGGTCGTGTTATAAATGACTAGCAATAAACTACTAATGGTCACGTGACCAAAATTAGTCATTTATATGCAATTTTAAGTAGTTTATTTAGTCATATATTGTTGTTTATATACTAGTGAACTCTTCTTTAGATAAGGCATGACATCTAACCATGAATTTAATAAACTCTTCTTTAGATAAGGCATGATATCCAACCATGAACTTACTTCTCAAAGAAATCATTGTGTTGTCATCAACCATTGCCAACAATATTATAAACATATGTAACAATCTCACCAAGTGATGAAAACCAATAAATAATGTTGACAACCAATGCCAACAATGTTACACAAATGTCATCAAATGTTGACGTCAATGATAACCAACAGTGTTAACATCAACAACTACCAATAATTTTACCCTTTGGAATTTATGGAAAAACACATATTCACTCTCCCCCTTTGACATCAAGGACAAAGGGGAACACATACCTACATAAAGAGGGAAACAACATATATTCTGACTATAGGACAAAGACACAAAAATATCTTCAATTTAAACATGAGTACAAACTCCCCCTTTGACCAACAACACTTCTTCTCAGTACTTGCACAATTGCAACAAAATCCCCCTTACTATGAAATCCCCTTGAGTGGTAGGACACATTAATCTAAAAGAAAAGGATATGACAAGAATTTCCCCCTTTGGAAAGATACACAATCTATGCATCTAGTTAGAACAAGGAGGGGCAATAACCACTAGCTTTTATCAAAGATACTCAAAATTATCCTTTCAAAGTATATTTGTAAAGATATTTGCAATATAATCCTTGGTAAGCACATACTCAATTTTGAATTCATGCTTTGTAACCTTCTCTCTCAAAAAGTGATACTGGATAGAAATGTGTTTAGTTCTTGAATGAAATATCAGATTCATCGAAAGAACCACAACAAAACAACAGGAGATTAGCATTGAATTTCGCACTAGATTTTAGTGTATTTTGAGTACATGAATTGAACAATTTGGTTGGTGCTCAACTCGACACAAATAGGCATGGTCAACTCGGTGTCGGATTTTGTGTCAACTTCTTCGCCAGATTTAGCACCGGCTTATCATAGAACCTCTGTTAGTGCCTAAAATAGCATTGAGAAGTAACGCCTAAAATTGTGCCAAAATGGGCGCCCAATTTGGCTTCTGGTTTTGCTTCCATGTCTACTCCCATTTTTTCTTCTAGTTTTGCTTCCAATTTTAGATCTAGTTCTGCTTCCAGTTTTTCCTCCAGGTTTGCTTCCAATTTTTCTTCCAAGTTTGCTTCCAATTTTTCTTCCAAGTTTGCTTCATGTTTTGCTTCCATTTTTTCTTCCAATTTCGCTTCTGACTTTCCTTCTAGTTTTTCTTTCGTTTTCGCTTCCTTTTTTGCTTCTAGTTTTTCTTCCAAGTTTGCTTCCGGTTTTTCTTCCAGGTTTGCTTCCAAGTTTGCTTCCAATTTTTCTTCCAACATTTCTTCTGGTTTGCTTCTATTTTGGCTTCCATCGTTGCTTCCTTTTTTTCTTCTAAAAATGCTTCTTGTTTTTCTTCCATTTATTAATTTAATATGTTTTATTTCAATATAATTAGTTAAATATATCGTGCCTCTTAAATAACTCATATGATTATAGAGTAAATAATTTAACTATTTAACTCATATGATTAAATAAAAATATAATTATTGTAACATGATCATCATCTATAATTAAAATGAGTCAAATATCTATAATTTAATTGAATTTGACATCCATCCTAAGCAGTAAATTAAAATCAGCATACTTAATTAAAACAAGTGAAAGTCAAATATGCAATGCATTGATCAAAAACATGTCAAAATGATACATGCCCAATAGTCGACATAAGTGAAAATGATACATGTATAAATAATATAAATAAAATTGATAAATTATGTAACTCAAATTGATACAAGTCAAGATGATACATGTCCAAATGATATATTGAAAATGATACATCTCAATATGATATGACTCAACAATATAGTACTGTAGACTATGAAAATGATACATATGATAGTAACCATGAAAAGATTCATCATAACGATATATCAACAATGATCCATGATGTAGTCTATACGATCATGAATGTCATTGGTTACTATCACCAACTATCTCATCATCATCATCATTGTCACCATCATCATTGCCATCAGCCTCGGTGTCTTCCATATTTGTGTCATCATCCTCTACCATGTGATCTTTACTCGCAAAACCAATATTTTGTGGATCCATATAATGTTGAGGATCATCTTGATCTTCTGGAAGAGTCGTGTTCTACAAAAAACAACATTTAAAATGAAAATTTATTATTAATTTCATGCAATAACTTATTTTTCTATTATATATATCTAATATTACAACATATGAGATGAAACCATAATCATATTGGGTATGTGCAGGATCATGATGGGCCAAAAAGTGGCAATATGTAAGTGATATGATGACCCATGTGGCTGATGACCTTTTTTTACCCAAAATTTATAAAAAGAAAAAGGGTTTTCAAAGGAGATTCTTAGCTTTCCACCAATATAAATTATGCTTTACTTTGAATTTAATAAATAATTTTTATTCATTTTCTATTTGAATTATGACTAAAGTCCCGATTGATAGGTTGATTGAAAAACATCTACAAGCCATATCACATTTTTTCAATTTGAAATATGTATCACATTCTATGCTTCACATACTATAGGATTAAAAAAAAAAAAATGAATTTCATGAATTTTTGACCAAGTTAAGGTGGTCAGACATACATGTTTTTATATTTTTTAAAAGTTGTAATAAAAAATTCATATTTAATTATTTACTTGGAAATAAATTACAAAAAAATATGCATCACATTGGGACATGAGTCCTCTACTTATATTTAAAATATTATAAAAAATATTATCATTTTATTGTGGTTAGGGTGGTCAGACAGACACTTACTTCTTATTTTTTCCCTAAAATTTAAGTAGTATTGCATTGAAATTTAAATTTTTACCAAATAGATTGTTTATTTTTTAAAATAAACCTAGTTGTTTACAAACGAAATTCAATTTTCTACAGATTATATTCTTACACATTTTTGAAATAATATAGATAACTTATTCAAATTTTTATGTCAAGTTTCCTAACTCTAATTTTCTGAATTTTCATCCCCACTTAAGGGCTTGTTTTTTCCATGACGATCTTGCACATACCCTATTACATCATATCAAAGTGAACATACCATAATAAAATTTCAAAAAAATTACAACTAATACTAGTGAGTTAGGAGAAACTTCAACTTTCAAAAACAATGCTAATTTGACTGGTAGACTTGTGGATCAGGCCAACATTTGGTGGAAGAGGAAGAAAGATGACTAGAAATCTAGAGGCCTACCATAATGGATTTTAGTATTCAACCATGAGTGCATAAGAGAGAGTTGATATCATGTATCAAAACATTAAGCATGCATTCTTCCAGCTAGTGGAGAAGGAAATGATTACTTTGCTTCATTTTCATTTGCATAACCATATCATGGTGTGGGAACCAAGAAGACCAAGGATGTCCAGTATTATGTGGAGGTAATGGATGTGGTCCAAAATTTATGAGGGGAAAGAAGGTCAATGTATGACTCTGATGAAATTGATGAAGAACAACAAGAGAGGGACAATGAAAATAAAATCAATACAGAGTTTCAAGGATTTGTCAAGTGAGTAAGTGAGCTATGGGAGCAGCCTCATCTAAAAGATTTTTAACTAGAGTTTGATATACCATTTAGAGAGCTTCGTTTTCGTGGAGTTCCTTTCAAAGCCTCTTTTTTTATAGTTCCTATGGTAAATTATTTGGTAGAGTTGGTGGAATTACCTTTCTTAGTAATCACTATTAGTGAGATTGAGAATATTAACCTTGAGAGAGTAGGACTTGGGAAAAAGGCATTTAATATGGCTATTGTTTTCAAAGAATTTAGGTGCGATATACTCTGCATTGATGCCATTCCTCAATCTTGACTTGATAGCATCAAGGAATGGTTGAACTCCATGGATATAAAGTATTACGAAAGAAGAATGAACTTGAACTAGTGGCCAATTTTGAAGAGTATTATTGATGATCTAGATAAATTTATTGAAGATGGTGGTTGGGAACTCTTGTATATGGAAGCTAGTGATTCTGATTCTGATAATTCAGAAGATTCAGATGAAGGATATGAATCCTCTAATGTAGAAGAGGAATTAGAATCATATTTCATATAGCTACCATCAAGAGTGTTACAATCCAACAAGATGGAGGGAATTCTTACATAAGGATAATTTTCAATGTTGCAAGTATTGACTTTAATGCCATCTACAATGGCAACATTGGAATTCCCCATAAATATTTATGTTAAGGAAATTTACTTTAGATGGAGGATTCAAAGCACATCAACCATGGGGTACAAATGATTAAATCCCAGAGATAATCTGTAGTAATGAAAGAGTTTGAAAAGGTAGAGGGAGCTACATTGGTGACTCAGGAGAAACTTCAACTTTCAAAAACAAAGCCAATTAGGCTGGGAGACGTGTGGATCAGGCCAACATTTTATGGAAGAGGATGAAAGATGATTAGAAATTTGGAGGCCCACCATAATGGATTTTGGTATTCAACCATGAGTGTATAAGAGAGAGCTAATACCATGTTTCAAAACATTAAGCATGCTTTCTTTCAGCCAACAAAGAAGGAGATGATTACTTTTCTTCATTTTCATTTGCATAACCATATCATGGTGTGGGAACCAAGAAGACCAAGGATGTCTAGTTTTATGTGGAGGTAAGGGATGTGGTCCTAAATTTAGGAGGGGAGATGTTGATGTCTACCAAGAGGCATAAAGTCGGATGAATTAAGTTCACCTACATGTCTACCAAAGTTTACTTCCAATTTTTATGACTGTTTTTCTTGACTGTCAGAGTTTACTTAAAAATTTGAAATTTCTTTCTGGTCATTTTGATGAGGATATATTCAGCCAATGTGTAAGCACCTTTTATTTATAACACAAGAATTTGTGGATTGCAAGAATTTTGATTATCTATGGTCTACAATGATGTCATCTCACTTATTGGATTTTCTATTTCAATGTTTTCTATGGCTTTCTCTATTTGAGGTAGCACCTGACAATTCTACCTCCTTTCCTTACCTGAGAAGTGGATTTGAATTTGGAAATACTACACTTTAAAACTAGCTATGGTTTAAGGAGATCAATTCTAATTTTTTTGTTGACACCTTCAATCTTCAACAAAGACTTAGATGCATGGACTGAAATGTAAGTGTAGACATCTAAATTTGACCACTTCTACATGGTCAAAATCGTCTACTCTATTCATCTATTCAATTAATAGTGATTAAATAATTTATTTAATCATTATTTCATTTTCTGCCTAAGGTTCCTAAAGTATGTAATTAAATAAATTAAATACTTTACCTTACCCCTTTTCTTCTCTAAATTAAATAAAGATGACAAATTATTTAATTTAGTCTTTTAACCCATTTGAATTAAAACCAATTTTTAATTCATCTTTTTCTCTCTCCTTGTCACATTCTCCATAACCCCCTTTTAATCAAATAAAATTAATTAATTTGTGATTAGGATGTGCACCACTTAATCTTGATTAAGTGTCACATCCTCCATAATCTCCCACTTGTCCCTAATCTCTCATTAATTATCCTAATCTTGTGTTTGCACAACCTTAATCAGAATCATTAGCCACATTTGGCTTACCTTTTCTGGTCAACCTTCCCACTTACCATTTTTAGCCTGGACTCTCTTCCCCATGTGAATTTTTAATTCACATTATTTGCCCAAGGTTCCTCTCTTCCCCATGTGAGTTTTTAATTCACTTTTATCTTTCCAAGGTCTTCTCCATCCCCCATGCAAGATTCTAGAAGCTTTGACTTGTCACTTCACATGTGCCAAGGGCTTCTAGAAACTTGGACTTGTCACATCACCCACATGTGACAAATCTCCAATTTTTTGAAGACCCTCTCTTATCCACTAGATTCTTCTAATCATTGTGAATTTTTAATTCACTTTTATTCCTCCAAGGAATCTTCTCATCCCCCAAGATCCACCTCATGTACTTCCCTTCCACCTCATTTCCACATCACTCCACCCTAAGACATCTCACACTCCACATGTCAAGATGTGAGGGCTTGTGAGTCCTCAACTCACCATAGCCCTTCATCTTGATCTTGTTGGATCAATCCCAACTGTTGAATTCTCTAGAGAATTCCAATTAGCCTATAAATACCTCTCATTTCTCCCATTTTAGAGGGAAGTCTTTTGCAACAAAACTCTTGCAAATTTGTCATTCAAGCTCTCATCCATCTTAAGCATTTATATCATCAACCCATATTGCATCAATTCATCTTGCATCCATTCAACTTCATTGCCATCCAAGGAGCACACAATTCTTGAAGAATCAAAGGGCCAACCAAGGAAGGAGCAGCAAAGGAAAGGTATAACACACTTCAATCATCATTTGTTTTTATCTTACTCCTTTGTTTCACCATTTTCTTAGGCTAATCTTATTGACGTGCCCTTTTATCTTGTTATTTCTTCTCATTGCATTATTAGTTTTTGTCTAGCATCTCACATCAGGAAGTAGCATTTTATTAGGATCACAGCAAGCTTTCAAACTTCGATTTGAATGTGCATTATTTGACTGATTATGGTTTTCACAGGAAGTTGTCTTTACATGACTTTTTTGTTTTTCAATATGTGTTACAATAGTGACTACATCCTTATCAAGTTTGGCTACCCTTATTCAAAATGCCTTGGCCTTTGGACTCGATACAAAGTTGTAAAATTTTTATTCCATATTTGTAACATGTAGGACATTTAAGGGGTACAACATATAGAAATTTAGTACTGTCATCCAAGGAAAACTTACATATGGTGTATCAAGAACAACATAAAATGATTTTATTAGGGTTAATGCTTTCTTCCCCCATGCTACTGATATTTTCCCCAAAAAATGTATTTTTAATATTTCAATGCATCTTAAAATTCAATATATTGATTAACATTTGTTACACATATCAGTTGTTTATGCAAATGATGCATATATTTTAACTTGATCAGTGTTTTTACTTCGGTAGTTTGACTTCTATGACAACCAACCATTAGGCCATTATGTGTGGGAGCATGTTTGTGTTTTTAGTTCTCTTTTTTGGATAGCTCTACTGGGTGTTGAGGACATTCCATTTATCTTTTGAATGTTAAGAATTCAGAGTTTCGAGGATTTTTCAAGTGAGTAAGAGAGCTATGGGAGTAGCCTCATCTGAAATATTTTGAACTAGAGTTTGATATACCATTTAGAGAGCTTGGTTTTCATGGAGTTCCTTTCAAAGCCTCTTCTTTTATTGTTCCTACAGTAAACTATTTGGTAGAGTTGGTGTAATTACCTTTCTTAGTAATCACTATTAGTGAGATTGAGAATTGTTAACCTTGAGAGAGTAGGACTTGGGAAAATATTATTTGATATGGCTATTTTTTTCAAAGAATTCAAGCAGGATGTACTCTGCATGTATTCCATTCCTCAATATTTGTTTGATGGCATCAAGGAATGGTTGAACTCCATGGATATAAAGTATTATGCAAGCAGAATGAACTTGAACTAGCGACCAATTTCGAAGACTATTACTGATGATCCAGATAAATTTATTGAAGATGGTGGTTGGGAATTTTTGAATATGGAAGCTAGTTATTCTGATTCTGATAATTCAAAAGAGTCAAATCAAGGATACGAACCCTCCAATGTAAGAGAGGAATCAAAATTAGATGAGGAAGGTTTAGAAGAAGAATATTCTAAAGAGGAGGAAGGTAAAACATGGGATGAATTAGAATTCGAAGTGAGAAATGTGGATAAGGAAAAAGGACACAAGTCTAATAGTCAAGAGAAAAGGCGGCAACGAAAGGTAAAAGCTACAGGGAAGTCTCAAGCACCTGATATTAAAGATTCAAGAGGAATGTCTGCCAAGAGGCATAAATTCAGATGAATTGAGTTCATCTACATCCTTCTACTATTTATTCATGCACATAAATGGTCATATTGTAATCATAATATTTGAGCTCTATTTACTCATCCTACGCATCAATAAACAGCTCAACACAAGAGATCCAAATTGACATATTAACACAACAATATCCAACTAAGTTATTGAAACTCAACTATCGATACCTCATTCTCCATCCAGATTAAAAAATTGTTCCACTTCTTTTTTGTAACATATTTTTTCAAATTTCTTTCGATGGTGGCCATATTTCTCCTCCTGTAAAAACATGGCACATGGACTAGCTAAACTAATTAATATGCAATCATTTTCTTTTTCCATGGAAATAATTTTTTTTTTTATATCATTTAACATATTAAATCTACTTAAAAATGTACAAATCAAGGACTGTAAACCTTTTGGGACACTACAATGTGTGGCACAAAGTTTCTCAAGCCTAGTTTTGGAGGCCTTTTCTTGAAACATATACTAATTCAATTTAACTATGCACAAATAAAATTTAAATATTGTTTAATAAATTTGATATAATCTTATGAGAAAATTCAAATACCTGCGTACTCTACTCACTAGACTTCCTTTGTGCATCAAACTTCTCATATGATTTTGCAAGCTCTTTCCATACTTTCACACTTACATCAATTGGCCTTCTTTTTTGCCTTAGCTCAAGAGGGATTTTTTTATCTTCTTTGTTTGGTTGCACTGAAATCTCTTGCAATTTTGAGACATTCATAGATTTATCTTCTTTACAAACCAACCTGTGCCAAATTCAGTCTCCATGTCATGGATAACTACTTTTTTAAGTTGCATGGGTATTTGTGAGAATGGAAAATGTAGATGGTCTTTGAACCATTGAAGGCATGATTCCTTCAACTTATTCACAAACTTTTTCCCAGCATCCGTCATTAGGACTTCCCCTGAATCCAGCTCGTATTGTAGCTACCAATGCAAGATTGATAACATGGCATGGTTGAAGAAGTCTACATCCCAAGAGTGGTTGGGACATTGGAAGTCTTTACTCCCTATTCCAAATTTTTAGAGTTTACTTTTCTCCTGGATCTTTTGCTTGATCCAAGACTGGTTGAGGAATCAATTGATTCCATTTCACACAATTGATTTGTTTACAATGTTTGAGGGGCATTACCAGATTGTTTTTCTATGTATTTGACAGGCATTGTCCAATCCACATTAACTAATTTGTTCACTTCCTCTACCCCCAATATGAAAGCCAATTCCTCTTTATCTTTGTCAGTCTCATGTCCCTATATAATATATTTATTTCTTCTTTTAAATTTAGAAATAAAAAACTAAAAACTACAATTCCTCTTTATCTTTGTCAATCTCATGTCCCTATATATATATATATATTTAAATTGTATTTCTTCTTTTAAATTTAGAAATAAAAAACTAAAAAGTAAAATTCAAAGAAACAATGGAAATATTTATAAATCTATAAATTGACAATGAATTACCTCATTGTGGCTAGAGTCTGCTGACAATGCTCGCTTCCTTCTATTGCTTAACATTTGAGGTGACCTAGGGAAAATTATTTTCGTCCAGTCTGTGAAGGAAAACGAAGTACACACTATTAGGTATGAAATTTTTCATCCAATTTGTGGTATGAAAGTTTTGTTTTGTATGCAAATATGTTCACTGGGTTTGCTTAGTTTTAATAACCTAGGGAAAATATGTTTGTTGGGTTTTCTTAGTGTTGATAACCTTGTCATGAAAACTCTTTCATAATGCAATCTTGCATGAATTTTTCATGGCATCAGTGACTATGGCGTGACTGGGCAAAACCAAGCGATTTCTACATTTATTTTCAGCAGTTGCTCAAAAGTGACCAACCCAATTCCAAGATTTGCCAAGCAATTCACTATTTCCTTAATACCTAGGTTAGGGAAAGAATGCAAAGGAATCCTGGCTTCGTGCTATAATATTTTGAGTCGAAGCTCAAATGGGTAGGGTAAAAAAAATTTTTGGTTTCTCAAAGGTTTTATAATTTATAACAATGGGACAATTTAGAGGTTTCTTGGACACGTTAGGCCACAAACCAATAAATAATCATGAATTCAAATGCAATACAAAGAGAAGTAAATAATAACGAATTCAACCAAGAAAAAAAATTGTAACCTTACGTGTGCTATTGCAAACTAAATTGAATTTCTCATTAGTTGTTGGTAGCACCCTGCTCTCTTCCTTCGCACAACGTTTTTCTCTCTTTTGTCGTATGATTTCTTCCTTCACACGAGAAATTTTTAATTTTTTTATTTTGATTTAGTAGTCGACATTAGTTAACGCCAACTTTAGTGCCAACTTTAGTGCCAACTTTTGGCCATTAATGTAATATGTATTGGGTGCCTAGGGCAGCACCAAGTGCACCTAATTGAGTGCCTATTATTGTTGTATAGTGACTATTTTCGTTGTTGTGTATCACAGGATCTAGATTGTTGGAAATAATTCCAACTCCTGCCGTGTTTTCGTGACCACCATTGTCATATGGCTCCTTCACCAGCTCAGTGTGGTAGAGCAATTTTTACTGTGGTCCCACAAGGTGCTTCATCCTTCTCGTTGGTAGTACGGTGAAATATTTTGTGGTGGCACACAAGTCTTCCTTCTATTCCTGGCACTATTATAGTGACTCCCACAAGTCTTCTACCATTTACGTGCAGTAGTGTGGTGACCACCGCTGTCCCATGACTCCTTCATCAAATCGGTGTGGTAGAGTGTTTTTTACCACGATCTTGCAAGTTTCTTCTTCCTTCTCAGTGGTAGTGTGATGAAAGCTTCTGTGGCACCATTTTTATTCAAAAAGGAGGCCATGGAGAGAGGATGTAGATAGTGTAGAAATACTAAATCGTTGAGAGGAAAGTGGGTGGAAATAGATGAGACAATGGAATCTGTAGATACAATAGAGGTAAGAAGAGAAAGCAACCTCAACCAGAGGAAGGTGTTTATGAATTCACAAATGCTACAACATGGAGGAGATATTAGTATGTCAAATATATGACTAAATTTAGGTTTTGTGTTGGATAACATACTCGTTGAGATGATATAATTGTTGTACTAAACATTATTTACTATGTTGTGTATTATAGGGGTGAGATGAGGCCATGGAAACAAATCATGTCATATCAAATGAGGACACAATGGATGAAGCAGGACATCGGGTACTCAAATTTTGACTTAACTTAGGAAAAAATGAGTTGATGGAATTTTGTGATACATCCATCTTTTTTCACAGTATTATTGAAATTTATAATGTATTATTGAATCTTGACATAAATTATTGCATGTTGTTGATTTATTTAGATGGAGATTGGAGCAAATGCAGAGCTTGGGCATTCAAATAGCAAAAGAAGAAGATATGCACATGGACATGGACCTAAAACTGTTAAATCACATAGACAACAGTGGGTGGAAGAGGATATTACAATGGATACTGCAGACACAACAAATGATTACACTGAAGAAGAGGTAGGTAAGGACTATATTACATCAGATGAATACTTTTAGAAAAAAATTGTTTGTGGATTTTTTTTTTTAATGGAAAGAAACAATTCAAACGAGCGATTGTACAAAGACATTACATATATGATGAGCTTTCAGTTGGTAGTATGCCTCCTACAATCAATTAAAACCAAAGAATAATAAATGAGTGTGGATTGATGTTTTATAAACTATGTTGTCAAAATTGTGTTTTATTTAAATTATTGTATAAAAAAGGTAGTCTATAAAATAATGTTTCATTATTCAATTAATGTATATATGTTCATACAATTTTTATTTTTATTTTTTAAGCCATATTTGATTATATTTCTTTGAAATTGATACATTTATGATTTATCCAATTGTTGTAAAACATTAAATAATGCTTGTGTTTGTTGATAGGTAGAATATTTTGATGAAACACATGCTAATACCCAAGATCCAACTGGGTTATTAATATTTGGATGGGATGATCCAAACCATCTTTTAAACCATACCAGGGCGAAAAGAGAAAGATTGAAGAGAACACCACCACCTGAGAATTTTGAAGAGCTAATGAGAGTCCCATACACTGATGACATGCCACCTAGCCTTAATGATGATGATCATGATAGTGAAAATGCAGTGTGCATGTAGAAGGATTGAATGAAATGCTTATAGGTTTCTTTGGGGATGGAAACAATAATGACAATAATGATGATATGGTTGACAGTAACGATGATAGTAGGCTTAGTTACCACAAATTTAATGTTGATGATAACAACATTAAAGATTCCATCAAGCAAGCAACGAAGACACTCGTGTTCAAATCGGGTGTAAGTAGAACCTCAAAATTGGCATGCACATTAATATTATTAAAAATCAAGTCACTATTTGGTTGGTCAGAAAAAAGGATTCACTACCTTACTAAAATGAGTTGAAAACCATGTATTGTATATAAATAGTCCTATTATAGATTGTCATATCAAACATGTTCATCATAACTCGAACATTTAATTGATTTAATCTCTGACAATTTTACAGGCAGGTGCTGCCATAATACTGGTTTACAATTTCTGAGAGGAACTATTTTTTGCTAAAATCACATATTTTTCGAAAATATAATAATTTAAGCCTTAAAAATTTCCATTTCAAGGATTCCAATTGAAGAGGATTTGATCAAACTGCCTTAGATCAAACCCCCTTGGATAAAACCTCACTAGTTTTAAACCATACCTATAAATGAGTCTCCTTTACACCTATCAAAATGTTGATAAAAAATCACTTTTGATTTACCTTTTGGGGGATCAAATGAATTCATTTCAAATGATTATGGTAGTCCTCAAAATGAGCTATCCAATGAATATAACTTTAATATGTTTTGGTTTTATTATTATTTGTTTTTTTATTTTTATTAAACATAGGTTTTTCATCGAAAATGAAGGTCTTTGTTCTACACATGTGGAAAATAACAGACTATCAAAAAAAAAAAATTGAAAAATATGAGTGCACCAAATATTGAATTCCTTGATCCAACAAAAAAAAAAGAATTTCGATTATACAAAAAAAGTTACATGTTATACGGTCACGCTATGTCTGAATTTTAATTGGTTTGACTTTGAAACTTCATTAAAGAAAAAATGTTCAATAAATAACTATCTAACCAAGTGGAAGCACTAGATATCAGAGTTACAAATCTAAATTCGAAAGAATTAGAATTTTATCCTTCATGGAAAAAAGGTTATGCGTTATATGGTGTGTGTCACTTTTTAAAAATGTTGTTTTCTAAAAAAACCAATTTTCGTGGGAGATGGAAAAGGAAGTGCAATCTTATTCCAAACATTTTGAAAAAAATATTTTTAGAATCTACAGAGAAAATGTGACGAGACTCTAGTTTGCATCATCTTCAAACTCCTCATGGTTTAGCCGCTATAGGTGTCTGAATGTGAATATTTAGTTAAAAATAATAATTTCAGTGTCGAGTTTGGCCAAAAATTGTAAACCACTATTGTGAGATCACCTAGGGCACTAAAAACTAAAATATTTCCTGAAGAGAATATGTTTCCATCAACTTGTAGAGAGGCACATCTATTTTTCGTTGAGTTGGGGATTGAATATAAGAAACTTCATTGATGTAAAAATGATTGCATTTTATACAAAGATGAATATCAAAACAAGGTAGAATGCCCTGTATGGAAAGAAAAGAGATATCATACAAATGTACAAGGTCCTATAGTTCCAAAGAAGGTTTTACATCACATTCCAATTATACCTAGACTTCAATGAATGTTTCATTGCAATTCACTAGCACAATTGATGGACTAGCATGCAAAGAATAGGAGTAAAGATGGTCGACTCTAAAGCAATGAAACACAAAGGGAAAATGGCCAAGAAAATTCAAATATGAACCCTGTAGTATCAAGTTTGGTCTTACAATTGATGGAGTCTGCCCATTCTCTTTCCTGAGCTCAAATTACAGTGTTTGGCCAGTCAGATTGATAGTATACATTATTCCCCCATGGATGAGTGTTAGAAAGGAGCACCTTATGCTGACTCTCATTGTTCCAAGAAAACATCAAGTTAAAGACATGGATGTTTGTCTTGTGTCTTTTATTGATGAGATGCAACTACTATGGAAAGGCATAAGAATGTATGACATATCATGCCCTCCATTAAATAGGTCCTTCATGTTGTATGGCGTGCTATGTTGGACTATTCATGATTTCCCAAGACTTCGTGTTTGTTCTAGTAACATAAAATATTTACGTATTTATACACATAATTTATTTTCATCCCAACTTTCATACTTAGTTTTATACTATTTTTTTATGTTATTAAGATTACTTATTGAATTGCAGGGCTTCAAACAAAGGGGATATTTGCATTTCCAAGATGTGCAGAACAATTTCAAGGGTGGTATTCTAAAGATCTACATAAATTTATTTACGCACAAAATAGGGTTTTTTACCACTAGATCATAGGTTTAGAAATCACCTAAAGAATCAATTTGATGGAAAATTTGAAAATAGAAGCCCTCCCATGATTATGGGTCTAGGTGATTGGCTTAATAAGTATGAAGATGCTGAATTGAAAGCTTGGGAGGATTTTTTTGATCGAGGTGATTCAATTGAAGAACCAAAAAAAGTTGTAGTTAATACGCTAGAAGGAATGAAAAGGAAATCCATATTTTATGAGCTCCCTTACTAGAAGGATCTATTAATATCTTACATATTAGATCCTATGCACATCTCCAAAAATTTCCCAGATTCCATATTTCGACATATATCAAGCAAAGAGAAGGACACCTTGTCTTCGAGGAGAGATATTTCTCTTTCACATACCAAATTTGATAGAAAACATTTGTGGCCAAATAGGGAAAATGAAACATATGCAAAAGCTCCATGGATTTTGAAAAAAAAAAGAGCTAGACTAGCTAAAAAATGTCATTCATTCAATAAGGACACCTACTGGCTATGGGTGATCATTGGCTAAAGATTTTATAGTTGATGGACATATCAAAGGATTTAGAACACATGATTTTCATAATTTAATGAAGGTATTATATATCAACATTTAACATTTACTAATAACATTGATTAAGCACTAAATTTATTTTGATATTTTGTTGTGTGGGAAAAAATTACTAATGACCTTTTCATAAATGTGTTTGATAGAATATCATGTCATTTGCAATTAGGGGGGATTGTTGTCTTACAATTGACTCAAGGAATGCCATAAGTCGATTTTCAGCATTTACAAGGTATGTGGTTATATGAAATTTTCGTGTGTGAGAGACATAGAGATATTATATTTCATTTTAATTTATGACTAAAGGTTCATACTAATTTACTATTCTTATATTAGGTGGGTGACCTCCAACGAGATCCATGACTCTGAAGTGCCAAAGTGGAAGAAGTAAATTGCAAAAATTGCTTGTGTATTTGAGAAGGAGCTCCCTACAAGTTTCATGGACCTAAAATTCCATTTACTTATACACCTAGTCAATGACATTGAATTGGTAGGTGTCATATCAACGAGGTGGATTTTTTTCTTTCAGAGGTATATGAAAACTCTTAAAACATATTTCTGACAAAAGGCACATCTAGAGGGTTGCATGGATTAAGGGTATGTGTTGAATGAAGCATTTTTTCTTCTTGTGTGAATTCCCTTGTAAGGATTTTGAAGATGACCCACTCATCTCAGATGAAGAAAGATCATCAGATATTATTGATGGAGAAAACCCACAATCTAATGGTGTTGAAGTATAAATTAGTAATTAAATTCACAATTAGTGTGGTTTTCTTTCTTGCAATCATTAATTTACTCTATAATTTATTTTTCAAATTAATAGCATGACATTTGGAGTTTGAACTAAACATGTTGACATGTAGTAGGTGTAGATGAAATTTCTATACTCAAAAAGTTCATTCTATACCACATGGACTTTATGAGAAAATGGATTGATTTGTATGATAAAAAGAGAGAAGTATTAGAAGCAAGGAGACAATTTAAGAGATTGAATCCAAGGAATAATCCACTTCCCACTCATCTACTTGGGGAATGGGGAAAATATTGCACACTAGAATGGGTTACTGAACAAATTCAAAATCAAATAGAAGATGTAGATACAAATTCAAATATAACAAAAGATGAAATCAACATGTCTAGAGGATGTGAAAGAAAGGTACAATTGGAATTTTACAAAATTTTGTTTCCTTACAGTTTTGATAGCATTCACTATTTTAATATTTGTCTTTATATTTGTTTTCACTTAAATAAATAGTCTTTCACAGGCGAAGAAATATCTAGCAATGTGGGCATATGGTCAACATTATCGTGTAGAAAGTGTAGACGTAAAGAGATGATCCTTCGATTGTGGCATGATGGTTGACTTCAAGCAATCCAAATGATCAAGCTCAAAAGATAATAATATAATTGAAGGGAATCTACAATGTGTTGGGAAAATACAAGAAATTATTGAGTTGGATTACCGCTCTTTTAAATGTCGTATTTTTAAGTGTAGATGGTATGAAGAATTTGGGAGGAAACGAAGACATGATACCCATAGTGGATTTTTGTTTATAGATTCCTCATCATTCCTATCAGAGGATAAGGAGCCTTATGTTCTACCAATTCATTGTGAGCAAGTATTTATTTAACTCAAACAAGAAGAATTAGTGATCATTAATCTATTAATTCATAGGTATTGCGAATATATATATGTGTTTGTTAATCAATAAAAAATTTATAACATACATCTAATATATGTATGTTGTTCATGTGTAGATATTTTTCTATGAATATATTTTGGACCCAAAATGGATATTTTTCATACATTATGATCCAATATTAAGGCATGTAATTAACGATGCATTAGTGGATATTGAGAAAAATGAGAGAGAGGGATTAGAGAACATCAAAGAAATTGACATCCATGATGATGTTGAAGATGGTTATGTTTAGGCACAAGAAGACAACAATTTAAAGTTAGATGATGTTATGGAAGACAACAATATGAATAGTATAGAAAATGATGATCCAAATACTTCTGGTAACAATATAGATGGTCTATAGTCAAATTTCAATGATGATGAAGATGATGTAGGTCAAGATGAGGATGATGATAATATTAAATACTTGAAAGAACATATGAACATTGACAATGATACACTGGATGACATTGTAGCAGACAATATAATGTTAATGACCAAGACATCTAAATTTTTAGAATTATTTGCAATCCATGTTTAAAAATGGATGATTCTTATGGCCTAAAATTTGAAATGCTTCAGTAATATTATGTTGTACTTGGACAATTGAAAACCTTTTTTATTCTCCTAGCAAGATTTTTAACTTTCCATTATAAATCTAGACAAAACAACAATTGTGTGGATGGCTTTTTACACCAATATTAATTTGTATGAAGTTCACAAACTTGTTGTCAAGCAGTAAATTCCTTTCATAGACAGGAAATGTAAAGGCTTCATTTAAGAAAAGATAAGTAGTCTCTTTTTTAGGGTAATCCACATGCAAAAAGTAAAAAGAACATAACAAAATAATTGTATAGTAGAAAATCAGATTCAATCAGTTATGTCTTATTTCACTTGCACACTTATCTAAAAGACATAGGGTATTCACCATACATTTCCCTTGACAAAGAAAACACGTGCTTTCATTTTTTTTTACTAAATATCTCAGAAGTGAAATTTTTGTTAAATAATGATGCACTAAGAAAATAATATATAAAAAAAAAGGAAAGAAAAAGTTTGAACTTTAACATGCAACCTACTATGTTGTGCTGAAAGGAATTAAGATTAACTAGGAAAAGAAATTAAAAAAAAAAAATTATGATTGTACTTAAAAGTGAACTGGATATGAAAAGTGTGGAGAATGATGGTGCTTAAATTGAAAACCCTAATTCTGATGACATTACTATTTTTTCATTAAAAATAAAGAGCACATACAATTTTATATACATAGAAAATGAAGATTTGAAACTAGTAAATTGAAAATGTAAACACTGTAAGATTTTTCCTTAAACAATAATTCACATACCCACTTACAAAAAAGGGTGAAGCATTTTTTATTCAAACTCTATTTTCTTTAATAGACATAACAATAAAATAATATTTACAAGTGCAAGAATATATACACTTTTTCATAGAAAATAAGGAATGTTTCATAGAATATACAAGTACAAGAATATATACAAGAATATTTACAAGTAAAAGAATGTATACGCTATTTCATAGAATATATATAGTGTGTCATAGACTTCTAAATTTTCAGAGTTATTTGCAATACGTTGGGCCTCAAAAATTTAGATTTTTAGACCATACGAGGTGGCAATCTCTAAGAGGACTTTAATCCTTAATACAAACCAATTAATGCAAATTAGTTGAAAAAACTTTAATTCAAACCTAAGAAAAAACCAATCAAAACATCCACACAGTAACATCAAATGTTCCCTGATAAATCTTTTAGATTTAAGTAACTTAAAAAGACCACTTTGGAGATAGAAAAGCAATAAATAAGCATGAAAATCAACACAACAATTGAACACTAAAAATGGATTACGAGTTATAATGTATCTACTCCATTATATTGCTCAAAATATAAGCATACATAACATGAGTTCTTTTGATATGAATAAGTGGATGAGATGGTCTAGTATTTATTCTAATGGATTGAAATTATGATGATGGATGATCCCACAAAGTTGGTTTACAATTTTTGGGAGATTCTGATTTTTGTTGAAATCACATATTTTTAGAAAATATAATGATTTAAGCCTTAAAAATTTCCATTTTAATTATTCTAATTGAAGAGTTTGACCAAACCACCTTAGATCAAACCCCCTTGGATAGAACCCCGCTAGTTTTAAACCATACCTAAAATGGAGTCTCCTTCACACCTATCAAAATGCTGAGAAAATATCACTTTTGATTTACCTTTTGGGGGATCAAATGAATTCATTTAAAATTTATTTCAAATAATCATGGTAGTCCTCAGAATGAGCTATCCAACGAATATAATTTTAATATGTTTTGGTTTTATTATGCATGTATTTTTTTAGTTTTATTGAACATAGGTTTTTCACCGAAAATCAAGATCTTTGTTCTACACATGTGAAAAAATAGTAGTTTATCAAAATTAAATTTTGAAAAATGCGTTCAGGCTAGGTATTGATGTCCTTGATGCATTCAAAAAAAATAAAAAAATTCAATACATACAGAAAAAGTTATGTTGTATACAATCCGCCAATGTCTGAATTGTAATTGGTTTGACTTAAAAACTTGATTAAAGAAAAAATATTCAATAAAACACTGTAAAACAAAATTAAAGTGCTAGATATCATAGTTACAAATCTGAATTAAAAAAAAAATAGAATTTTATCCTTCATACAAAAAAAGTTATGTTGTATATGGTGAGCATCACTCCTTAAAAATGTTGTTTTTTGAAAAAACTAGTTTTCGAAGGAGGTGGAAAAATAAGTGCAATCTGATTCCAAAAAAAAAGAAAAAAATATATTTAGAATCTATAGATGAAATGTCACAAATCAATAGTTTTCATCATCTTCAAATTCCTCACGGTTTAGTCGCTATAGGAGCCCGAAAGTGAAGATTTAGTTAAACAAAATTAGTTTAGTGTCTAGTTTGCCAAAAAATTGTAAACTAGTATTGTGGGATCACCCTGATATGATGATCAAAATTAGACCTTGGTTTCCCTATTTGTATGAGAAGCAACAAGCTTCAGGTATGTTCACAAAAGTTACATTATTTCTTAACTAAATCATAATTAACATAGCATAGAAACTTAAAAAGAGTTTATTGTTGGATGCACCACAATTCATTAATCATCAACAAGTGCTCATGACCACCTAAGATATTTTCAAGGCTCAAGCGCCATGTTAATGCATCCACAATAACCAAACTCTAACTACCTCCTCATATAGCTCATGCAAGGAACAAATTAACCTTTGACATGTGATCAATGTATTTGTCCTGGGCATAGGTGTTTGCATTATGTAGAGTGTCTATCATTAAATTATCCAATCCAATAATCCTCTCAAGTTTCTTATGCATTTTCCTAGTACTTCATCCTCATCATTGATATCATCAAGGATGCCTGACAAATATTTTGATATCTCATTTTTCCAAGTTTCCTGATCCTTCAAATCTGTTTCTTCAAAGAAATCTAGCATGGCCATACATAGTGGTTGGATGAAGTCACTCAATTCCTGTGTCAAGATATTCTGGAATTTTTCATGTGTATTCATGAGGCTTTGACATTCTTGGATAAAAGCATTATTATCTCCATCTTTTTCCTTGATATGGGATTCTATTTCCTTCATCCTATCAAGTAGTCTTCCATGCTCTATGAGGGCCTTGTATGTTTGACTATGAGCATGCCATACACCATCTACATGTTGGCACATATCTTTTAATTTCATACAAATTATCCCTGAAGCTACTTCAAAAGTAGTAGCCTTCAATTTTCTTTTTAGTTCTTCATGTTCCTTTTGAGCTTTGTCAAATTTATGCTTCCATTGAGTAGTCTTAGACATGGCCTCTAACACTTTTCATTCATGTTCAACTAAAGGAGAGTAAAGCCTTGGAGAAGTAGGAAACCTATCTTTGTAGTTGGTTAATTCTTGCTTCAACATGTCATTTTCCTCTATCAACCACTAGTTATCTCTTACCAGCTTTTGGATCGAGGCTTTGGTGAATTAGCTACATTCACATTCAAGTCAGTACCCTCCAAGGGATCTGTCTCCCCTACTCTTTGCACCAGAAGATGTCCAAAAATTTGATCATGGTCAATGAGAGAAGGCAAGTTCTTGCTTGGGGGGTAAAGAGTCCAAATTTGCAAAGTGGTATTATCAAGATTGTACCCTGATCCTATATAGACCATGTCACCTGCTTCATCCATTATTTGCAAATTTTTATTCTTTCTCTTCAAAAATTTGTCAGACACAGTGGCTGAACTAATATCCCACCTAGGAAGGAGCATAATTTCAGCTTCTTGCAATAATTTTCTTCCTCTCTCAATAGTCATCTTTCTCATTTCCCTATCAACTTCATGTTGCAACTCTTTCAAGGCATAAGCCTCTTTCTTAGGGTCAATTCCCTTTAACCTTTATCTTATTAGTCTTTCTTTATACTCATATATAAGTGATCACATTTCTTTCCAATGGAATCTCATATTGGGGTATAACAAGAGTATTAAACTATGAGACTTCTTCTTCCTCCTTAGTGTTATCTTCTTCCATAAATAGGGAACCAACTGAAAAGATAACTTCAGGAGTAGATTGAGGTGATAAGTGATCTATCCCCCCAATTTTGGTTTATCCCTATTTCATGACCCATATCTTTTGGTCGGAGAAATCTTAAGATATCTGGGGAGAGGTTGTAGTCACATTTGTGGCCTAGCATCTTGTATAGTGGTTTGAATTTCCATCATTATTTATCTTTTATTCTTCACTCCTCACCCCATATCCCCATCACTTGCCCTTCATATAATATCATGTGCATGAAAAGAGAATAGTGCTTGAAATTAATGGCTTCACTGTCATTCTTGATGATATTGAGTGCATTATTGATGGCCTCTGATAAATACTCTATATAATAATAGGGTCAGGCATTATGGCTCTATATTTCTTTGGCTAAAACCATGGGAGCAATTTTCATGTTCTTAGGAACATCAATTCCCAGTACTTGAGCAACTGAGTAATAAGTGTATTGAAAGTATTCTTCAAACAAATCCATAGAGAATGGGGGCTTATCTTCACTAGAGAAAATCATAGTCTAGTTACCCACACCTTTAACCCTATGTAGATGAAATTTACACCTCTTGTAACTTGTTTCCATGGTGTCGTATTCCTCTAACAAGTCTCCGATTCATAATTTTGTTTCCAGGAAAGTGTCTAGCTGAAAAATCATGGAAATATAATCTCGCTTTAGAGACATGAACTATGACCCATCAGGAAAATTAATTTCTCCCGTCTTTGAATTGTAATTATTTTCCAACACCTTCATTAACTCTACTTTCACAGAGATGTTGGGTACTAAAAGTTTACCCAAATTCAAATTTTATGGGTTTGACACTGGACTATGCCAAATTTCTTCCTATAATGATAAATAAAGAGGTCATAACCCCTACATGGAGTCTAGACATCTATATTTTTCTATTTATCTTCTAATGTCACATAGGATGGGTTAAGCTGTGTTATTCTTATGGATTTTGGCCCAGACCTAGGACACTGATCGATTAAGTCTTGATTCAATTGCCTAGATTTAGTTTTCTATCTTTTTGCTTTATGTTTGCTTGGGATTTTTTCCATCTCAACCCTACTCATCCAATGCTTTCATCTACTTACTAAGAAAATAATTTGAGTTGAGTCTAGACCACTTACTTGGATAAATGCTACAACTTTCCAGTTGCCTACCACCATCCAACTTGGTTCTCCAAATCCTTCAATTACAATTCACAATGATTTCAACTTCTTTGAGGCCATATTTATCAAATTTCAGGACAGTTCATCCATCCCTAGTTCATAAATGGTGCTCACGCCACCTTTATGATCAAGTTTTTCATTAATAGGGGTAGTCTCATTGATATTTTTGTTAGTCACATCAATCGAACTAATTCATAACTGTCGAAGAGACTTTTAATTAAAACCCTCATTGTTTCTTCAATATGCCAGTATGGTGGTGTTTTTCCCTTCCCTTCTGTTGTTTACTGCACTACCACCTTTCTCAAGGCTTCTTGTTGCAAGGTTCTGGTGTATACTTCTCTACTCCATATGTTGCTCACCTTCCAATAGTATAGCGGTGTATGCTTTTGATCATTACTTGAAGAGTGTCAATGAGACAATCTTATTTGTCTTACCAATATCTCAATGTCTCATTGACATTAGATCTTACGTTCCTCTGATGTTGGTTGTCGGTTTCGATGAGAAAAGTTAATGTCTCTTGCTGATATGTCATTGTCTCATCGATAATTACTTGTTTATATCCAAGATTTTTGTTCCACCGAGCACTTGTAGATATACCTTGTCGATGTGACATAAATGATTCTCTCCTTGATATGCATGTATCTTGAAATTTCACTATTTTACATCATTGATAAGACATATAAATAAGTCTCTTGGACATAGGGGTGTCTCATCTACATTTATGATTTTGCTTTGTGCTAATGTCGGGGAGAATTTGGAGGGACTCTCATCGACATGGTGTTGTCTTGGTGATATTCTATGAGAAATCATAGGATTATTTCAAAGGAGGAATACACTTTGATGTTGTGATCAAGGGTTTTATTTGGAAGCACACGTGAGGGATTTTATTAAATTTAAGTTATTATGATAGGAATTATATGCATACGGTGGATGTAAGAGATGAGTGAAAATGGAAGTAATCAAAAATAATTAGGATGGAATTTTGGCTACAATACAATCAATGTTTAAAAAAGAATGATTCATATGGCCTAAAATTTGAAATGCTTCAGTAATATTATTTGTATCGATACAAATTACCTATTGCAATATCCTTAAATTGTTCAATATTTGGTACGAATTGTTGGTAGAAAAAATTAGGATTAATTGAATGCTTCCTCCATTCATTTTGGATCAACATATGTTCGTGAAGACACAAAAGTTAATAGCTCAATCCGGTAGAGATTTTATGATTTTCAAATGAACAGTAAGGTACATTTTTATTTCTGCTACATTACATTCATGTGCATAAAATGAGAAGATTACATTACTAAATTGCACTTATGCAGATGCATATAATATAGGAAATATTGTACAATCCTTTCAAAAATGTAGTCTTTATTGATAATTTAAATGTATGTTGTTCCACACAAGTTGTGGAATTGTGTATTTGAATGCATATAACCGAAAAACTATACATTTATAGATACAAAAGAGAAAAATGCACAGAAAGAGAAAGGGGAATTGTCATTTCCTCAATGAAAAATCCCATTTTCTTTGTTTTGCATCATCTTCCATCTTCCCACTTGTCTAAGCCTCCAAGTTGATGTCTTCCTTGCTACTCCTAGGTTCCCTACATTTGAGTGAGAAGAGTGTTGTTATAACAATGAAGGATCACTAGTCAAAATGTGTGCATGCATCTATAAACATATAATTTGATCAATATGTGCATTGAAATAACTTGCATACCATAGATGTCCAAGAAAACAAGAAAGTAATCAAACTATCTAACATATGCTCGGTTTTATCTAACATTTTTTCTCATTGTGCAAGTATAGATAAAATTAGGTACTTTTTTTTTTATTCGATTACATGTGGGGTGAAATGTGGCTCCCACAAAGGCTGAGCCCAGCCTACTTCCCTATTGTTTCATTTGAGAAGGATAATCACAAGTAAACCATCCATGAAGCATTAAAGATAAATCTTTGCAAGGATAGTGGAGTATGTTGGTAAGGGGTAATCTCCTTATTGATAAATATTTATCCTTATTAATAAGAACATTCCACTATCAACATAGCCATGATTCTGAAAAAACTGATCATCAAGGATTCCAAGATAGTTTTTATTAATAGTCTGGTTTAAAGTAAGAATCCCCAAGCATCATAATAATCACAAGAATTGAACATGAGGGGTATTCATGTAGATTAAAAGCTTACACAATAGTTGTCACCTGCAAAGATAAAGACAAAATATTTCCACATAATAAATTAAATCGAATGCATGAAAGGTACAATGATGAAGTCCATAATAGTGAATGTTTCTTAAGACAGATTGAAGGACAACATTTCATACCAAGGAGAACAAGGTAACCTCAAACTCTATTGTACCTGAGTATGACAGTACCTAAGCTTCTGGTGTTTCTAGATGGAACCTACAGTGGAAAAGTGTAGTCTCCATTTGAAGGAACCATCTTTGGAGATCTTCCATGAAATGAGGGTTGAAAACATTAGAAGAAAATAAATACAATAATTCTAAAGTAACAATTTGTATCAAGACAAATGTCAGGATGTATAATTAAAAAGATAAATCCTTACAATTGGACCTCAAATTGGACCAAACATATTTATGATGTTATCTTTAGAATGTACGAAATTTCTCTGCCAGAGCTTCACAACCTGAAATTGGATCTCCAATTGGACTGATAAAATTTGTGATTTTATCTTTATAATATAGGAAATTTCTTTGTTCAATATTCATGACCTCAAATTAGATCGGAAGCTGGATAAGAAGATTTATGATTTTATCTTTAGAATGTACAAACTTTCTCAATCGGATATTAAAGATGCTAGGTTGGATCAGAAACTGGATAAGAAGATTTATGATTTTATCTTTAGAATGTAGGAATTTCCTCTGTCAAATATTTGGAAATTACTACAAACAATTTTTGCTCGAGATCAAAAACACCCAAAAGTGATTCACATAAGCTCAAGGTACAATCCAACCTGGTTATGACACTGATAGCAATCTAATTTTTCCTGAACCGTCCATACTTGAATGTTGCATCACAATCTATTCTTCCCGCACATAAAAATGCCACATATTAACCCCTTCTAAATTAAACTCAAAATACCATGAAACAATGAGTGCCCTATATTAGTAAGTAGGCAGTCTATAGGGCATAGTTTAATTTTATACAAGGATGCTCATGAAAGGAATATTTAAGTGACAATGAGTGAGTTGTTTGAGATTGCAGTTGATGGTGCAATATCCATTCTTAAAGGTAGTTAGCAAATTAGTAAATGTGAAAGAAAATCAAATTGTACACAACAAACAATTCACAATGTTATCTTGCATAATCCCTTAAGTTTGAAGAAAAAAATCTCATTGTATCTTGATGAAATTGGTGACCTTAATGGTCAATCACTAGAAACCATGATTTGAAAACATGTTATTTTTCTTATGGAGGATCATTTTAAACAAGGTGGTGAGTGGTGGTTCTGAACAATGGCAGGTATGAAGGACTTGCTTTATGTGCATACTATGCAATCTAGCTTAAGACAACATTCTTAGAAGAGATTGAAGGTGAATTATGGAACTCAAGGGTTACCATGATAAAGATTAAAGAAAAGACTAAGATCTATTTAAAAGCCACTATCATGAAGATATTAAAGATATCAAATGCAAAACCCTAGCAGCTGGAGTAATGAACATAGTGCAAAAGGGGATAGTGTGCTAGGGTAGATTTAGGAGATCTCCACATTATCTAATCATAGGAAAATACATCATTTATTTATTTTTTAAAATTAAAAGAAATTATTCTAAACCCTACATAGGACTTATTGATACTTCAAAAGCATCTAATTTTTTTGTTAAAATTAAAAGAAGTCATTCTAAACCCTATATAGGATACATTGATACTTCAAAAGCATCTGAAGGAATTTGAGATTATACAAACATATGTCAATTAAATACCTAGATTACAAATAGTAGCACAAACATTGTAACCCTTGTTGATTAGAGTGGTAATGAGATAAATGACAATGAATCCTATGCCTCCTATCATACACATCTCCTTATCATTCTCTTTCATTCTTTATTGAAACACTTCTCCATTTTGGCAGGCTATGCCTAAAAATAAGGTTTCAACAAAGGTTTTATTTTATGTTTTATTAAAATGAAATCTCCATTTTGGTGGGCTATGCCTAAAAATAAGATTTCGATTAAATTTTTAGAGTATTTTCGCGGGCTATATTCTTGATTCCTTAAATGATTTATTCAAATGGATTGTGATTGATGCGATTTGCTGCATTTAGTGCTATAAATTGTAATGATTTCATGATTACCGTACTACCGCCATCTCTTATTATACCCACTATGGTATGGTGATGTTTTTCCCTTCCCTTCTATTGTTTACCGCACTATCACCTTGGTCAAGGCTTCTTGCTATGAGGTTGTGGTGTATATTGCTCTACCGCATATGTTGCTCACCTTCCTAGTAGTATAGAGGTTTAGGATTTTGATCATTACATGAAGAGTGTCAATGAAACAATCTTATTTGTCTTACTGATATCTCAATGTCTCATTGACATTAGATCTTATGTTCCTCTGATGTTGGTTGCCAGTGTCAAGGAGACTAGTTAATATCTCTTGTCGATATGCCATTGTCTCATCGATATTTTCCTTCGACAGTATTTATTTATATATCGGTGTAACTCTTCCATGTCAGGGAGACTCGTGATTATGATTGTGGTATGCTAGATATTTTCTCTTCCCTTTAGTTGTTTACTGCACTACCACCTTAGTCAAGGCTTCTTGCTATGGGCTTGCGGTGTATACCGCTCTACCGCATATGTTGCTCACCTTCCCAATGGTCTAGTAGTGTATGCTTTTGATCATTACTTGAAGAGTTTCGATGAGACAATCTTATTTGTCTTACCGATATCTCAATGTCTCAATCTCTAAGTGATTCTCTCCTCGATATGCTCCTATCTTGTTGAAATTTCACTATTTTACATCGTCGATGAGACATATAAATAAGTCTCTTCAACATAGGGGTGTCTAAACCAACAGTAAACCCAAAGCTAAACTTGAAGCTAAAGTTAGAGCTAAAAATGGTGCTAAAATTGAAGCTAAACTCAGAGCCAAAGGTGATGCTAACGATAGCGCCACACTCGAAGCCAATATCAGCACTAAAGGCGATACTAATTTCAGCACAAATAAATGCCTAAATTAGCGATGACTTGTCCTAATGAGCACAAATAAACACCAAAATAAGCACCATCCCGATAAATAGCACAAACTTTTTCAAAAAATTAGCAAAAAATACATTAAAAGAATGGGTGGAAGCAAAAAATGGAGCAAATCAAAGGGATTTTTTGTAGTGAACTTGGATGTAGCAAGATGTTACAACAATGTATTTGATCTTTATTGTGGATAAATGTACTAAATCTTACTTTTTATTGGACCAAGAGACCAATCTGTCTCCCAAAAATAATGTACTTCCACATGTACTTATCTAATCATCCACACAACTTACCCAATCAACATCAGTATAAGAACTCAAAGAAAATTTATTATCTTTTTTGTACCACAAGCCATCATCTAAAGTTCCTTTCAAGTATCTCTAGTATGTTGTCATTTGAAAACTATACTTGTGGATCTCCAACTTCCCTATTACAACAACGTAGCATGCAATATACATTCTAGAATATGTCCATAGGAAAGTATGGAAGTACCATCATTTTCTTAGGAATGTGGATCATTCCAATAGGACATTATCGTCATCTTTCCCTACCAAAGAATAGATAGGATCTCTTTGACATTTTACTTCAAAGGGTGTGAAGATTTGAATAATTTGAGTGTGACACCTTCTCATCTTGACCAATTTAACTTCTGAACACAAGACTAGGTCTTTCTCAATGGAGGGCTATGGACCAACACCTCATGACTTCCTTATGTTTTGAATGCCTTAGTAAAATTCTAAAACTTATTTTCATGTGTGGTACACCGTGATGTCAATAAAAAATGTGTGCCAACCTTCACACACCTTCTACTTCCATTGGAATCTTCAATAATGGTTTATTATTGCATAGACAATCTTCTCACTAGCTAATCGGGTCCAAATCTTATTTCATGCTATTTTTTTCAGCATCTTGTCCTTTCTATGGTGCTAAAAGTTTTATAAGTGGAATTTCCCCTTGAGATAATGCTCTATCTCAATTTTTCTTAGAATCTTGTGCAAAATGCACAAGTGAAAAATCACCCTCCTCATTTCCTTGAAATTGTTCATCTTTCTAGACCTTATTGTTATCCTTCCTTTATTAATTAAATGCTAAATATTTTTTTTTGAATTAGTGGCTTTAAAAATGAAATTTTGAAATTTTTTTCCTTATGTTCCATCTTATTACATTTTTAGCACACAATGTTATGCTTTAAAACAATATTTTTCCCCTTCATCTTAGATCTACACTCAGTAGCTTTATGACCAAAGTTGCAAGCATAGCAATATCCATGAAATGAGATAGAATTTTTCTTTGAAGAACAAATGATCTCCTACTCTTGTTATTATTCCTTCTATAATCAACAACCGTGTGCCAAAATTTATTGCAAGAGAAACAATAACCTTGAAAATATTGATTGAACATGGTAGGAACATGTTTCCTTCAAGTGGAGGACTTTTCAATCCTTTTTGTTTCTATAAATAGATCAAACAATATTCTTTCTTGTCATTTTGATCAGTATTTATATCTCTAGAGGCATTCTTCTTAGAATATTTAGTACAAACATTCTCTTCCTTTCTCTTAGACTTTTCATTTGATTTGTAGTTATCACAATCAAAATTTTCTTCTTTGATAATTTGATCTTTTATCTTTTCTAATTAATATTTTAAAGTGACAATATCCTCTTCAAGTATTAAGAATTTAGTAGACTTTTTGTTGAGCTTGACACTAAATAAATCTTCAATCCTCTTGCCTTCTTCAACATTTAATTTCAAATTAGAGATCATACCATCTCCCCTTTTTAATTTTATTTCACATTCTTTAATTTCTTCTACTTTGACTTTCAATATGTCAATTTCTTCCTTTGATCTTTCAAGAAGACTCCCATACTTTTGATTTAGCACCTTTTCTCCATTCAAGCCTTTTAGAGCAAACTTAATTTTTCCTTCAAAACCTATTCCCCAATCATCATAATTGAAGTCCTAGCCTTCAAGTGCCATTGATTCTAGCTCCAAATTCGAAGATAACATGTCTTCATCACTCAAGGAAATAGACTCCTTTTATTTCTCAACATTTAACTTTATGTTAGTAGCATTGAAGGCCATAAAGAGGGTTTCATCATTTGACTCATTCTCCTCATCTTCAAAGGAACCACTTCTTTCATTGGGATAAAGTACTCTTTTAACATTATCTCATTTTTTATCATCAATAGATTCTTTCTAAAGACATTTAGGTGCAAAATAACCAATTCTTCCACAATTAAATTTTTTGAAAGGTAACTTACCTTTGTATTTTCCAGTTCCTTTATTTAGTCTTCTTACAAATTTTTCTTCAACTTCATCAAAGTCATCATTTTGATTAGTATCTTGGTCAGTTCAAGGAAGCCATTTCCTCCATGGCCGATGATAAAGCTCTTGGGATTGATGGCTTTCCTTGTGAATTTTATAAAGCGCTTTGGGACTGTATTGGGAGTGATCTGCATCATGTTTATCTTGAAGCCTTTCAAACCAATTCTCTAGGTAATTTAATAAATAAAGGCAATATTATATTCATACCTAAGCCTAGGGATCCTGAGGATATTTGCAACTGGCGACCCATCATGCTTCTCAATGTTTCTTACAAAATCATTGCCAAAGCCTTGGCTTTGAAAATTCACCACCTTTTGCCTCAGATTGTGTGCCCCAAACAGACTGGTTTCATTAAATCCAAGTTCATTCTTGATAACATTATTGTTGTTTGGGAAGGCATGGAGTGGGCCCGATAGACAAACTAGAAAGCAGTGTTCCTTAAAATCGATTTTGCCAAAGCCTATGACTGTATTGAATGGCCTTTCATTCTTGCAATGTTACATGCCTTGGGCTTTGGGCCCAATTTTCTGCAGTTTGTTCACATGCTTTTTTCTGATGCCTCGGCTTGCATCTCCATTGATGGTCGCTAGTTTTTTGCATTTGGTCTTTTTCATTCTATTCACCAGGGATGTCCTCTTGCCCCTGCTTTGTATGTTCTGGCTACTGAGGGCTTTGGATATCTCCTAACCAATGCCATCTCCCAACAACATGTTAAAGGAATCACTCTCCTAGACTCTCAAGAGCAGCTTGTCAATGGGCACTTCACGGATGATTCCTTTCTCACTCTCTTAGATGAAGAAGGCTCAGTCATTGCTGCCCTTGAATGCCTTGACATTTTTTGTCTTGCGTCTGGCTCCGCTATTCAATGGCACAAGACCTTGTGTTACAGATAGTCGGTGCTCCCCACTCCTGCATGGCTTCAAACCTATAACTGGAAATGGATTGGTCAGGGTGAAATATTTTGATTTATGGGCATCCCTTTCACCTTTCAGGCTTCCCCTTAGGAGCTCTAGCAAGCTGTGCTCTCCAGGGTTGAGCAGAAGCTGGCCTACTAGGTGACCAAGCTTCTTTCTCTGGCTGGTGAATTCTAGGTGTGCTCTAAAATCTTGGTTACCACCCACATCTGCTATTCTTCCTGTTGGGCTCCTTCTAAAGTAGCTTACAACAGGCTTGAGAAATTGCTCTGCAATTTTCTATGGGCCTCTTTTGCGACCCATAAGGGCTTTCATCGAGTCGCTTGGGAATTTTGTTGTCTCCCTAAGGAGTCAGAAGGGCTTGGCTTGCTCTCCACTCAATGATAAGGAACTGCTCTCTATGTCAAGTGGATTATCTGTGCACTTACTGGGGATGAAGCCTAGAAAATCCTCCTCAAACATTGTATTCAGTCTAGTTTTCCTGTCAGACCTGCCTGGAAGGGAATCGGTCTCCAAACCCTTCTGGTTATGAGGGAGCCGATTCAAATTATGGGCTCCTTTGTGGCCAAAATTATTTGGTGTTCTTGGGAAACCGTTAAGCCTTGGCTCCATTTGGTCAGGGTTGGCTTTCGTGATGGGCTCTCCATCAACCAGCATAACCTCTGGTGGTCTCCCCTTCTAGCTCAGAACGGTCAGCCCCTGGCTAAGTCGCCTTGGCTCAAAGCTCTCAGATTTCATAAAAAGGGCATTGATACACCGCATCAGCTCTTCCACCAGCCTACTAAGTGTATTTTGCAGTGGGATGATTTTAAAGCCTAGTATAGTCTTCAAAACTAGGATCGTCTTACTTTTGACGGGCTGGTGAGTGCCATTCCGGTGGAAATTCTTCACAAAGTTGGCATTCATGGGCATAAACCTTGGCGGAAAGACTAGAAATGGTTTCCAGATACTCCTCTACAGAGCTACAAGCCGCGGCTTGCACCCCATTTTCCTATGATTAGTTCTTTGAACCAGAGGTGGCTTCTTAACTCCTCGGCCCATACTTGGCGTAGGAGGTTTCATGCCACTTGGTCTGCAATTGTTAATCCGAAGCTGGCCCACTTTGTTTGGTGTATTCTTTTCCGAGGCTTGCCTGTGGGATCTCACCTGGTTCATTTGGAGGTCCCTGGCCCTCGCTGCCCTTTTTGTGGATAGCCAAAAAGCTTCAAGCACCATTTTTGGTTTTGTCCTAGAGCTTAGCAGCTTTGGACTTGGATTCATGAGTTCTTTCAGCCTCTTAGGCCTGAACCCTTTTCATGGCATATGGTTCTATTGGGGGACCCACCTTGAACCCCAACTAAGTTCACCCAGCTTTGGCACACTTTTAGAGTGGAAATCCTCTTTAATATCTGGAAATATAGAAATGCTTGTGTATTTGCTCATTCTCATTTAGATGTTAATGTGTCTCTTTATGCTAAAGTAGTTATATGCTCTAATGTTAAATTACAGATTCAAGTGCAAGCCAACAAGGTTGCACTAAAATTGGCTCACCTGTAGGTTCTCCTAGACCACTGGGGCAATGCCTCTTGTACTGTGGCTTGGATCCCTGACACGTCCTCCTCTTCTCATAGCTGATCACCCTCTTGGGGCTGGAAGTGGAGTGATTCCATGCGAGCTCACTCCCAGCCTCCTACTCGTCGAGATTCTCGGCCTCCTAGGCGGGCTTGTTCTCCTTCGCCATGTCCTGGTCAGGGCTAGCACTCTAGTGGTGCACCGAGGAGTAGTGGAGGCGGTTCTGGGTGGCCCTATGATACTCCACCTACTTCTGGCTCTGGTTGGCCTTCCACGGGAAAAAAAAATTTCGTGGCTGGCTCTCGCAATCTCGCCTTGGCGCGAGGATAAAGACAAAGATAAAGATAAAGAAAAAGATGATGATGGTTGGGGTGCTCCTCTTGACATCACTCCAAACCCCACTGATGCATGGGGAAATCATCTGGATGATCGGGAACCCCCAGGATCTATTGGCACTGCCTTGGCTGCCTAATTTTCTTTTTGTTATTTTAACTCTAGGCTAGGCCCATTCGTTATTTTGGTTTTTTTGGGTTGGTCCCATGTGACATTTGGGGTGTGCCTTCTTACCACCCACCCCTTTTTTGTGAATTTGTAATTTTATCTTTATTAATATAGATATCTGGAAAATTCATCAAAAAAAAAAAAAAGTTGAACATTCTTCTTCAAATTGCCTTAGTTTTTTAGTTGCAGGTCAAAGGCTAAGGCTTGAATTGCCAAGCCTTTCCCGAGCCTAAAATCAAGGCTACATATGGGTTGTAAATTCAAAATTTTAATAACGCGTATGCATTTTACAAAATGCATACGCATTACAAAACACATATGCACTCTTTATTTATTTGATTATTTTAAAAAAACAATGCTTTTTAGAAATGGGTACCCATTTTAAAACATGTGCGCGTTTTGAAAACCAAAACACGTAAGCGTTTTAAAATAGGTACCTCTGTTTTTCTTTTCAAAATGCGTACATGTTTTAAAGCAGGTACCTATTTCTAAAAAGCATTCTAAAAAAATGACTTAAACATGTTATAAAACGTGTATGCGTTTTTTAGTGCGTATGCATTTTTTTAGGCTTAGGTACCCGATGCATAACGCATACGCGTTTTTTAATAATGTGTATGCATTTTCTACGAGATATTTTTTTTTGGCAGAAACTTCCCCTCTTCATGGACCCAACTGCTTGCACTTACCCATACCCTAAGTACTTATTCAAATCCTTTTATTCTTGAATAACACACTTTATGACTGTAATATTTCGGGAGAGATCTCAAAACCTAAGTCAACACTAGTGCATACCAATCTAAGTCAAAACTAGCACATATCAATCTAATTCAACACCAAAGAAACTTGTACATAAAATGTGAAGCTCAAAATCAATTAGCCCAAGAACATACTTCTAACTAAATTATCTCAAAGAGGTTCTAATCGAGATAGGCCAAGAGCCAAATCTAACTTAACACATCTTCAAATGTTCACGTAGACCCCCAAGCACATGACACAAGGAAAGGAACAATCCCTATTAGCCATATATCCATAAATAACCTAGAAATCCAACTCAAGACATAATTCAATATCAAAGATATCAAACATCATGCATATCACATGGGGATGTTCCTTGAAGATCCAACAACACTTTCAAGTGCTTCTTTCATATTTTCATGCCACAAGCAACCACTATAAACCAAACATGAATAGGATACTTCATCCAAGAAGCACGTAACATATGACCAGAAGATATAAAATTAGCATATCAACTTGCAGACCATTTCAACACATGAAATTCGAACTAAGACACTGCATAGACATTGAGAGAACATTCACCAAGCCATAGGAGAAGATACATCAATGTGGAGAAATGTGGAGAAATGTGAAGCATTTCCTGAACTAGTTTAGACAACCAACAATACTCCCAACCTTTTGTAATTCAAAAAAATCTCATCGACAACACTGGTGACCTAAAAATATAGGAGTGTAACATCCATAGAACACTTAATTTGATTCTAAAACTGTAGGACCATATCTTCAACAATGAATAAATGTGGATATTTTTCCCATACTAACTTTAAAGTAGCTTCTTCAACCAAAAATACATGAGTAGCATGTGGAGGCTATAACATACTTTTGGTAACACATGCTTCATTAGGGAAAAAAGAGATACCATAAGATATACTGTAGACCTTCAAAAACATCTCTCCAATGCCAACAATACTTATAATCCTCATCTTAATTATTCTAATCCTCATTTGATTATATCATTATGAAACCAATCTTTTTCGACAAAAATCATACACAATACTTCATAGATAAGACATGAAATCCAATCAAGAACTTCAAAAAATCCTCTTTAGATAAGGCATGACATCCAACCATCAACTTAATTCTCAAGAGTAGACAACAATGTCAATCACAAACATATCATCAAGTGTTGTCATCAGCCATTGCCAATAGTATCATAAATATATGTAACAGTCTCACCAAGTGATGACAACCAACAAAAAATATTGACAACCACTACCAACAATCTTACACAAATATCCTCAGGTGTTGACATCAATGAAAACCAACAATCAATGTTAACATCAATGAAAACTAACAATCTGTGTTGACATCAATGACAACAACTACCAACAAATTAAGGACATAATTTCCTAAATTATGTATTCCATAGCTTATTTAAAATACTTTTTGATAATTTGCAAGCATAAATTTTTTTATCTTATTTAATACTTTGTCCTTGACTCTTTAATTTTTGAAAAATAAGGTTGGGACACTAAGCACCTATGTCCCCTTATTTTGGATCCAAATTCAAATATGTAGTTGGCAACATTTTATTATTTGAAATTCAAATATCTAAAGTTGACTATCGAGATTTAGTTTTTATAAAATTAGAATAATAACGTATAAATACCTAGTTATTGCATCATTTGAAAATTAACAAGAAGAATTAAGGAGATCTTATGATCAAACAATTATCAGGGGCATTATCTAGTAATTCAAGAGCAACCATTAGACATTTATTGCAGCAATTCAATATCTAAACATCATTTCAAAGTGTATTTGATTTTATGAATGTTTATCTTTTCATATTGTTTGTGAAGGCTAACCCTTGTAGGTCTCCAAGAATTCAATTAGTTCAAGTATTCAATAAAATAAAGAAAGAAAGATCAAGATGTTGGGAATTTTTGACCATCTCAAAAAGAAACATCCAAGATCAATAGTGCCTTTGGTAGTTGTTATTTTCTTAGATCATCTCAAAGACACATACTACTATTCCACAAAGCAAAATAAGACATAGTTCATTTCCCACATTGAACCTTAGGGAAAATTTAATGCTAATTAAACTAGTTCAAACAACACCATTAATAGATTCAACAAACAAAACCAACTACCATGAAAGATGAAATAGAAAAAATGAACACACAAGATTTATGTGGGGAAAACCCTTTCGAGTAAAAAACCCCAGATCACCATTGTATTATTCAAGAATAAAAGTAAAGTTACAAATACAATTACAAGCTCTAAGCCTTTATAGGAGATTTACATCTTGTTCCATTCTAGAGAGAATCTGACAACATCACCCTATTTTATTTCCCTCTCCATCACATTGTAGAATGTTCAATGATTTATACCATTTGTTCTCATTCTAGACTAACCAGGAAACACACTAATTCAATTCTCAACTTACAATTCAGCTTCTACAAGCAACTAATGCTAACCATGTTGGGCCATTGAAGAGACTCTTTTCATCTCTCTCCGATAGCAAGTCACTTCGATGTTCGAATCACCTTTTTGAGTCAATCTGCCAAACAACATTCAATGGTCAGCAACCAATTATTGCTTTCCATTTTGGCATTAGTCAGGTCCCACCACAAAATTCTCCATTAGTTACTGAGTTAACCTCATTGTCATATCGGGGGGACACTAATTGGTCTTCTACCAATATAAGTAAGTCTCACCAATGTTCACTTTACAACTTATCAACTTGTTCCATGTGGTCCCCACCTCCATCAGCTTGTCTTTGTGGTTACTAAGTTGGAGGTATCCAAAACCTTACAACTCACAACATGAGGTTCCAAAGTTCTAGTTTTTTACAATCTCGCGACATCACCATAGCTATCGGGTCATTGGAGAGACTCGAGATAGAGTCCCACTGATGAAGCCAAGTCACACCAATGAGAGCCACCAACATGCTCACCACAACCCTTCGGTCTATTAGACATAGAGTAGAGTCCCACCGATAACACATTGTCACACCGAAATAGACACATTGGAGTATAAGGAAGACAAAATAGAGAGTTTTTCCGAAGTGACCAACTCTCATCAATAAAGGGAAAATCACAACTACTCCAAGAAGTCAATCAAGATAGTAAATTTGAGTCACATTTCTCAACATTCCTCCAATTGACAAAGAGCTTATTGGATCCTTCCAAAGTAAGGAGTTACTGTATCATCCATCCATGCAACTAGCAAGATCCTCAACCATTCCACCTAAGATTTCCACCATCTCAGGTAACAATTCCTACCATCCTCCAAAGGAAACGAATGAGCCATGGTGTATATGCACCGGTCTAAATAACATAAGTACCAAATCCATTTGATAGCAAAGGCTATAACATACTGCCACCACTTCATTTTTCTCACAAGATATATAGAAGCGTCATAAAATCAACTTAAAATCCCTCAACATGAACACAACCGTGAAGTCATTCTCCAAAAAATAAGACATAACATCAACTAGAACAACAACAAAAAAATGACCACTCCCATCCAATTGATCAACCCACATGACTGAAAATAGCACCCACAACAAGTGCTAATCCATCTAGTCACACATACCTCCAAGGTATCAACATTAGAAAACTCATGCCACTCCACTAATGCATCAATAGCAAATACAAGTTGCATGTTCCGACTAGTTGAAGAAGATAAAACACATCCAGGAACCCCCACTACATGGGTACTGAATCTGAAAAATATCAAGGCATACCAATTCTACCAACAACATCATATAAGATATGTAAACCACATCATGTAGTACCAAGGAATCATCCATAATGATATGCACAATATGTAAACTGACAACCTATATGAACAACTTTCACCAAAGGTCTACACAACTCTCCCAAGTTCTCCACACCCAACAAAGGAAAGAGATAAAGAACCTCCATGTCATCATCTAGGAGCATGAGTGAAAAAATATGACCACAAGCTAGTAATCACTATAGCTCCGACTAAACCTCAAACCAATGCAATGTGAAACTAAACATCCGGAAAGATAACCAAGACCAAAGAGAGTAAAAATTACACATAATGTACCTATAGAAAATCCTCTTACATTCACCTCTAAATTCCAACTATGTCAAGTATGATCTCCTTAAAAACCCCAAGATAAAATCCTTAAAAAAATCCAACCGTTCAATCACCAAGATCAAAAATAACATATATATCATGTAATCAACATGGATGTTAACCTCTCAAAGAAGATCAAACTATTTCATTTCCCATTTTAGGAAATACGCCCAATGCATCTCATAAACTCAACATTGGTGAATGCAATCACAATCCATAAGGAGATAACCATGCTATCCATCTCTCACAATGAATCCTTCAAAATCATCTAATAGCAGTTCAAGATCCACATCCATGAAAGAAATCATAAAAAACCTAAGAGGAACAATGGTCAATACCTCTCAAGCGATAAACTGTCGAGTAGACCAAGAGTGGGGAACGAGAATACTCCTTCAAGAGTAATCTCCTCATTGGTCTTTGTTGAACTCATGTCCAACCAAGGTGAAGGCTTCTCATACTTTCTATTGAAATCTTCATCAAGAGTAACCATCAAGACTTCTCTCCTCTCAAGAAAAATACAACCTCACCTGATTCTTCATGTATCCATGAGCACCTACAAATGATCATCTCATGCTAAAATCCAAATGCATCACTGCACTATCATGAAGTTCTCATGCATATGACCAAGCACCCAAAACACAAAGAATTACCACTATTAAAGCTCCAATAATTTGAATCAAGAACTTATCATGACAACATGATCTACACATCCCCCTTAGGAGATACCATGCTTCAAGTGAACTAACAATGGTCTCAAGATAAACACTACATGCCAAAACTCTAATGCGCAATCAAGAGTCTATCATGACATTAAGCAAACAAATTGTAAACCATCACCTGTAAAGCACCACCAAAACCTCAACCAAAGACTCCAAGAATCCTCCATGGTTTTGAGATGTTGCACATCTTCAAATAGTTTCCATCCAAATGAAAAAGAACCCTTCTACAGAAATAGAATCTAAGAGCTCCTCCTAGTAACATATGCAACACTAGAGAAGACCATCCATCACTAAGTGATGAATCCATAGTTGTGAAGCCTTGAATGTTTATCCTATTCTAAAGATGCAAAACAACTATTATGCAATAAGGCAAAAACACAAAGGTACACCTCAAGTTTAGCCTAAGGAATGATAAAACAAAGAAATAAGATTAAAAAAAAAGATAACAAATTATTATACCTTCTTTGTTGTTGAAATCCCTTGGCTGGCCTTTGATGTTGTATGATTGTATGCTCTTTAGATGGCTAGATGCAAGATGAACACTGTGATATTTTGATGAAGCTACAATATCAAAATGCAATGCTAATGCTAATGGCTAAATGGCTAAGATGATGTTTGAAAATTGAGTGGGCAATTTGGTAGCATAAGGGTGCAAAATGATTAAGTTTTCTTCTATGAATTAGAAAAGGGGAGGTATTTATAGAGGAATTTGAATTCTCTAGACAGTTCAATGGTTGAGATTAAATCAACAAGGCCAAGATGAAAGGCTATGGTGAGTTGAGGAATCACAAGCCCTCACATCTTGACAGGTGAAATGTGAGATGGCCTAGGATGTGATGATGTGGAAGTGAGGTGGAAGGAAGGTACATGATGTGGAGGAAGGTCAAGTACCTTGTAAGTACCTTGGGGGATGAGAATATTTCCTCAAAAAGGAACTTCTTGTCCCCAAATGAGAGTGAAAAAGACATTTGAGGAATGTTAGAATTCCTCAAAAATCTCCATGGGGAATAAGAAAGTAGTTGGAGAAATAAATGTGAATTAAAAATTCACATGCTTGAGAGAATCTAATGGATAAGAGAGGGTTTCCAAAAGGGTGGGAATGTGCCACATGTGAGTGATGTGACAAGTCTAATGTTCTAGAAGTTTCATGGGTATAAGGTAAGCCTTAGAAAGATAAAATGTGAATTAAAAATTCACATGGGGAAGAGAGGAACCTAGGGTGAATAAATGTGAATAAAAAATTCACATGGGAAATAGGGTCAAGGCAAAGAAAGGCAAATGAAAATGTTGACTAAAAAAAGACATGTTGAATGTGGCTAATGACCTTGATTAAGGTTGTGCAAACACATGATTAGGTTAATTAATGAAAGATTAGAGGCAAGTGGCAAGTTATGAAGGATGTGACATTGATCATAATTAACGATATGCACATATTAATGGAGGATTAATTAAATCAACCCATATTAATGAAAGGTTATGGAGGATTTTGACAAGGATAGAGAAAGAATGAATTTAAAAATAGAAAAGGATAATTGAATAAATTAAATAAATTGATTGCATTTATTTAATATAGAGATGAAGTGGGCTTATGTATAAATTATTTAATTAATTAAATTAAATACCTTTGGGAACCTTAGGGAAAGGGGATAATATTAATTAAATGTGTCATTTAATTAATATAGATGGATTAGACGAAAAGGGTAAATTTGACCCAATATAAGTGATCGAATTTAGATGTCTACAATAGTCATTGCTAAAGGTCCCACTAAACCATGACAATTGAGATCTCAAGCATCATGAATAAACATCTGGTAATCTAAAAATCCTTCAGGTCCACACATCAACATTCCCATCAAGTGGCACCAAGATCTCCAAAACAAAGCAAAAAATTACCATCACTATCAAAAGCTTACACAAATTAGTGTATCCAAGCTATCCATGACATCATGATACAACATGCTAAAGGTCCCCATAACTGACTATTTAGGTACTCAACACCATCTATCATTTCATCTCAAAGCAACCACACCAATGCACAAGTGACCATAGACAAGGCCAACTAACAAGTTTGCACTAACACTGAATCAACCTCATGGATATAGACAATCCACTTCTGAGTTATCCCATAGAAAACATGTAGGTAAAGACAACCCACAACATTACACAACCCATATATCCATTCAATATATCATGCAAACCCATCATCGCACTGAAACAACAAAACTGAGATCTCAAAGAGAATTTACCATGTAGACAACATGACTCAAACACCAAATCAAGTTCAAACTATATACACCTAAAAATGGTCTAGATAAATTTGATTAATTTGATTAATTAAATACAATTATTTAATTAATTAACCTTTAATTCATCTACTTATAAATAAATAGAAATATTTATCTATATAGTTCATATTTTATTTTCTTCTATCTTAATTAAATAAACAAATTCAACACTTTTTTTTATTTAATTATTTATTTTTTCTATCTTAATTAAATAAACAAAATCACATAGTTTGTTTAATTATCATCATCCCCTTTTATTAAATAAAAAAAATCCAATTTTTTTATTTAATAATATATCTTACCTCCGAAATTTAATAACTCAAATTTCCAATTGAGCACATGTCTACAACTTTTTTGTCAATAAAGTTGAAAGCCTGGAGTTGTATTTAGTTATGCTTTATCTCTCCCACCCATTTTGGAAAAAACTTTAAATAGTTGGAAATAGTTGGCTTCATGGATCCACAATTTCTTCCTAATCACTTGGCACAATGTTTTGCTGAGAGAAAGCATTTCTCCTTCTTCCTCACCAACTTCTTCATCTTCTACCATTGATTTATCTAGATCAAATATGAATCATTGCTTGTTGCCACATCATAAATTTCCTTTGAAAATATATAAAAGCAACCTCTTGCTATAGGGAATGGATCCCAATTTTATGCAATCTTACTCTGCGGGAATCATATTAGAGCAATTAGGAATACAACATTTGAGCAATCAACAATTTAGAAATATAACAATCATATTAGATTACCACTGTGGTTTTCATATTAGTTGCATCTTAGTTTAAAATAGTTAATCATATCATATCAATATAACAGTATCATAGCTCTCATTATCAATCATTTCATCACAACATATCATATAGTTTATCATTCTCATTCTTTAGGCTGTCATTTTAACAATCATAGTGTACACAATCTAAGAGCCACTTTGATTTAATAAGTCCTTAGAGTTAGAGAAAAACGGAGCGATTTTAGAGATTTTATTATACTTCAAATTGATTAAATCTATCATTTGAATTCTCTAATAGTGTTTCATTAAGGTGTGTTTTTATTATTTCATTTATACATATTTTCCACACACATAAAATGGCACCCACTATGGGGCAAAATCCCCATGATTAACATTTTCTTGGAAAGTGACTTCAGATTTGACATGATATTTTAGCGCATCCAATTACTGTTTCAGTGCATTCAAATGTTGTTATAGTGCATTTAATAATTCTTTTAGTGCATTTTTTTATTTCTTTAGCACATCTAAAGTTTAGCACATATGCTTAAAGTTTTAGCGCATCTGGCTGTTTTTATAGAAAATTAAAACTTTTGGATATTAATCACTATTTTTTGTGTTGCAGGTACAGTTGTTGGAAACATTTATGCTAGTCAAAGAAAAATATTACAAATGGTGTTTGTATGTTCTTTAAATTTATTATTGCTTTCCTTTAGTTAATTTAGGCATCTAGCCTAAGTAAAAGGATAATTGAACCCCTTGTTTACTGTAGTTGAAGTGATAGGCTTATGCTCCCCCCTTCACTAGGTGATTAGAATGCTAGACTAATTTTCCATTATTTTATTAACAACTTTAGAATCCCTTCCATAGTCGGAAAAATTACTCACCCTATCGAAACAACCTAAGTGGGAACAACCCAAACCGGGTTTTCCAACCCACTATAATCAAAAGTGAATTTGGGGAAAGTCTGCAATTTGATGGTAGTGTACAGGATAGCCATCCCAAAAGCCTTTGTTCTAAAGGTTGGTAGGTCTCCTAAAGGAGTTTATCTATTTCAACACTGAACGGAAACCCTATCTACGAAATTTAAGTTAGAATCCAACTGTGTTTGTTTCTAAACACTTTCTATATCACAATGCAAGGGGGGAAGAATCTTCCCCCAAGACACTCACCATATAACTATCAAAGATCCTAGCCAGAAGTGGAGGATTCAACTTTGGTTAAGACTTGGGAGAGGGGAAAACATGAGCACCCTCTAGGGGGTGACACAACTGTGTGAGTTGACATAGTTTCAAGATGTGGGCTATGGTATTTTTAGTGACCTTTTGAGATAGAAAAGTGCTTGAACTATCTTTATTGTGTTATACCAATGAAAATTGAAAGAATCGGACTTAATTCTAGAAAACACACTATATGTTTAATGCATAGAATTGAAACAATTTTTTACAAGCATGCAACTGTGTGTGTAAATAATTTTCAAAAAGAAATCATTTCCCATAGTCCACAAACAAACAAATCAAATACAAGGTCATTATTCAAAATTTTATACCCTGGAGACAAAAAAAATCACTATTTAAAAAACCAAAACAAAAATAGATTGTCAAAAATCTTGAAATACTTCCAGAATAGTGCATTTTCTGTTTGTTGTAGCACATCCAATCTGTTTAAAAGTGCGTAGACCCTTTAATTAGTGCATAGGAGGAACAATCTAGCACATAGGAGGAATAGTCTGGCGTATAGGAAGAAAATTCTAGCACATAGACAAAACAATACATCACATCCAACCTTTTTAATAGCGCATCAAAACAATCTATTAGAGCATCTGCCAATTCCTTTAGCTAATCTGAGGATTGTTTTAGTGCATCCATAGAAGAAAAAAATAGAGAGCTATTTTCACTGTCGGACAAACTTTTAAACATCAAAATTCAGATTTTCATCATAACAAAATCCTTTCTAAAGCAAACCAAAGTCTTAAACTTTCAAAAACTAAACCTTACAAGGGTTTGTGCAGGATCATCATGGAAAAACAAGGCCCTTAAGTGGCAATGAAAATTCAGAAAATCAGAGTTAGGCAACTTGACATAAAAAATTGAATACGTTATTTATATTATTTCAAAAATATGTAAGAATAGAATCTATATAAAATTGAATGTAGTTTCTAAACTACTGGGTTTATTTAAAATATATATATATTTCGTGAAAATTTTAAATTTCAATGTAGTAGTACTTCAATTTCAGGGAAAAAATAAGAAGTAGGTGTCTGTCTAACCACCCTAACCACAATAAAATGATAATATTTTTTTATAATATTTTAGATATAAGTAGAGGAATCATGTCTCGATGCGATGCATATTTTTTTGTAATTTTTTTCCAAGTAAATAATTAATTATGAATTTTTTATTACAACTTCTAAAAAATATAAAAACTCGTATGTCTGTCCACCTTAACTTGGTCAAAAATTCATGATTTTTTTTTTAATCCTATAGTATGTGGAACATAGAATGTGATCCATGTTTCGGATTCAAAAAATGTGATATATTTTGAAAGCTATAGATGTTTTTCAATCACCCTATCAATAAGTACTTTAGTCGTAATTCAAATAGAAAATGAATAATAGTTATTTATTAAATTAAAAGTAAAGCATAATTTATATTGGTGGAAAGACAAGAATCTCCTTTAAAAACCCTTTTCATTTCATCAATTTTGGGTAAAAGAAAATTCATCAGCCACATGGGCCATCATATCACTTACATATCACCACTTTTGGCCCAACATGATCCTGCACATACCCACGAGTGAAATTATTCAAAGTAAACTAAGATCTACCATCCTAAAGTGTCTAAATCAAACAAGTTTGATTAAAAATCTAGGTTTCATTATTAGTGTTAGTCATCCTACTTCAAGAAATGAAGCTATATAATCATACTTGTCAACTTAGTCTAATCAATAAAATCTATCATTCTATTTGACTCAAGTTAACATCCTTGACATATTTTCAAACCAAGATCAAAGTTTAGTGGACAATTATAACATTTGTATGCCAGTTTTTACAAGGTCACAAAGACTAAAACTTCAAGAGAAGGAAATTGAAATCCAAAACACCATGTCTGAGATTGAAGAAAATCAACTCAACAGATCCAACCAACATAATGATGATGAAATATCCGAAGAGGATCTACAAAATATGACACAAGACCCCAAGTTCCATAAGTTTATGGAGAAAATTCTAAAAAAGGATGGGGAAAGGTATATTTTAATGTTAGTTGATCTAGGTGTTAAAGTTCCAAAGGACTTTGATATTAATAGACTGATAGGAACACCTAAAAGAGCTGAGACTGAACCACAAGGTATAGATGTAGTGGATGCAATGAAACATCAACTACAAACCTTACAATAACAATTCCAAGATATGCAAATAGGAACTACTAAGAGATACATTCTGAAGGATATTTTTCCATATCCTTTTTCTCTAAATGTTGTGAACCCCAATCCTAGACTTGCACAAACATGAGACAAAAATACATAATTATTGACATGGTACCATGTGGAACGAAGATAGAAGAAAAGACATCCAACAAGCCTACCTTATGACGATAATGATTTTTCTTACCAAGATTCAAGATTTTCAAAGGGCCAATTAATTTATGTTTGATAATACACATAGGTATGATGCATCAAAGTATAAAGTACCAAGATGGCATGGTACTTAGTGTGATGGACTTTGACTCGTCAATCAGAGTGGCTTTGGAGAGTAGGTACTTGAGTGGATCTATTTTTACGATTAACTTGATCTGATTAGCCAACATGTAGTGTTTGAACTTTTGAGCGGCGAATACAACTACTAGACAAGATTTTTCAATAGGTGTATAATTTATCTCATTTCCTACCATTGAAAATTTGAGCTAAGAGAGCACCGAGAGATATCGTTGTTGTTGATATGTATAAAATCAATGGTTTGCGTGGAATTGGCGGCATTAAGACTGGTGGTGTGAGTAGATATTCCTTGATTTTTTTGAATGCTTGGTCTCATTTTTCATCCCATTTGTATGCTACCCCCTTGTGGAGTAGATAAGAATATGGGATCTATTTTTCTACCAATTGTGATATAAATGTACGAATAGACTGAAGCCTTCCTTGTAGACCTCTTAGTTGTTTTAGTGTCCTCGGTGGTTCCATTTCAAGGATCACCTTGAATTTGGCGGGATCTACTTCAATTCATCTCATTGACACAATATACCCCAAGATATTTTTTTTGATTGCACTCTGAAGTTGCACTTCTTTGGTTTGAGTCTGACCTTGTATTTTTCCAATCTATCAAAAATGGAACTCAAAGCCGCTATGTGGTCCTATCTTTTCCTTGATTTGACCAATATGTCACCCACATAATTTTCCATAGTCTTATGTATCATATCATGAAATATTAGTGTCATGGATCTCTGGTAAGTTGCTCCTACGTTCTTCAGCCCAAACAACATCATATTCCAACAATAGGTTCCCCACAGACATGTGAACATTGTCTTATGTTGATCCTCCTTTGCTATCATAATATGGTTATATCCCGAGAATCTGTCCATTAGTGACAACATCTCGTGTCTGGCCATCATCTCCACTATCATGTCAATGTTGGGTAGTGGAAATTCATCCTTAGGACACACTTTTCTTAAGTCTCTAAACTCGGTGCAGATGCAGATGCCCCCATTTGGCTTTGAAACTGGTACAATATTTGACACCCATTCTAGATAATCAATCAGGCATATGAAAATAGCATCCAAGAGCTTCTATAATTCCACTTTAACTAGCAAGGCTATTTGGGGATGCATCTTTCTCAGTTTTTGTCTCACAGGTTTTTCTCTAGGATATACCGCCAAATGATGCACTACTACCTCTAGGTCAAGTCCATGCAAATTTTACCTTTCTTTCTTTTTGGAATGTAGCTAAGAGTTCCTATTCTTTTGGGAGAAGTGATTCAGCATAGAAAGTTATGTGTGGTAGCTCATTTGTTAACAAGTTGACAGGATTGCATTCCTTTGCTAGGACTGCTGATTTTTCTTGATGAATTGTAGTAAGGGGAAGATTGAATCCTTCATCCTTTGGTGCCTCAGAGAGGTTTTCACTACTGGATGTGTCCTTCATTTTTACTACTTTATGGTTCAAGAGTGCCACAGTGTGATTTTCACTCAAGGACCTTGAGATTATTCTCAATCTTTTACTTTTGCGAATGAAGGATTCAATCATCTCCCCATAGTAGGCATGAGTGTCCAGTGTGATGTCAAATCTAGCCTTATGATCTCAACATGGTACTGTATCTCGTAATCCCAAGAATTTTGAGAGTGCCTCATCATTTTTGAATGTGTCTAGAACTGGTGGTCCTCATTGGTCATAATCAATGAGTTGGGGGTAGACTAGATTTATATTCTAGGTCTGTTGGTCTGACCCAGAGGATGAGGTACTAATCATGAGTAGGGAGAAGTCTTCGAAAAGCATGGCTAAGCTAGTTATAGTATCCTCATCATCGCTATTACTACACAAATCGATGATATCAAAGGTGAAGTTATATATGATTCATCCTATGGACACAGGTAACTGAAGGGTGGCTACTGATAACTAAGGGGGAGTCCTAACTACTCTAACTGGGGAACTCTGGACACGTATGGTTACACTTTTAGAGGTACACCCAAGGCCAAGATTTTTCATGTGTTTCTCAACAATGATGGGCTCCAATCAGCCATTTTTGTTCCTTCCAAGACTTTCATTTCTACTGTAGCCCATACCAAGCATCATTTGAAGTCCTATTTTTCTTTGATCCATGAGAAGATTAGGTGGGGGCCTTTCATCTTGGTATAGTGAGCTTGAAATGCCTCTTTCATCCACAATCTGTTGAGTTAGATCCCCCTAACACCGGAATCTAGAGGGATCTTCCATGAATGTTTGTGAGGGTGTTTCAGCTAGTTGGGGTCGTCCATGTGACCTAGGAGATTGAGGTAACTCTCCTATGATGAAAGCATTTTTCTTCATCTTATACTCCCCACAACCATTTTCTTGGATCATAAAATTGATGTCATATATATTAAGGATGGAGGGTGTCTTTTCCCAAAAGTGGAGGCTATATTGGTTGGGTCTATATATGGAGTTGAGGGTCCCTTTTTGTTCTTCGAGACTTGGGAAAATTTATAATACTTGGCTTCCAGGTTCGTACAGAAGGAAAAAGGCTCAGGATCACCATGGATTGTGACCTCTTCATTTTGGTATGAAAATTTGATGCATTGGTGGAATGTAGATGCAACTACTTGCATCCCATGGATCCACGGGCACCCTATGAGGATGTTGTAAGGTAGGTCAAGATCAAGCAATTGAAAGGTAGTTTCCATAATACCTGGCCCTACTTGAATAGGGATTTTAATAGTGCCCTGAGACACCCTTTCTTGATCATCATAAGCCCTAATGGTGATACCTTTACCCATTTCAATAGAATCTTTAGAGATTCCTAAGTTCTTTATGAGTTTTAGTGAAAAAATGTTGAGGCCTACACCTCCATCCACTAAGATCCTTTTGAATTTATTCTTGTGAACCAGGACTTCGAGATGTAATGCACAATTGTGAGATGGATAGGTGGGGAAGTCTTGATCAAAGAAAGTGAGGATATTTGGAGTGATGATGTTACCAACCATAGCTTGGAATTCCTCTATGTAAATATTAGTGGAGATAGTGGATGAGGTCAATGCTTTGTCAAGGATTTTTCTATGGGTAGCAGAAATCTTTAGCAACTCCATGATGGAGAACTGAGCAGGGGTTCCTTTTAATTGGTCAATGACGTTGTAATCATAAGGAATATATTTCTGATTTATGTTGGGGGTCTTAGATGGTTGTGATGCCCCAACAATGGTAACCTTGCCACTGCGTGTGGTGACTCCACAATCGCCGTTGGATCCCTTGATACTAACAATAGTGACTAACTCATCAAGGCATGCGACAACACCTTCATACACATGGGTCACTTTGACATTATTTTTCTTACCTTTTTTATTTCCTTGATTATGGTCCGGCATCGGATTCATGTATATTTTCAAATCTTGATTAGCAACCGGTTGCTCAACATTTATGATTTTATCATCAATGAGATCTTGGATGATATTTTCCAATTTCATGCAGTTGGCAGTTGTATGTCCCTTGAGCTTATGATAATCGCAAAGGAAATTTTCATTATACCAAGGTGGATTCACCTAGGGTTCTTTGTAATTATCATGAGTGGGGACTTTGATGAGGTTATCATTAACCAGCTTATTCATGATGGATTCAATGGATTCACCAAGGGTTGTGAACTTCCTCTTGGGGGGATACCTATTTTGTGGAGGTGGTCCTTGATTATTGAAGTTGTTAACATGATTGGGGGATGGTTGTTGGATTACCTCATTTGCTTGCGTGTTATTGTTATTATTGTTCTATGGTTGATGATGGGTTTGAACATTCTACTTCATAGGACTGATGATGACCTTGGCATCGACCACTCCATCGTTGGTGACATTTTTTTTTTTCCCATGTGTGAGGTTTATCATTTTAGTTTGTTGATGGGTGAATATTTTGATGTTCAGGATATGTAGGCGTGTCTCCTTATGTAATGAGGGCCCTTTCGATGTTGACTTCCTTGGGGATCAATTGGTCATATGTGGTGATGCATTGCATTTTTAGATAAAATGCCAAGGTCTTGTCTAGATTAGCAATGATAGTGCAGACATTTTGGTGCCCTGGCATGGCCCATTTGCTTCAATTGGCCCTAGCTCACCATCATTGCAAGAAGGAGGTGAATGATTCCCACTTTCCCTATTTGAGTGTTGATAATTCCTCTAAACTAACATCCACTTTGATTTTGAATGCATAATTTTGGAGGAATGATTATTTGATTTCTTGGAATGTTCTAATGCTAATAGACAGATGGGATAACCACTCCATGGTGACACCAACCAGGCTCTGAGGAAACAGTTGCATTAGATATGTATTGTTGTATGTGACTTCCATGCAATGTACCTAGAATTCCCTAATGTGATCTTCAGGGTTTCCCAATCCACGATATTTATCAAATTTGGGGATTTCAAATCCCTTCGGGAATGGTACCATTGCAAGGCTCCTATCGAAAGGATAAGGACACAAATTTTTGGGTGTCCTTGTTGTTTTTCTCGATTGAAGATCAAGCACTTTCTATGAGAGTTGTTTGCTTTGTGTTGTCACATCATCCTAAGGCTCAAGAGGTCGGGTGAACATGTTTTGAGGTGTTGGATTGATGGGTGAGATGCTAATGGGAGTTTGTTACAATCTTTGTTGAGCAAGGAATGCCTACACTTGTTTTTGAGCCAACAATGCTTGTTTTTGGTCATGTTGTTGGTCATGTTGTTATTGTGCCAACAAAGCTTACTATTGGCCTTGCTATTGAGCTACTTCTTGTTGCATTTGATAATCGTGAAAGGCTTGTTGATATGCTTCTTGCTAGGATATTTTCAATTGTTCTTCGTATTGTGCTTGCACTTATGCTTGTTGGGCTTGATATTGGCCTCGAGCTTGACCATGCGCTTATTGAATTGCTTGTACAATTTGAGCAGCTTGAGTTGCTTGTGCTGCTTGTGTAGCTTGGATGGCTTGTGTAGCTTGCACAACTTCTTGTTGTTGTAATAAAGCTTGAGCTTGAGTAGCCTGATATGCCTATTGTGCTTTTTGTGCTTGCTAAGCAGCTAGTTGTGTAGCTTGTTGGTTTTGGAGAGCTTTTTGTTGGGCAGCTTACAATGCGATGGTGAATGAATTTGTCATGTTATACTTTGGAGGTGGATTGGGAAGGCTATGGACCATTGTGATGAGTGGAATGGTCGTGTTGATGAGTGGGATTTGAGTTGTGGATTGTGTGATTGAGGTGTTTGGTCATTGGGACACTTGAGGAATGACAAATGTGTTGACCATTGGGGTTGCTTGGATGGTGGCCATCTGTTGTTGCAATATCGATAGCACCGCTGGAGGATTCGTTATGATGCTTTGGTTTGGTTGATTGATGGTGGGTAAGGTGGGAAGACCCAACCCAAATGATGGCAAGAAGATGGGTGATACATTCCCTTGAAGGGATGATGAAGGGTCAAAGATTCCTCTAGCTCCAAAAAAATCACCTTCTCCTTGTGAGGTAGGGAGAGAGGCTTGTGTGTTTAGAGGATAAATTTTTGTTGCATGATAAGAGATTGGATTGGTGGAATCATAGAATGTGAGTGAGAGATATGGGTGAAATTGATTTACTGGGATAGATTGATCAAGTGTGGTGTTTGCATCCAACCCTCGATTTTTCACAAGGGGGTTTTTTTGGAGTACTTGAAGCATTGTGCTTCCCTTGTTAACAATTGGCGGGGTTGAAGCAATGGATGTTTTCATTTGGGGAATGTATTGAGTGACGCTTTGGAGTGGAAGTGTGGATGATGTTGGGGGCATAATCCCAAGAGTTCTTTCCACAATAGTACTTAGGTCATAGTCAAAAGGGAGTTTAACCCGTTCGTTTTCCAACTCAAGTATGTATTGGGAGGGATATAGCCTTATCATAACATTGACAATTCAATGATTTCCTCTTGCGTCATCCCCAAGACATTAGTGATATCCTCTACTTGACCCTCCTCTTGAGGGGTTTGTGATGGAAGAGAGGAGTTGCTTAGAGGATTGTTTGATCTGACATATTTCATTTCAGGAGTAGTTTGAGTTAGATCACTTGAATTTGATGTTTCTTTGGTGCCTTCCATATTTTTGTTGTGTTGTGATCTTGTTTGCACCATAAAATACGTATCAATTGATCTAATCTTAGGCACAAAAAGAGAACTAAAAAAATTTAAGGATAAAAGATGTTGATGAGGATGCAGATGAATGGAACTCTTAGGAAACTATAAGGGGGAGGCTAAAATTTAGGACTTGATTTGATTGGATTTTGATTGATTGATTTGGATAATGAACTTGTAAACTCTAGGAGAGTGTGTTGACCTAGAGTTAACTTGTTCACAAGAGGATAATTTTTCTAAGTGTGTTAAGTCAAATAAAGTGATAATTGACTCCTAGACCTCAAGATACTAGATTTTATCAAGAGATAAACTTGTTCACAAAGATTGATAATCTGGTCAAATATGTGAGAAGGATTCATATACACATATCTAACCAAACAAGGTGATTTTGATTTCTCCTAGAAGCTTAGCATAAGTGATGTTTTCAAAGTTACCAAGAGTTTTTTGGTGAAATGATTTTTGATTTTGATGGTTGAGGGATGGGTGAGAGTGATGAATTTGATCCTAGACTTTGACCTAGATAAAAATATTTCCTACAAGACCTTGATTTTGAAGAACATGCCATGATTCCTATGTGAGAAAAGAAAACCTTTGAAAGAGATTGGGATTTTGTTGATAATAAAACTCATACAACCTAGGGTTGTTTCTTGAAGCTTTCTTGTAGAAGTTGTAAACCAATCTTTCTCTTACCTCATGAAGTCTTGAAAGACATTCTTCATGGTCCTTTGGACTAAGCTTCTTGAACTTTGGTCTCCGAATTTTGATTTTGTGAGAAATCATTTGCAAGAACACATGTTTGGGGTTCAACAATCCTTTAGATTTATTTAATGTGTCCCTTTTACCATAAACAATTTCTTTAAAATTTCAAACTAAATATCTATCTCTCAATTATGTTTTATTCTACAAGGTCCATTATTTGAAAATCAAGGTTTCAAGAGTATAGTTTCCTAGGTTGACTTTAGTATGAGAAAATTATGATGTAAATCCAAATGCTTAGAAACCTCTAAGGATAAAACCCCTAGGGAAACCAACAACACTTGGATTTGGTCAAAGGTATTTGCCCCTCCTAAAGGGTTTGAAATTTGAATATTTTTTGAATGTTTGTTTCCAATTTTTTTGGGACCCAAGCAAAGTGTTTTCGATTCCAAGCACATGCACAATCCTAGGATGAAAAGAAAATATTTTTTGAGATCCCACTTGGACGAATCCAGTTGCACATATTCACTACGAATGACTAGATGTTTGACCACATTGGCTCCCCTCCATGACACACACTTGGGTTAGCCAAGAATCAGTATCCATGAATCTCCCATGGCATACTTTTCATCTCTACAACAAAACCACATGTTATGAGGGGTGGCTTCAAAGGACATGACCTTTTGCACCAACAAATAGTAAAGGATTTTGGTCTTTGCTAAACAAGGGTTTTAATGTGGAAATTTCGTTCATTGGGGACCACCCATTCAGCGAGAGACCATTTCTACCCTTCTCATGGGGATAATCCCTGTAATTCTTGAACTTTCCTCGAGAATCCACACTTGGAAGTTTCTTGTCTTTACCATGTTCCTGATTGGGTCATTCCCTATGGTGATTATTTTTTCCCACCAGGAAGGCCCTCTAAGATTAAAAAAAAAGGCGAGCAAGAATATCCTATAGTTCAATCAACCTTCACTAAAAACCAAAGGGAGAACACTCGCAATATGCTTCACTCACACTCGCAAGATTTGTTCAATTTTTAATCCCAAATAAAATGTGATCAAAAGGTCTTTTGATTCTCAAGATCACTATAGAGCATGAGAGAAATGCATACATCATTTTAATGATATTACTTTGGGTAAGTAATTACAAAACAAAAAAGCACTTGTTCATTTTCAGTCCACAAAGCAATGATTTGATTCTTTTTAGTGTACCAAAGTGAAATATGAGATTTTCCTTATTCAATTGTTAATCCTCAAACCAAATCGAGTGAGTTTGTCCTAAATTTCTTTTTAAGCCCTTTGTTACAAAATTGAAAACTTTTGTAGTGTTTTTTTTAGAGCCCAAAAGGAATTTTAGTGAACCTAAAAGCATGAAAGATAACAATTTTTTTTAAGAGATTATGAACTCTCTAAGAGTGTTAAACAAACACTAAATTGTTCAAAAAAACTTGGGGTAATGCAAAAATGATGCCATGATGCAACCCTCAACCTTTTTTTTCCTCCTTGCCTCCACTTTCAAATTGATTAAAAACTAGGAAATATAGAGACATAAAATAGATTAAAAGCTTAGAAGGTCAGAAATAAGAAAGAACATGTCAAAAAAAATCAAATTTGAACTTTTTACTCCAGCCCAATAGCACAATTCATAGGTGTGGCAGATTTTAAAAACTCCAGTAGTGCAATATAGAACCGCTAATTTCTGAGAGCAACACTCTACAGTGAAATAGAGACAACAATTACAACTCTGTTTGACTAGCGACACACTTTGGAGTTTGGAAGTCTGCGAACGAGTTTGGAAATTTGAATTTTTTAGGCAAGAAGAGCCTAGCGGTGTACTTTAGAAATTCAGGTGGTCCGATATAGTGTCGCTTGACAGTCAAAGGTTGTGTTTTCTGGAACTTGCAAAAAAGCATAGAAAAGCACAAAATATCTTGAAAAAACATCATTAGAACTAGTGCCAAAATGTGAACCCCAATCCTAAACCTGCACAAACATGAGAAAGAAACACATAATTAGATTCATATGCAAGTAAGAACAAGGATTCCCCATGAAATTCATTAACAATTCTCAAAATAGGAAAAGATGAATAACAAGACAAGAAAGCGAATAAATCATAATTAAGCATGCAAATCCTCAATCCCATGGGGAATTCATGCCAATTATGTGTAGAAATTGACCCTTTCCCAACTCCTTTGTAAGCTTGATGAAGATTGATCCAATTTGATGATGAAGAACAAGATGATTTCTTGATAAAACCTACAATAACCTAGCTATGGTGATGGAAAATGCTCAAGAAAATGGATGAAATTTCTCTAAATGTGAAGATAGTAACTTTTCTCTAAGTGTGGATGATCCAAATGAGGAGAGAAACCTCTTATTTATAGATTTGATTGAGAATATAAGAGGAAAAATGGATGAATGTGGGATCATTCAACATGCAATGGCTAAGTGCCACTTGTCAAGATGTGAATGGATGAAGGTTGAGCACATTTTGGTGATTGTGCACAATAAATGATATTAGGTGGAATTTAAAATTTATGAAATGACTTGTTGAAGAGGGAAAGAAAGTGACTTAAATGTCACTTGGCTCAATGCACAAGGACATGTAAGAGAGGGTTAATGCCTTGTTGGAAGGACAAATCCATTTGGGGGATTTTCAAATTTGGAAGAATATTCTCCCTTTATGCCATGTTGAGAGAATATAGGTATTTAATAAATCAAAATAAATGATTTATTGTGCAAGTTGCACTCTCTAGAGGATGTGACATGGATTAGAATTAAATTAATCAAAGGTTAATTAATTTAATGAGGGATTAGGTGATGTGACCATTTTGGCTTAGATTTATGGGTTGATTTAAATCAAAAGGTGAGAAATAGATTTTAATTAAATAAAGGATTTGATTTATTTAATTTAGAGAGGGATGATGATGCTAGATCAAATAAGGTTTCATTTATTTAATTTAACAAGATGAACTTAGATATTTAATCAAATAAAATGAATTATTTAATTAAATTGATTAATTTAATCAACTGGGAATAATGACTTAATCAGATAAATAATGATTTCTTTAATTAAGGGATGAAAGGTGATGACAAGCTGAGAAGGTGATTAAGGACGAAACAATGTTAGTAATCAAGATCAACTGCATAGAACCAACTTGTATATTTTTTGTGTCTACAAACACAAACATGATCCCATTTCCAAATCATTGTGAATTCCCCAAGTATGATAAATACAATGGAAAAATAGATCCTCTTGACCATGTAAAGGAATTTCGAGCTATGAGCTTAGATTTTTCCCATGAAGAGACATACTTGATGATGCTATTCCCAAGAAGCTTAGGTAGACAATGCATGGAGTGGTTCTCTAAATTAACTCAAGGAATTGGATCCTTTGAAGATCTAGTTAACAAATTTATAACTCAATACTCCTACAATATACAACATGATATCACAATGAAGGATCTTTGCAATAATAAACAAAATAAATGTGAAACATTTCTCTTATTTTTGCAAAGATGGAGAAGGATGTTTGCAAGATATCCACATTCCACGCTTGAAAAAGGAGAAAATGGAACTATTCATTGATAATCTAAATGATGAAATGAGTTATAGACTTGAACTACAATGTTCACCCACATTTGAGAAAATGATTGAAAATGGTCTCAAGATAGAAGAAGCTTTAGTCAAGAGAGGAGTCCTAAAAACATACAATTAAGGATCAAACAATGTCAATTCCTCTAATCACAACAACAATAACGATAAACCCAAGTTTTAGAAAAAAATATAGAAATGTTGGAAACAATGATGTTGTGACTGAAACACAAAATGTAAAACCAATATTCAATTTATCAACAACTACAACTAAAACAACTCATGACAACAACCAAGGCAACAATCTAAATTCAAATCAAAATAGTAATTCAAACAATGCTGGATCTAAATCACTACCATTCCAAAAGCCATCAAATCAGAGGAAATTCACACCTTTAGGACAATTAATGGAATCAGCATTAAAGGAACTTATTGAAGCAAAAATTGTAACATTACAATAGCCACAAAATTAGGATCCACAAGTCAAACCATTTTGGTGGAATGATGTGCATTACTGTGACTATCATAAAAACAAAGGTCACAAAACAAATGACTATTGTTAATTGAAATATTTGATCCAAGATCTGATTGAAAACAAGAAAATATTTGTTGAAGGACCACAAACAAACAATGATCATGGGGCTTTCAAGAACCCTTTGCCATGATAAAGGTGAATCATCTTCTTCAAATGGTAAAGGAAAAAATGTAAACTACATTTATGACTCCACTATTCTCCATATCGAGGTAGTTGATGATCAAACTAATAACACTCAAATCAATGGTGAACATGACCTTGTTGTTGCTAAAAATCAAATAAATGATTTTTTTGTTGATAATTGTATTGATGACATGATTGCAACTAATTATCAAACTTAGAATGTAAAAATTAATTATAGTAATAACATCATTACAACTGATCATCAAACCACAAACATTGCTAAAAATGAAAATCAAATTAATGTCATAAAAATTAGAGAGAATCAAGAATATAAACCAATCAACATGACAATAAGCGGACAAGCTAAGGTAATACTGAAAGGAGTTGCTAATAAATCATCCGATCCTCCTTCTATAATCAAAAGAGTTGTTGCCCCTACAAATTAGTACAACATAATTGATTAGTTGAAGAAAATACCAACACAAATCTCAATATTAGAACTCTTGAAAATATCACTAGCACACAAGGAGATCCTAGAAAAATCTCTTGTTGCCACAACAATACCCAATAACTTGGAATTTTTCCAGTTCCAAGCTCTGGTGGGACACTTAACTACTCCTCACTGTTTATCCATTTCTAAGCATGATGATGTATCACTAAACCATCCACACAATGTTGCCTTCCACATTGAGGTTCTCATTCACAAACATTGAGTCAAGTGTATTCTTATAGATGGTGGAGCTAATTTGAATATATGTACTTTAAAACTGATCCGTGCACTAGGATATTCTAAGAATTCTATATATGCAAGAAGGAAAATCACAATAAAAGAATATGATGATGAAGAGAGATCTTCCAAAGCATTGATTGTCTTACCTATCCTAGAAGTGGGACTAATTGTGAAAGAAATAATCTACCAAGTGTTGGACAAATATTTGACATATAATATACTTTTGGGATGCCCATGGATTCACAAGATGCAAGAAATGTCATCCACTTACCATCAGTGCTTGAAGTTTCCAGTCAATGGACAAGAAATAACCATCTCAGTTAATTCAAATAATCCCCAACAATGTAACATGCTTAAGGAAGCTCAAGATACTTTTATCCCTCATAACAAGGAAGCTAATACTTCAAATTCATCAAACAATGAGAGGAAATTAAATGTTGTGTCAAAATGGGTTGAAAAGAAGGACCAATCAAAGGATAAAGGTATTGCTAATTCTACTACAACAAACAATGAAAAATCTTTATCAAAGCAATTCAAAGAAAATATCTAATTAACAAACAAATGCATGGGATAGTATTCCATTCGGTAATTTTTATGCCTTTCACAATTGCTTCATTCACCAAGAACTTATGGACAACCATCAACATCAAGGCAATAATAATCACAACCTATCACATTTTTTGATGGTATATTTATAAAGGCTGGCACTTTGATTGGTTGTCCTGAATTGGCTCTACAAAGACGAGGAAGCATCTACATCAGCAACCCCCAACATACAAAAAAATTGTTATGGAAAAGGAAAGACAATCCTAGAGAAGATGGGGTATGAAGGAAAAGGGCCTATCAGTAAAAGGAAATAAGACATTGTAGAACCTATTCAACCTCTCACACTTCATGGAAAAGACAAAACTAGATTGGGATATAAAGAGGAGACAAACAAAGAAGCCACCCAATTTTTTTTTGAAAGAATCCTACAACTACAAGCTAGTGATACCTACGAGATAGACTCTAATGAGTATGAGTGGGATTCACAATCCGAGGTATTCTTTGAAGACAAACAAATGGATGTAATACAAAGGTATGCAGCTACACATGAGGAGGGACAAAGCTCAGGGACTAGACCCCTTGTGTTTGGATCATAGAATATCGATGACTCAAGCGAGGATGAACAAACTTTGAACAAGATAGACTTGGAGGGGCGTAACATCATAAACCTCGACACCTCTATCAAAAAAATTGATGATATTTCTATTCGAACTTTCACTATTGTTGATCTTCATCAATCTGATGATCTTTTACCCTTACTACACCCCGAGCTTATTGATTGGGAACAAACTAAGCCTTCTAACCTTCCTATCTTTGTGAATGATAATGCCATTGTTAACTTCCTTTGTTCCAAAAACCTTGACACATTCCAACCGTGAAACTCATAACAAAAATTCACATCAGGGGGGTGTCAAATCTTTCGGCTGCAAAATTGAAAATGTGAACAAAAGATCTAATGGTGAAAACCATTTAATGGTAGTGTTAGATCTAGAAAAAGTAAAAATAAAGAGTTCATCTGATAGTGAAAACCTCTATGAGGCACTGAAAGATGCGGGATTTGACACTCTTCTCAAACATTATCATGAGAGATCATCATTGCTAGTTGAACCAACTCAATCTATCAATGTGGGAACAATAGACAAAGTAAAGACATTACATCTGGAAGCATCAATGAATGAATGGGAAAATCCTAAGTTCACCAATTTCTTTGAAGAATAGAAAATTAGCTATGCATGGTCTTACTTTGATATGTTAGGCTTAGATCCAGATACCTTGATGCATCATCTATCTCTAATTCCTAGGGTAAAACCAGTCAAACAAAAGCTAAGGAAAATGCATTCGCATATCACTTTCCTAGTGAAGGAAAAACTTGAGAAATTGTTAGATGTTGGTTTCATTCATCCAATTGATTATGTTGAGTGGATATCAATTATTGTACCTATTTCTAAACCAGATGGCAATATTAGGATATGTATCGACCTCAGGGATCTCAACAAGGCATTTCCAAAAGATGATTTTACATTGCCTTACATTGATATTATTGTAGACTTGATAGCGGGACACGCCATGTTATCATTGATGGATGGCTTCTCAGGTTATAATCAAATCAAGATAGCACTAGAGGATCAAGAGAAAATAGTGTTCACATGTCCATGGGGAACATTTTTTTGGAACGTGATTCCTTTTGGGTTGAAAAACACAGGGGCTACATATCAAAGAGCAAGGACCAAAATCTTCCATGGCATGATACATACTTTTATGGAGGACTATGTGGATGATCTATTAGAAAATCATATACTAGAGAAGGACATCATGAGATCCTAGACAAAATCTTCACTCATCTAGAAAATTTCAACATCAAATTAAATCCCAAGAAATGTGTGTTTGGTGTAACACTATCAAAGCTTCAAGGGTGCATAGTTTCAAAGAAAGGTATTGAAGTGGATCTTGTGAAAGTCAAGGCTATTATGGAGATGTTTCCACATAGAAATATCAGTCAGCTATGATCTCTACTGGGAAGGCTTCAGTCAATCCAAAGGTTCGTTTCTCAACTAGTAGACAAGATTCATCCATTCAATCACTTGCTACATAAAAATTTCCCTTTCAAATGGGATGAAAAATGTGAAAGTACTTTCAATCAACTAAAGCAATATTTTATGTCTCCACCAATATTGGTGCTGCCTACAAAAGGAAATTCTTTATTAATTTATATAGAAACAACTGATATTTCATTGGGCGCTCTATTGGCATAGGAAGATCCTACAAGAAAGGAACAGGTTATTTATTATATCAGTAGAACTTTAAATGGTTAGGAGATCAATTACACCTTCATTGAGAAAGCTTGTTTGGTGGTAGTATTTTCTACTCAATAATTGTGCCATTATATGCTAACTCACACAATTAAACCCATAGCTAAGATTGATCCACTAAAATACTTACTCAACAAAGTTGCTTTAACAAGAAGGCTTGCCAAATGGGTCATGATCTTGAGTGAGTTTGATATATAATATGTAGATCAAAGAGCCATCAAAGGACAAGTGATAGTCGATCAGTTAGTTGAAGCACCTCTACAAGATGATCAACCAATAAGCATTGAATTTCCTGATGAACATGTTCTTACCATCACACCACAACAATGGATGCTATATTTTGATGGCTCCTACATGAAAAATGGATCAGGTGTTGGAATATTATTTGTCACACCTCAAGGACATACCATTGCAAATTCCTACAGAATTTCCTTGTATAAACAATGTAGTTGAATATGAGGCATTGATCATTGGCATCAAAGTAGCGGTTGAATGGAATATCATAGAGTTGTAGGTCTATGGAGATTCACAACTAGTCATTAATCAAGTAAATGATGATTATCGGACAAGGGATGACAAGTTGTTTCCATATAAGAAAACAGTGGATTATTTCAAAAAGTACTTTGTCCAGATCAAATTTGAATAGATACCAAGGGTGGATAACAAAGTTGATGCGATGGAAACAACTTCTCTCTTGTAGATACCACAACAACAAAGACTTTATGAGTTTATGGTGGAACAAGTGTCTAATCCAGCCTACAATAATATTGAAGCCCAAGTGATATGTCATATCATTGACCCTGAAACCTCTATCTATGGGAAGATCTATACTTACTTGAAAGACAATACCCTTCCTCTCGATCTTTCCCAAAACCAAAAATGAACTTCATTTGCCAAGTTGCACGAGATACCTTGATTGTCGACATACTTTACCATTGAGGTCTTGATGGTACTGTCCTTCAGTGTCTAGAATGTAAAAAATCTGAGACAACCTTGCATGAGATTCATGAAGGTATCTTTGGAACTCACTTAAGTGGTATAACTCTAATGAAGAAACTCCTTTGTTTGGGGTGTTACTAGCTGAGTATGGAGGAGTCTTTTCAATATGTAAGGAAATTCCAAAAATGATAAATCCATGACAACCTTATACATGCACCAACATATGAAATACAACCCTTTACATCAACATGGCCTTTTTGTTAGTGGGGACTGGATCTGGTAGGTAAAATTCACCCTTCTTCATCCAATGGACATAAATTTATCATTACAACCATGGAGTATTTTACAAAGTGGATTGAAGTTGTGCCCCTAACCATGATCACAGGAAAAGAAAATCCGTCCTTTATTTTAAACTACCTTATCTGTCAATATGGTGTTCCTCAGTCAATTATCACCAAAAATGGTAGACCTTTTAAGAATCAAGATGTCTAAGAAATGTGTGAGCAGTTTCATATCCATCACTATTTTTCAACACCATATTATCCTTAGGGAAATGGCCAAGGAGAGGCCTCAAACAAAACTATTCTAAAAATCTTAAAGAAAATGGTCAATGATGTTGGACGTGATTGACACATTCAACAAAATCTTGCTTTGTGGGCATACCAAAATAGTATAAGAAAACCTATAGGAGTTACACCATATGCCTTGGTATATGGATCATAAGCTATTCTACCTATTGAGTGTCTAGACTTCAGTAGTTGAAATTGTTCGATGAGCATCGTCAGCAAGTTGTATATCACTTGAAAGCATATCGATAGAGGATGTCCAAGAGTTACAATCACATAGTCAAACCAAGGGCATTTCTATTAGAGTAATAAGTTATTAAACTTAATTAATTATAGCATATTGGTTAATTAATTAAGTCACTTATTCCTTTAGTTACTTAAACTAAACTTAGGCACATTAATAATTGATTAATTATTAAGTGTGCACACTAGGGTTTCATTTTTAGGTCAACATTAGGGTTGCATACATTTCTTTTATAAAGAAAATCATCTCTTGTAATTTCTTAATTCTGAATATACCAATTTGCACATCTTCATGCAAAGCTCTTGCTTTTTATTGTTTTTCTCTTTTGTGGAAGGCCTTTTCATTTGCATGTTTGATCTTGGTTTCTAACATGGTATTAGAGCCTTGATATGTAGCCCCTTCTCAGATTTTGGAGAAAATCATTGCAGAATTCATTCAGGGTTCCTTGAGGATTTCATGCCTTGAGTTCATTTATGCAGCATTTTGGATCAGTTTGGGCTTCACCATTGGATTCAGAGTGCCGAAAAAAGTCAGGATTGACTTTCAATTTGCAGATTTTGGTCATCATTTCCTAGATCTATGAAGGGTTTCAAGTTCAGTGATTTTTTGGAAGCTCTAGGGGTAGCCTATTTTTTGGATCATCTTGCAGCAAAACAAAAAGTGCCATCACGTTCGCAGCACCCCAAAACCCTAGAAATGCCTGTCAAATCATTGATTTTGGAGTAGTTGGTTTCTAAGGCAAAACAATTTTGCTAGGGAGGTTATACGGCCTCTCGAACATCCTTCCCAAGGAACGTTTTTCAAAAAAAAGCAAAAAAAAATCAAAATACCACATTGGTTTCAACGCCTCTAGTGTTAATTCGCTGTCGCCATCAATGGCTCCCCCACCCTGCATGGTTGGGTCCGCCCAACCCTCATAGGCTCCCATAGGCTTAGCCCCAGTTGCATGGAGGATTGGGGGCCCTCTGCCAGCCCCTACAGGCTTCTTCTCTTCTGCCAAGGTCCTATGGGGGACTGGGAGCTCTGCGCTCGACACCCCCGGTTGACTTTAGTCTCTGCGTCGGTCACATGGGTGACCAGGGGCCTAACATTTTTTGCAAGGGGGGAAATTTTTTGAGGCAACGATCAAATGCCATTAAATTTTTTCTCATGAAGTTCTTACATCAACATGATTTCATCATCCATATGACCCCTCTTTGTCCCCTCCTAACCCAGTTTGCCCTAAAGGAGTAGTTTTTTTCTTTTTGTCATAACTTGGGCATACAGTATTGAAATTGGGAAAACAAGATATCACAAGAAAGCTAGTTCCAAGCACTATCGTGTGGTGTAGTTTATTTTTTAGTATTTTTCCATTTAGCTTCATGTATTTCTATTTGAAGTCAGATGTTCATTTATCACTTTCGAGCGCATAACGTTTTGCCACAATCTCTGATTTTCGATATCTTTGGAGTTTTGGAAAGATATTGAGGAGCTCTACATTGCTATCCATGCACTTTTTCTGTATCTATCCTAGGTTTATCGCTATTCCATTTTTGGCCCAATGGGTGTTTTGGAGATTACTTGGATATTTTGGCAGTTGGGAGGGTGCAACTTGCATCTTTGGACTTCATTTCAGTATCACATCATTTAATAATCGATTGTTGCTTCATAGATTCCAGGGTTATTCCTGTTTGGAGTTTTCAAGTGTTCCATGGCATCGAATTTGCTGTTGCATTATTATGAATTCGATATGGTTTCTTGTAAACATAAGTATCTTTCCTTGCTTGCTAGATTTTAGTTCCAGTGTTACTCCATAGTGTTCTTCTAGTGCTTCTTTGTAGCATGTCATCTCATTGTAGGGGGGTTTTGTCCCATTGGGTTTTTCTTCTCTACCTTTTTCTTACATTTGTAAATGGGTACCTAATCAGGCATAGTTTTCGGGACCCATCTTTTCTTTCATGCATCTTCTTTCAAGTGTTTTAGCTTCTTCCTAAGTTCATCTTAAGGGGGGGGGTAGAGTAATAAGTTATTACACTTAATCAATTATATCATATTGGTTAATTATTTAAGTCACTTATTCCTTTAGTTACTTAAGCTAAACTTAGGCACATTAATAATTGATTAATTATTAAGTGTGCACACTAGGTTTTCCTTTTTCGGTCACCATTAGGTTTGCATACATTGCTTTTATAAAGAAAAACATATCTTGTAATTTCTTAATTCTGAATATATCAATTTGCACATCTTCATGCAAAGCTCTGATTTTTTACTATTTTTCTCTTCTATGGAAGGCCTTTTGGTTTGCATGTCTGATCTTGGTTTCTAAGAATTTTAGGTAGATGACTTAGTATTAAAGGAAAACCCTCGTAATCAATAGGATTGTGAAAATAAGAGTATGTTTGAGCGAAATTGGCTATGTCCCTTCATCATCATATCACTCTATGCATTAGGAGCTTATCAATTGTCTACACCTGAAGGGGATTTGTTCGATGAACCTATCAATAAGATCCATCTCAGAAAGTTATATACTTGAATTACCCAATGCACGGAAAGAGTTCTACAAAAATAAAAATAAAAATTAGAAGAAGCCTTGAAAAATGGGTCGCCATGATGAAAACCTGGCAAACAGGTGTCTTGGTGATTGTGAACAGCCCCAATCCTATTCCTGCACAAATATGACAAACAAACACATTGGTTGGTTGATATGAAAGATAAAAGAGGGATTCCCCATGAAATTCGTTTACACAAGCTTAAACTAGGAAAATGAAGAATAAAACATAAAAGATAAATGAAATCCTAAATTAAGCCATCCAAACTCATGATCCCATGGGGGAATTGGTGCTAATTGGTGTGTCAAAATTAGCCCTTTCCCAACTCTTTTTGTAAGCTTGATGATTATTGAGTTTTTGAATCTCCTTGATGAGATTTTGGCATAACCTAGCTATGGAATTGTGAAAATGGTGAAATGCTTGAGTGAGATGAACAAAATTAGCTCTCAATGTGAAGAGAGTAACTTTGCATGAGATTGTAGATGAATAATGAGAAGATAAGCCTTCCATTTATAGATTTCAATTTGGAAGAAAGAGCAAGATTTGGGCAATGTGGGACTAACTTTCAACCAATGGCCAAATTCCACTTGTCACCATGTGAATGGTTGATGGTTGTGCAAGTTTTGATCAAAGTGCCCATAAATGCATAAATTACAAATTTGAGAATGTTGAAATGACAAGGTGGATGGAGATTCAAATGGAGTAATGGCCACTTGGCTCAAGGAAAAAGGACTTGTAAGGTGAAATAAATGCCTTGTTGGAAGGACTAAGTCCACTTGGTTTTCAAATTCAAACTTGAGGGAATGTTCCCTTTTTATGCCATGTGAGGGAAAATAGAGATTTAATAAATCAATTAAATCTATTTTCATGTGCAAGTTGTATTCTCTAGAAGATTTTAGTGTTGGAGATTAAATTAATCAAGATTTGATCAATTTAATGAGAGATTAGGTGATTTGACAATTTTGACTCAAATTTATGAGTTGATTTAAATCATAAATTGAGAGGAAAGGCTTAATTAAATAAATTTTTTGATTTATTTAACTAAAGAGAATAATTTTAGATTAAATCAAATAAGGTTTAATTTATTCAATTTAATGAGAAGACTTTAGGAATTTTAATTAAATAATATGGATTATTTAATTAAAGAGATATTCAAGGTTAAATTAATCGAATTGATTAATTTAATTAACAAGATCGAATGACTTAATCAGATAAATCATGACTTATTCAATTAAGAGATGAAAGATGATATAAGCTGAGAAGGTATGATTTAGGACAAAATGTTGTTAGTAATCAGGATCAAGTGCGTTGGTCAATTTTCCATTTCTGCAATGACAAACAAAAAAAATCAAAATATTAAAAAAAAATTAATAATAAGTGAAAATTAAAAAAAAATTGTTGCCTTGATGAAAAATTGGGAAATAAGTGTTTTGGTAACAACAATTTTTTTTATAAAATCTGAACAAGTGCAATAAAAACAAGTAGTGAAAACTTAGCAACAAGCATTATTTATGATAGACTAGTTGTTCCATCTATTTGAGCACGTCTTGGTCATTCGCTTTTGCCATCATTTTTATTATCATCAAAGAATCTCATATACATACCCTGGCAATGTAGTCAAGTCTCATCCTAGCTTGGGGGAAAAATCTTTAACTCACTAGGGGCAATAAACTGTGGGCTTAAACAAACTGAGAAACAACAGTATGACAAACGTAGCAACTACAATTATCATAGGGAAACTCAACATCGAACAATCAACAATAATTAGAAGATCAAACTCTCCAGATCAAACACCTTGAAAAAATCAATCAAATCAAATCTAAATGGATGATATTCTTTTGAATCATGATTTTACCACTTTAGCTTGAATGTTCAAATGTTGTACTTTGATTTTTTTAATCATATCTTTGGAGCAAGGAAGGAGCTATGATTTTTCTTTGTCTACTATTTGAGATTTAATCAATATTCCTATGTGAATTGTTGCGAGACGTGCTCTACCAAGTATCACTGATGACATTCAGAATTTGCATAAGAAAATGATTGATTCTTATTTGTTTTATGCAAGAAATGCTCAGGTCATCTCGGTTTAATTATACCTAGATGCTTGTGTTAACTTGCAATATCAAAAATCATGAAAGAATTACTCAGGTCATCATGGTCTAACTTATACCATCGATGCTTGTACTCACTTTCATGATTTCAACAACTCAATGATGATAAAAAGGACACTAACTGGATTTTCAAGATGAAAAAAATTGCATATATAGGTTTGCATACTTAAATTATATTGTATTCATATTAGCTTTGCATCTGCAAAATACATTATTTCGAGGTTGGCAAAGATTTCCAAAAAACAATGTTATCTCTATCATTCAATAGACTGAGTATACTTGACATTAACAAAAAACATATCATTCTCATATAGTTTCATAATCATTTGCATAACACATATATTTTCATTATCATATGATTAATTCATCCATGCATTTGATCATATATTTGCATTATCATATCATTCATTCATTTATACATCACATCATATATTCACACCAGAAAAATATCAAAAATAAACTACATTACAAATCATTTGCATCATCATAAATACATTTCATATCACATACACATCACAAATAAAGCATATTAAATCATTATCCAATAATCACATATCATTCACATTATCACATTCATCTCATGGAATATTCATATTAAGATCATTTTACCATTGCATCCATACATCATAATTTCATCAATACATATACATAACATCATCATATAAACATCACATAGCATATAGAATGGAAATTAAAGGCATATATCATAGGAATTCATTATGAAATCATATAGAGCACATATAGATCAAGAATCTACCACATATCATATAAATCTCAATTATCCTAATGTCAAGTATACAATGATGTCTGAATAAATGTCAAGAGATACAACATCAAAATGGCAGAGTCAAAATTAGAGCATACATCATCAAATGACTCGAAATACATCAAGTATGATCAAATGGAGCTATAAGGTGCTCCCTCCAAACCTCATTGGTCTCACTAGAACTACTACACCTAATGTACTTGCCCCTTCTACACTTGTACTTGGGTCTGGACTGGGATCTCGACGTGGTGGTTGTGTCACGCCCATGTTGGTGGTCCGAGAGTGGGTGCATGTTGATATGGAATCGGCATAGCTAACTCTCTACACTACAGGCACAACCTAATGATATCAACCCTGATAATACTTGACCTCTCAGGTGACTTGGGTAACCTCTCTCATCATGTCACTTGTGGTGGTCCCCTCTGCCACTCTTTGTAGTTTATCGGCTAAGGCCACTGCCTGCTCACCCTGTTGTCTAGCCACATCTCTCTTGTTGTCAATGTGGCTACCTATGCATGTGCCTATGTAAGCAATGTCTACACCTATGCTAATTGACCCTAAAATGTCTAAACCTACACCTATAAAGTAGTTATTTGTGTTTTTTGTTGTTGTGAGGGTAGTCCAATCTACACATGTTGTTGTGTCGCTGCCACCAAAGATCTCCTTTGTCGAGGTACAAAAAATTCTCTAACATCAAATGCTACTCCATCACCGCCTCTGCCATCACCGCCCCCATCTCCATCATCATCACTACTCTCTGCCTCCACCTCTACCATCTCCTCCTCCACCATCCCCTCCTCCACATCTCCTCAACCTATCCTCTACCTGTGTCTATGAACTACTACCCTCTCCTCCTCATCTAACAATGGCACTGGCTCATCCAAGCTAGAAATCCATGGGAATGGATGTAGGAAGAGAAAATATGCATACTCCTCAGATATCGCAACCTCAACAACTTCTCGATGATAATCCCAAATAATCGGCTATAAACCCTAGTACTCCTCAACTGCAACATTATATGACAGGGTGGGCCCCCACTCTGAAGCATCAATTTTTCATCATACATAATGAGAGACACCCTGTGGCATGCCTTGTAATCTATCATACTACTACATCACCCTCCTCAACAAAAATCTCTCAGTCACAAAATGGGTCGTCCCAATTAGATACATCAATTGGCACAAATATGACATCTCTGCATCATCCTCTTCCCATGGCTCAAAACCAATATAGGTTCATGATAAAAATACCTCAAGATCATCTAGTACATGCCTCCAGTACTTCAGTGTGCCCACCCTATGCTATACAACTGGACCTATGTAGCCATGAACATAAGGTCTCCCAATGGGACATGTGATGGCTATATGCTCCTATGCCCATATCTGTAACAAAGTGACTCCGACTAACAAACTGTGTCCTTTGAGATAAACCATCTTATTTAAATCATGGTATAAATGGGCTAGCATACAACAGCCCCAAGCATATCTGGTACCCTATAAAATCATCTACTCCAAAATCTGACCCCATCCGAGTGAAATTCCCTTCGACCTATAGTCAGGACATAGGAAATCCCCAATGAATCCAGCAAGCACAGTTGATAGTGTCACATATGCATCAACAATCTCTCTCCAAGGAATCTCGAAACCACATATCTGATCTGTTGGATGTTGTGGTTGTATTGTTGATACATGGTTGTCATTGATGTCAACACTATTAGTATTAATATCTTTAAGACTATATATGTCGATCATATTGAGAAAATTGTAATAAAATATGTTATAGGTTGTTTGTGTAGCAGTGAAGGCCACTATGATGGAATGTTCGGTATGTTGATGGTGAGAAGATGTGTATTAAAGGGTTTTTTTTTGATGTATGTAGTTTCTACTCCAATTTTTTTAGAGGTGCACATGAAGATTTGAGCAAGTTACAAGGTTTTGTGTTCCGACAGTTATTCTGTTACTGGAAATGGTTTTCATAGAAGATGATAATGTGTTTTTGGTAATCTGAAGTGTTGTGAATGTTCTTGAAGTGTTTTTGGATGGTTCTAGATCATATTCTATCTGTTTTGCATGTCTACATTGATCATTGTGCTCGTGATAAGATATTTTCTCTTACGTGTTCATATTTTTCATGTTCATGGCCAACAAGGTGATTGAAGTGTGTTTTGGATCTTTGAGGAAGAATCATTGAAGGTGTTTTGTGTTCAAGGACATTTGTTTTGAGTCTCTACTATGGTGTGGCCAACTTTGTTTGATGTGAATTGATAATATTTATTGTTTTGGGTTGACAAATTACATTCATTCTATTAATTTGTTGAAGTCGACATGAAGCAATGTAATTTCTTGTTGTAGATATATATAAGTGATTATTTCTTCATTTGAGGTTTTTGTGTGTGTGTAATGTGAATTCTACAAGTGTTATGTGTGAATAAGGTTCAGATCATTTGAAGTGAGAGTAGAGTGTGAAGAAGAGTGAAAGAGAGTGAAGAAGTATTCATGTGCTTAACCAGAACTATACTTAGGAATTAGCAGATGCTACTTTCTTAGTTCAAATTCTTTAGATGGATTTTGTAGAGCCAGAAAAATGCATGATTCTATGGAGTAAGAACCACCATTTCAGCCCACATCAATAGAGTCATTCTAAATAAAAAGAAAAACCAGAAATGCAAATATAAACTACATAAACAAAACAATGGTTTTAAAAGAAATCAATCTCCATTGTCTCCCTATCACCAAGATCTTTATTCATGTGTTTGCTCTCATATTTTATAAGCACAAAATGCAATAAAGATGTAAATATGATGAGTATGTAAATTTGTGAGCAAAATTTGTGAGCTAAAATGAGAGGAAAATCCCATTTAAATAGGAGTTCCCTGACGATGGAGAGGGGTTGAAGATGAAATGTGGGAGAAGGAAATGTCATTATCCCACATTGTTGGGTTAAATGTTATGGATGAGAATGAAATTGATAAAAGGTTATTATATTAAAATGTACCTAAATGATTAAATATGAATAAAATGATTAAAGATGCTTTACTACAATGCAATATTTCATGAATGATTTATGCAAATGAAATGATTAATATGAAAGTTATGATAATTATTTTATTATGAAATAATAATCAATGACTGTGATAATTGATTTATTAATGGAGATGAATATGAAACAAATATGGATGATAATTGATTTAATATGGAAATTATGTTTATGACTTATTATGCAAATGGATTATGAATGATTATGATTTATTATACATTATGAATGATCATGTGGTAACAATATTTTAATGATGTGATGATTTAACAACATGCAACATGAGGTGGATGATATATGCAAGTGATGTGATTTAAATGATAATATAGTTTTATTATGAAATGTCGGTGAATAATTATGATAATGAATGCTAGTGCAAAATGATAATGTGACAGATGCAAACGATAATGAGATGATTTAATGATTTGATGAAATGCGTGAATAGAAGAAAGTATTTGAATGAGTTGATAATTTTAATCAATAGACGAATAATGTGATGATTGCGAGGATAAATTCGAGTGTCTACATTTTGCCCCTCTTTGAGACAATGCAACTTGTCATGTTGTTTCAAAGAAAAAAATTAATCAACTGATACATGCCCCAGATATATCCTGGTAAGGAATATGATAAGAATGATATGCCCCCTGGAGAGATTGATTGGATAGATTGTAAGAAGATTAATCTCTTGATAGATATCAAGAAAATGATTAGATATTTGATATTACGCAAGTGATGAAATAGTGACCATGTACATTTGAAGGAAATACACAATTGATAGGAATAACTGAACAATTAATGGAAATTATCAGTATAGTTGGGTTGATGAGCTAATGAAGTTGATTGAGATTGATGCAAGTGCAAGACAAGTTGATAGAATGATTGATTGATTGATTTCTTTGTGACAAGAAAGAGGAAGAAAATGAAATACAAGAAATGGAAGATGCAAGATGGGAGAAAATGAAGGTGATGAATCCTCTTGTACCTTTTTAAGTTCTTTTATCATCATCGAGCTTATTATGTCGCAAATTAGTATAAGTTTCTAGATAACATGAACATCTAGACGACCTGAATATAGTTTGCATTTTTATTTAGTAATGAAGTATAAGCATCTAGGTATAAGGACCCTAGATGACCTCAATAATTATTGCATGGAAGACACTATCAAACAAGGAATTCTCTCATTCACACTAGACTCATAGGTCCTTGATGGTTTTAGACAACCATGTCTTCAGACAAGTCATCCTATGAATAAGAAACAATCCACGGGCAATAAACAAATGAACATGCCCCATCATCACCTCTCTAGTCCCAGACATCCTAGAGAAGCTAAAAGACATGCCACCAAAGATAAAATCAGAAAACAATTAAAAAAAAAAAAACATGCATCATGCTTCAATATAGAACTGATTCTTGGTACGGTTGTACGCTTTTGATTGGATTTCGAAAAGGGATTGATAGGTATGTTGCAATATTTGCTTGATTGTTACTTATGATGTAGTTTGATTTTGTTGAAGTTCAAAGCTATGTGGTGAGCTGAAAGTGTCATTGTTGAGGGATTTTTGAAGTTATTTGATTTTTTTGGAGTTTTGGAATATTTGATTTTTTTAGATTTTTGGAGGACACTTTATGATTTTTTATGGACTTTTTTTTCAAGACACTTTTGGATTTTTTATGGATTTTTTCAAGACATTTTATGTTTTTTTTGGATTTTTTTAGGACACTTTATATTTTTTTGGATGTTTTTCAGGACATTTTATGATTTTTATGGATTTTTTCAAGAAATTTTATGATTTTTTTAGGACAATTTATGATTTTTTTGGATTTTTTCAAGACACTTTATGATTTTTATGGATTTTTTTAGGACACTTTATGATTTTTATGGATTTTTTCAAGACCTTTTATGATTTTTATGGATTTTTTTAGGGCACTTTATGATTTTTATGGATTTTTTCAGGACACTTTATAATTTTTATGGATTTTTTCAGGACATTTTATGATTTTTATGGATTTTTTCAAGACACTTTATGATTTTTTTATGGATTTTTTCAGAACCTTTTACAATGGAAAGAGATGGATCTCAAGCGATTAGACAGACAAAGAGAGTAGTTTCTTTGACCTTGAGATGCTCAATATCCTAACCCATGGCTAAGGTTCAGGAAATTCTCCAGTGAGGAATAGGACCAACCTAGTAAGCATGAAAAAGCGAGCAAGTGAGGGGATTGTTGAACAATTCACAAGCCATGGTGAGTGTGAAAAGGATATTATGAATTGGAGAGTGAATGAAAAATGGGATGAAAAGATCAAGTAGAGCTCCAAAGGAAGAGAGAGCAAAGCCTCTACACATGGCATTGAATTATTGGTTTTCACCATGTTACTTGCTTAAGGTGCCACCAAAGTGGTTTTCACCATTGAACGAATTGATTTCTCTTTACTTCTTTTTTTTCATTTTTTTGTAATTTTTTTAGGACTTTTTCTATTTTTTTTGTATTTTTTCAAGGCTTTGAAAGAGTGTACCCTCTAAAGTACTCAGGTATAAAACTTGTGAATTTGCATACTAATGATGGGATCATAAAGCAATTCACCTTCTGGAGTAGATAACTGGTATGCCCCAGATCCATACACAACAGTGATAACATATGGACCCAACTAGTTAGGCTTAAATTTACCCTTATTTTATCTATCTTGTTGATTGTGATGATTTTCACGAAGGACAAGATCTCCAACCTCAAATGTTTGTGGTTTCACTTTCTAATTATAACTTCGAATCATTCGCTATTGATATGCTCTAAGATGGTTTAAATAATTTTGTGTTCATTCATCTAATAGCTCCAATTCCTGCAAATGGGAAACTCGGTATTCTTCATCACTGATGTGATTGCGCAAGGAGGCGCAAAGAGGGTAACTCGACCCCGATGGACAAGATGGCTTTGGATCCAAAGACAAGGGCATAGGGGGGAGCACCTGTAGGAGTGTGGATACTCGTGCGATAAGCCCACAAGACAAGATTTAGTTGAATATGCCAATCTCGACCAACTTCATTGACCGTCTTTTTAAGAATTTTAAGAATGGTTTTGTTGGAGGCCTCAGCCTAGCCATTACCTTGAGGATAGTAAGGTGTGGAGAAATGATGGTATATATGGAATTTCTCATAGAGTTCATAGACATCTTGATTTTTGAATGGATGACCATTATGTATGATGATGGATAGAGGAAATCCATAACGACAAATGATGTAGTTTAGTATGAAAGTGGCTATTTTTTTTCTAGTGATATGAGTGAGAGGAACGAATTCAATCCATTTTGTGAAATAGTCTATGGCAATGAGAATGAACTTATGACCATTGGATGAAGGTGGATGGATCTTTCCCATGAGATCGAGTCCCCACTGATAAAAGGGCCACGGTGTAGCAAGAGACTATAATTCCTGTGTAGGAGCAAGAATTAAATCTGCATGTTTTTGGCACTACTTTAATTTTTTAACAAACTGAGAAGCATTTTTTTCCATTGTAGGCCAATAATAACCCATAGGCAAGATTTTCTTAGCTAAGGTAGAACCACTAGAATGTGCCCCACATATACCTTCATGTACTTCTCATAAAGCAATTTTTCTCTCGTCATGCTCAAGACATCTTAGTAAACTACCATCGAGACCTCAACAGTAAGGGTATTGGCTAAGATTACATAGTGGGAAGCATGACAGATAAAGGTTTTACAGGATTTATTAGATAGATCCGATGGAAAGGTGTTATCTTGGAGATAGGTATAAATATTGCCATACCATTGAGAATTAGGACCCACAATAAGACAGATCATTTCAGATTGTGGTATATTGTAAGAAGGTTCTAAAAGAGGTTCTACCAAGAACTCACAATAGGCGGCCTTGCTTGGAATTTCCACAAGTGAACCAATTGTCACCATTGCATCAACAACTCTATTGCTATCTCAAGGAGTCTGCTCAAAAGAAATCAATGTGAAATAGGCCTTGAAGTCATCCACCATTCTTTTGTTTTATAATCATCATTAACTTATCTGATCACTAACTGAGAATCACCAAGAACACACAACTCAAGGATTTTTTATTGCAGAACCATACGAAGCCCCAAAAGTAAGGCCTCATATTCTGCAATATTGTTGGTACATGGAAACTATATCTTGTAAGATTTAGGTATACAATCCCCTTGCAGAGTGACAAAGAGAATTCCAACACTTGAACCACCTTGTGTGAAGGAGCCATCAAAATATAGAGTCCATAGATGTGTAGATTCCATGTTGAAGATTGATTCATCAGGAAATTCGGTAATAAGAGGATGATTATCTATCACAGGAGCATCAACGAGTTGATCTGCTATAGCTTGTCCTTTAATTTCTTTTCTTTCTACATACTAAATATCAAACTCACTGAGAATCATCACCCATTTAGCTAATTGACCCATGAGTGTTGCTTTGCTTAGGAGGTACTTAAGAGGATCAATTTTTGCAATGAGCTTTGTCTGGTGTGTAAGCATGTAATGTCGTAACTTCTGTGATGCAAAAACTATGGAAAGGCATGCTCTTTCAACAAAACTATAATTGAGCTCATATCCCACTAGAGTGTGAATAATGTAATAGATTGTACCTTTCCTTCAAAATCATGTTGTGCCAGAAGTGCCCCTAGTGTTGTGGTGGTTGTGGATATTTACAAAAGTAAAGGCTTGTCATCTATGGGAGGTACTAAAGTGGTGGTGTCCTTAAATACTCTTTGATTTTCTAAAAAGCTTGTTCACACTTGTCATCCCATCTGAATGGAAAATTCTTGTGTAATAGATGTTGAAAGGGTTGACATTTATCTGTGAGTTGTGCTGTAAAATGGCGGATAGACTGAATTTTTCCTTGTACTGATCTCAATTTTTTGATATTCTTAGGTGGAGGCATTTCAAGTATAGCCTTTATTTTTGTAGGATCAACTTCAATTCCCTTAGATGTGACAATGTATCCAAGGAGTTTCCCAGAGGTTACCCCAAAGGCACATTTTTTGGGATTCAATCGGACTTTGTCATTTTCTAATCTTGTGAAAATTTTATCCATGATCTCTAGATGTCCAACTCTTGTGTAATATTTTCCCAAAAAATCATCTACATATTCTTCTATATTTGTATGCATCATTTCATGAAAGATAGTGGTCATTGCACATTGGTAGGTAGCTCTAACATTCTTCAACCCAAAGGGAATGACATTCCAATAGAAGGTTCCCCAAGGACAAGTGAATGTTTTCTTAACTTGATCTTCAAGAGCTATTTTAATTTGATTATAGCCTGAGAAACCATCCATGAGAAATAACATTTCATGTACTATTGTCAAATACACTATCATGTCAATGTTTGGAACGAGGTAGTCATCCTTAGGACAAGCTTTGTTTAAATCTCTAAAATCCAAGAAAATTTGGATGCCCCCATCAGGTTTTGAAATTGGTACTAAATTTGAAATCCAATCAGCATAGTCAATGGGTCTTATAAATCCCACATCAAGCAACTTTTTTAATTCAGCTTTTACCAATAGAGCAATATGCGGATGCATTTTTCTCAACTTTTGTTTAACATGTTTTTCCCCTGGTGGAAAAGATAAGTGATGCATGACTAGATCTATATCAAGTCCTAGCATATCTACATAGGACCACACAAAGTTGACTTGTCTTTCCTTGTAAAACTGTATATGCTCTATTCTCTCTTAAGGTGCTAATGATTCTGCTAGATGAATTATCTTTGGTTTTTCTCCTATACCCAAGTTAGCTGGTATTGTCTTCTCCACTAGCATAGATGAATTTTCATGATATAATGCTAAGGGAATTGTTTTAAGCCTTGCATCCTCAGGCGCCTTAGAGAGGTTTTCACCCTTGGATACATCCTTTATTTTTACTTTTTTTGGGTTTAGTAGCGCCACAGGGTGGTTATCACTAGAAAACCTATTTATATTTTCAATAGTTTTGTGACTGAAAGGCTTGGCACCCTACCCAAAGTAAGCCGCATTGTTGAGTTCTATGGTGAAACTTGTCTTATAATCCTCAAAAGGTGTATCTTCTCGTGCTCCCAAATTTTTTATGAGTGCCTCATCATTTTGAAATACATCCAGTTGTGGCGGTCCCTTTTGATCGAAATCAATGAGTTTGAGGTGAACCAAGGGTAAAGGGTCATGATTTGAATCAAGATTTTGAATGGATTCAAGGGTAGAAATGTTATGATCAAGTTCAGGGGTAGGGATACTATCATAGTCATAAATTTCAATGAAGTCATCGATGGTAATTTCCTCATTTTTCTATGTAGCATTAGAGGACTCTACTTCCTTACTTGAAGTACATGTGGTACTCAATGTCTTATCTTTTTGTGCATCATATCCTAAACCAGAGACTTATTGCATATGTGTAGGTTGTATTGGTTCCAAGATACCCTATTTCTATAAGCCGAGAGGACTTTTACCATCATATCCCATTTGTTTCATAAGATCAAAACCTTTACCATATTTTCCAATAGGTATCTTTATTTCAGTTTGTTCTTTTTTTGTATCCTCATCTTTGTATACCCATTTCAAGAGATCAGCTTCTACTTCATTAGAGAGGACTCCCCATTTTTTGAGGTTGGTTAATTTACAAGTCATCATAGTCTTTGCATCTAATATGGTCTTAGTAATTTGTGGTTTTCCATAGGTATGAGGAGATAAAGGTAAATTTCCAATGTAAAGGGCATGATTCAAAGTATATTCTCCTACTCCTTGTTCTTTTACTTGTATATCGGTCTCAACTTCCTTGGATTTTGAGGAGGATGCTTTTAAGGACTCAGGATCAACATATTCTTGGGAAGGAAATGACTCATGCTTGCTTGGGACTGTGATTTTGATTTTAGGACTTAGATTATGGAAATGAATGGAAGGGTTAGGATCTCCTTGTATTGTGATTTCAACACCATTGTGTGGGAGTTTAATGCATTGATGGTATGTAGAAGTTACTACTTGCATTGCATGAATCTAAGCTCTTCCAAGGAGGATATTATAGGTCAGTGGGAGATCAAGGACTTGGAAAAACACATCCTTTACCATAGGGCTAACTCTGATTGGTAGAGTAACCGATCCTTTAGATGAGCGTTCCTCTTCATCATATGCCTTTATGGTAATCTTGTTCCTTGGATCAACTGCATTTTTAGAAAACCCTAATTTTGTGATCAATTCTTGGGTACAAATATTAATACTTGCTCCTCCATCTATTAGAACTCGCTTGATCTTGGCATTATTGATAAGGGTGTCAATGTGTAGAGCTACATTATGTGGTTGTTGAGGGGATGAATCATCATTCTCAATAAAAGTGATAGTGTAAGATGAGGTGATATGTCCCACCACAGCTTGGAATTTCTCTACATGTAGGTTTGTAGACACTGTAGCAATAGCAAGTGCTTTATCTAGAATAGCCTTATGCTCAGGAGATAGGCGTAGTAGCTCAAGTATGGAAATTTGAGTAGGAATTTTACTAAATGCTCTATGAGGTTATACTGTGAAGCTGGTGTAACGGGTTTTGAATTAGGACCTTTAAGGGTGACGATGCCTTTGTAGGTAGTAACCTTGCAATCAGGTTCTTTTCCTTTTATAATGGAAGTGTTTACATGATTATCAACCTCACTGATGTTATGTATGGTATAGTCATACTTAGTAGTCGTATAGTTTACACCATCACCAAATTCAAGGGCCTTTCCTTTATCCTTGTCATGCTTAGGGAAAGGGTTCTTAAACACCTCACGATTAGAGTTACCTGAAGGAGTGTGTCCCTCAACCACTATCTTACCATCATTAATAAGGTCCTATATTAGGTGTTGAATTTTATTGAAACTATTAGTCTTATGTCCTTTATGTCTATGATAGTCACAAAAGTGATTATCATTCCACAATGGGGGTTTTACTTATGGATTGTATTCCTTTATTTCAGGTAGCATTATAATATTGATTTCAAGAAGTTATTTTAATGCGGATTCAAGGGATTGTCCCAATGGTGTAAAATTTCGTTTAGGGAAACTTCTCTATTTTTATTTTCCTTTATCTAAAGATGAACCTTGGAGATTGTAAATAGATGATGATGTTTTTGTTTTCTTTGCATCAACAACTTCATCATTGACTACATTCTTGTTCTTTACCCAAAAAGGTGTCTTGTTGTTTGAATTTTTTTTTTGATCTCTATCATTATTATGTTTTATAGTTCCATCATCAATGAGAGTTTGTTCAATTCAAAATCCCATTTTTATGGCTTCATCAAAAGAATCCAAAAATTTGAGGTGAAGTACCCTTCCAATTTCGTTTTTCAAATTTTGACAAAAAAAGGTCAACCAATTCTTGATCAGGAATGACATAAGGTATTGTTTTGTTTAATGTCTCCATCTTTGTAAAAATGACACAAAAGATTCACCTTGTTTTTGTTTGGTGTTGAAAAGGTTTGTCATGGTCACTTTAAAGTCACAATTGAAACTATAATTGGAGACAAATTTATCAGCCAATTCTTGAAAAGATTTGATGGTTGGGGGTAATCATGAAAACCATTCCATAGCTTCTCCTCCTAGACTGTAGGGGAATAATCGCATAAGGTAGGTTTCATCAACTGCAAATTCCATGGTAGTAGCACCAAATTGTCTTAAGTGATGTTTAGGATCCCCTTTTCCATTATATTTTTCAAGTTTTGGCATGTCCCAGTGGTTAGGAAAATTTAGCATTGTTATGCTTGGATCAAAAGGATAAGGACATATGTCTTCGATGGAGAACTTGTGAGATGGTGCTTTACTGTTTTTAAGTGTGTCCAATTCTTGTCTCAATTTTCAAAGCTCATCTAAAATAGGATCATTTGTAGGTGTGGTTTTTGATGTCTTTGAAGATCGCCTGTAACCTGGTTGCAGATAAAAGGGTCTATGATCTTTGATTCTACCATCGTTGTTTGTTTTGGGATGTTTACATTCACTAGATTCAAGTTGGTCATTGATCGTGAGCAGTGACATGTCAAAATCAGGAGGCATTTTGATTCCTTCATCAACAAGGGCTTTGAAGTATTGTTGTGGATTACGTTTGACTACCTCCATATGAAGTTTAGTGAATATATGATGCTCAAGTGCTTCTTCTATATCAGATTTAGTTATTTCTTCATCATCAGTTTCATTTGTTTCTCTAGTTGCAACACTAATGTTATCTTCCCCAAGGGTTCCCTTCTTCTTGAAACATTTTTGCTCTTGTTCTAGGGATCATAGGTGATTGTTTTGATGTTCAATCCAAGGTAATGTATGAGACCTAGCACTAGGATGCAATGAAAAGGATATGATTCTAAGATGAGATATGGAAGATAATTATGGTATGATATGACAAGCTAAGAATGCAAGAGCTCAAAGGCAACTCTGGGTCCAAATTTGGTTATGATGTAAAGGCTTCACTTGTGTTATGATGGATAGACACAAGGACCAATGATCAAGAGAGGGTATGTAGGAGATGATGGACTCCAAAAGGATTTCCCTACTCAAGGATAATGGTATGTTCCCTAACTCAAGGATGATGAACCTCAAGTGATGTGGGTGATAGATAGCCAATGGTTTTATTTCAAGACCTAGGAAGAGTAGCCTAAGTGCAAGCTAGAGGTTTTTTTTATCGATGATGAATATGCAAAGAACTAAATTCTTGGAACATGCAAAGGTTAGGTGAGATGGTCTTGATATGCAAAGGGGTTGAACATGCAAGAACTAGGTGGAGTGTTATCTATATGCAAGGACTATGTAATGTCACCTATGTATGCAAGACTAGGAATATCCAAGGACTAGGATGAAAGGGATATGAATATGTAAGGACCATGAATATGCAAGGGCTAGGTGGAATGCAAGGACTAGGTGAAATGCATAGTCTAGATGGAATGCAAGGACTAGGTGAAATGCAAAGTCTAGATGGAATGCAAGGATTGAAAGATTAAAATTGAAGGATGATGACCCCAAGAAATCCAAGTGATAGGTTCATGTTCTATGTTTGTGTTGTTGGACCCTTTGAGGTTTGCAAAGCTTGAGATGTTGCAAGTTACTAGGTGTGATGTTTGTTTGAGGTCTATTTTTGAACACACATGCAAGACATAGCAGAAAAATTAAGAACCACCAAATGTAGTTAGGGTAAAAATATTAGAGAAAAATGCATAAACAAATTATAATGAAAAACCCTAACAAGCACAAACTAGCATAAAAATAAAAACAAGAAAAAAAAAAGAAAACCGATCTCCAAGCTAGATTTGATTGATCTCCTTTGATCTTCTCTACCTGCATGAGAATGGAATATTTTGAAGGGTTGAATGATTTGATACATTGATTGCTCATTTTTGCAACATAACAATAAGATGAAGATAATAGAAGAAAAATAGATAGATAGATAAGAATATTGAAATAAATTTTGGCAGAGTAAGGATGCTAGAAGAAGATCCTCCAAATGGCTTATGAAAGACTTGATTTATAGGAGAAGGCTGATTTGATTTGATGGCCAAGATTAAAAGGCAAATTTTTGATATGTATGGCTAGGATTAAAAGTTTTTTTTAGTGCCTATGACACACATTAAGTGGGTTATGACATGAGGCTAAAATTAAGATGTGAGGGAATAGTGGGATTTTATTATTTATTTTGGAGGAAAATATGCCTATGACACACAATGAATGGGGCTAAAAATAGGATGTGAGTGGGAATTTCATAATTTAAATAATAAAATCATTTAAACTATGAGTGCATGTGAAGAGTTGTAGTCATGTGAAGAATATGATGATGCAAAAGATATGAAGAAATTGGATGATGATATAGGATATGATAATGATGATGATGCCCCCTCGAGAGGATAGGCAAGTTGGAAAAACACAAATATGCCCTCGAAATGAATGAGACAATAAAGGATGGATAAGATGAATGACACAAGAGAAGAAATAGATGAAAAATAAACACATGAAACACTATTCTATAATAAAGTGAGTAATCATATGTTTGATATAGCACTAGATGCTATGCACCAAGGTATAAGGACCACAGTGACGATGTGTCTCATGCCCCAACATAATATAGCCTTGTCTAGATACAAGGTATGGATATTAGTTGGGATTGATTTGGATTTTATGCAAATGAAAATTGAAATGATAACACACACAAGCAAGCAAGCAAGCATGCACAAATGATATGAAAACAAACAAGGTATTGCCCCTATCAAGTTGTAAACCGATGATTAATTGATTAATTGATTATAATGATAGTGTTGTCATTGTAGGGAATGATATATCCCTAGATCAACACAAGGATGATTGATTAATTAAATGATTGATTGATTGATTGGTTGGTTGGTTGGTTGATGATGATAGTTTTGTCACTGCAGGGAACGATATATCCCTAGATCAACACAAGGATGATTGATTGATCGATTTATTGGGTTTAAAACAAGATTAGGATCAAGACCGAAATGTGATTGGATAATTTGACTTGATTGATTAGCTTGGTTGGTATGGATTAAGGATTGACTTGCATTTGGATTATTTCTTGGAATGATTGAAGATGTTGGATTTGAAGATTTGGATGATGATTGATGAATTGAATGATATGATTAATATGCAAATTATGATAATTATTTTATTATGAAATAATAATCAATGACTATGATAATTGATTTATAAATGGAGATGAATATGAAACAATTATGGATGATAATTGATTTAATATGGAAATGATATTTATGACTTATTATGCAAATGGATTATGAATGATTATGATTTATTGTGCATTATGAATGATCATGTGGTGATAATATTTTAATGATGTGATGATTACAACATGCACTATGAGGTGGACGATATATGCAAGGGATGTGATTTAAATGATAATATAGTTTTATTATGAAATTTCGGTGAATAATTATGATAATGTGATGGATGCAAACGATAATGAGATGATTTGATAAAATGTATGAATAGAAGAAAGTATTTTAATGTTGATCATTTTAATCAATAGATGAATAATGTGATGATTGCACGGACAAATTCGAGTGTCTACAGATTTAATCTAAATATTCTATGTAAGATAGTGAGTCTTCCTTTGAGCAGTGAGCTCTAGGTAGTGTGCCTGAATTCATGTGCATTCCTCATTTATTCTTCTTATACTTTTAACAGGGTATAACTTGTGGATTAACCTCCACCGTGGTTTCTCCCCTAATAGGGTTTCCATGAAAAAAATATTTGTGTTATGTGTGTTTCTGATGTGTTGTTGATTCATGCTTTCATTGTTATTAATCAGATCTGAGAATAAAGGTTAATAAGTATAATAAGTTTAAAATTAAATGACAATTGATTCACCCCCCCTCTAGTTGTTTGACCTTGTCTTTCCAACATGATCATCTTAGAATACTCTGCACAGAGGATTGGTCCCTCCCTGCTCAGTATGATCATACAATACAAGCTCTCCAACCATAGGTATCCTCAAAATACAATACATATCCTCCAGGATCACTGCCATCTTGCCAATCAGAAGGTGAAAAGTGTTATGCTCACTATGCCACCTCTTTGATAGGGTTGCCAAGATTCCTTGATCGATCCTAATCTGGGGCATGTATATCAAGGTTGATAATCTACAATGTGCAATCACACATATCTAAGGATAAGTCTCTAGACATCTAAATTTGACCACTTATATTTGGCCAAATTTACCATTTTCGTCTAAATATCCTTTTGTCCACATTAGTTAAATAATGTTACTATTATTTAATTAATACCCCTAAATTATTCTAAATCCCTAAGTTATTTAGTTAAATACCTTACCCCTTTATCCCTTTCTTCCAAGGAATTAAAAAAAAAAAACCCACTTATTTAATTCCGTTTATGTCCCATCCACACTTAATCCTAATTCATCTCCTAATCCCATCATTAGAGATGTGACACATCCCTAATCCATGATTAGGATGTGTCACATCCTCCAACTTTTGTAAGTTGGCTCCTAATCATCATTAACCACCTAACCCTCTTCTAATCCTTCATCACTAATCTAATCAGCCCTTTAGTCAAGTCTTCCCACATCCCAATGGAATTTTTAATTCCATTTATTCATCCCATGCATTTCTCTTCCCCATGACATCTCATGGGTCACATCAAGCACATAGGACAAGGACCTCCTTTAGGAGGACCTTCTCTTATCCATTGGGTTCTTCCAAGCATGTGAATTAAAAATTCATATTTTATTTCTCCAACACTATTTCAAATCCCCATCACTGATACATTTTGACTCAATTTTTGATGAAAGGTCATCAAAATTTCAATGAAATTTGAAACATCAAAATTTTGACCCAACCGACGATGCTGGGTCATAATTTTGACTTTTCAAATTTCATCAAAATTCTGACGAACTTTCATCAGAAATTGAGTCAAAATGTATCAGTGCATGATGGAAAGAGTGAACTTTATAAAAGTCCTCACTTGTCACTATCAACCCCATATGGGGCCAAGGAATGCCTTTTTGAGGAAATCCTCTCCAATCCCAAGGTATTTGCAAGTACCTCCATGTCACATGGCCATTTCCATGTCACTTGTCCTTTTTCCATCTCACCTTCCACATGGCAAGATGTGAGGGCTTGTGAGTCCTCAACTCACTACAACCCTCCATCTTGTCCATGATGGCTCAATCTCAACCATTTTTTCTTCTTTAAATTGAGATCCTTGGCCTCAAGTTAAAGAGGTTAGAGGTTGAAGATTAGAGAGCATTCAAGCCATTATTGCATTCAAATCTATTCTTGCATTCAAGCCATTTTGCAGCCATATTAGCCATTTAGTGCACTCACCTACCATCTTCAATCACTCAACAACCTCCATTATTGCAAGCATTTTTTCATCAAGGAGAATACATCCAAGCATATTCAAGGGCCAACCACCTCAACAATCTAAGCAAGAAAAAGGAATAACATTTCCATTTGTTTTTTTTGTTGTTTGCTTATATTCAACTAGGTCTAATCTGAGGTGTTGTTTGTGTTTTCTTTGTTGCGTTTCTTTTATTTTTTCATTTTAGACTTAGTCAACTAGGTCTAATCCACGTCGTCCCCACATCTTAAATCACCTCATACCCATTTCATTTCTATTTAAAGTACATTGGATACTAAAATAAAAAGCATAAATCCAAACATCCACATGCATCTAAAGGTCCTCATATCCCATTAAAAAGACATGTTGAAGTAAAGAAAAATCAAATCCAAAAGCCAAATCAAACTCGTAGGCCACCAAGGCCCACTAAAGAAAAAATCCAAACCATGTGGATCCCCAAGAAAAATAGATACAACACCCTCAGATGAAAAATCCACAATGTCATCCAAAGTTGCTAATCAAACCAAAAATCATTCACGTTCTCCATCTCCTAAATTTTTTTTGGGTCCTTATGTCCTAAAATTCCCTATCCCAACTCCTCCATTATCACCACATTTCCCATCCATCAACCCTCATATCATTTCACATCCACCACATGTGCAAATGTTGGTCCTAAACACCTTCCCCCATCACACATCCACTCCATCCATACACTTTCCAACAACCCACCCACTATCCACCATATCTCCCACATCAAATCCCTTTTGTCGATTCTCTTGCATAATACATCTAGTCTAATAAGGTTGTAACAACATCCTCATAGTTGCTTTACACATGGGCTCTTTTTACCTCATATGGAACTTGATGCTTGATTCCTTCATCTATCCCCTTATCACATGTCTTCTGAATCCATTTATCTGTTCATCCCTATCCTTATCCATCTCCATCCGCAATTCTATCTAAAAAGTCTGATTTTTTTTTTAAATAAAAGTAAAAAAAATAGAATAATAAAGAGAAATAATTTTTCCAATGGTGAAAACTTGGTAAACAAGCACCTTGGATAAGTACCATGATGAAAACCTAGCCAACAATCATCATGTGTAAATCTCCCATCTAGTCTACTTTGACAATTGGGGGCAACTTCTAGCTATGCATTCCTTTCCTCCATCTCCTACATCTACCTTTCTTCCACATCCTACCCATCATATCTCATTTGTATCTAGTCCCTCCATCTTCCTTGTGATATTGACCTAGATAGAGGCAAACATAAATACATGGTTTAGACACCTCTTGGCATATATTCCCCTCATCCGTACACTATCATATTCCTTATCCTCCCCATCTACTTTTTTGATCCATACATATTATCTACATCCATCTACCTTCATCATCCATTCATCATGCCAACACTAATATCCCTTCCTTACCCATATCTCCTATCTATGTCCATCTCACTCCCTTATCCACCCATCCTACTATCCCTCTTGCCTCGTCACACATGACACATCTAGAGTGGGGGCATCTCCTTATTTGTGATAGAGTCCTTGGAGACATTGTCAATCCATCCCTACAAGTAATCCTTTCCATCTTTACCTCCCCATCCATTTATCCATCCAGTAATCCCTTCCATCTACCAAATCCTTATCTTCCTATCCTCTTATCCACTATTCCTTTTCTGTCCTTTCATCCTTATCTCCCCATCCTTCCCATCCTTATCTTCCTATCCACTAGTCCTTTTCCATCTTTTCATCCTTATCTCCCCCATCCATTTTTTTTCCATCCAATAATCCATTCCATCCTTCCAAATCCTTATCCCTCTATCCACCTATCCTAGCATCTTTCTATCTTCCCATCTTTATCCATCCATCCATTTACCTCTATTTTCCTTCCATCTCATAATCCCTTGTCATTGGTATCTAGCTATAGGCTACCCCCATGCAATCCAATTCCATACATTGCATTATCATCATTACTATCTATTCCTCACATCTTCCTAATATATCATCATTGTTCATCACTCATCTATCCATCTTCTCATCCTCACAATTCATCTTCTAACTATCCCATCCCTAAGCTTTGCATTAATCCAAATATTCGACATATCCATCATCGCATCCACACATCCTATCTTGGCTCATCATATCAACTCTATCCTTTTAACCATTTATCATGGTCATCTCATCATCCCTTATCTGTTATGTCCTCAATCTTTTACCGAACTATGTTACCCCTGCACCTTCACGTAGGCAAGGTTGATCATTTGATCCACCCCTAGGGCTCTGCTTCTTGTCTAGTCTGTCTTTGGACTTGTGTCAAACTTTGTGGCCCTTGTTCTTTCATGTAGGCAAGGTTGATCATTTGATCTGTCCCCAGGGCATTTGTCTGCCCAATCTGCACCCATCTATCAAGGTCTCCATTGTCCTCTTTCCTCTTTTATGCATGGTCTTATATCAAACTATGAGGGCTCTGCAATTTCACATAGATAAGGATAATCTTTGATCAACCCCCGAACCTCTAGGTCTTTAGGGTGTGTTAGTCATGTTGTCTTGTCATCTTGTTATCCTATCATGTCGTCAAGTACATCCCTATCCTAGTTGGTGCTTACAAAATAATGGTCACTAGTATCCCATGATCTAATCAGTTTCAAGTTCAGTATCCATCTTTGGTCTCAACATGATGTATCCTTCCTAACAGACCTCATAAACCCCATCCATCCTCTTGATCCTATGGCAAAGGATGTTTTAAAATTGATTGTGATCTTTTCATGCTCTTGGCTTCTATTTATCATTTGAGCTCCCTATCATCACTCATCAAGACTGCCATGATCTATCATATTATGGTTTTTTTTGACTAGTTAACATAGGGGCATATCTTGATCCTTTTTTGTTGTTGTCTTCTTGGTTGTCCCATGTAGTATCCACCAAGATCCCTGAGGTCTTGTGTTACGTTGGGGCATCATTTTGTGCTTGTGGTTATCCCAATACCTGGCCCAACCAAATTCATCATGACTTTGGGGTGTTGGGATAACCTTCTTGTTTTTTGTGTTTGTGTATTAATTAGACACTAATCAGCCTTGGTTTCACATACCCTGGTACCAGGTGCCTTATGCTATAGAAAACATCAATGCTCCAAAAATGGAAAATTGCATTAGGATTGCATTTCATTTTCTCTTACATTGCATTGCATCTTTCCCTCCATCATCTTCATTAATTTTATCCATCCCATCCTAATCCATTCCATCTAGTACAAATCATCTAATCACATCTTGGGTCTTGTTCCCAGCCTTGACCCAATCATCATCATCATCATCAGGATGTATCCTTCCCTATCTTTTGTGTTCTTTTGGATGTATCTTCTAATCCTTCATCACTGATCTAATCAGTCCTTTAGTCAACTCTTCCCACATCCCAATGGAATTTTTAATTCCATTATATTCTCCCAACACCCTTAATGGAATTTTTAATTCTATTTATAATACCCATGTCCTTTCCAATGAAATTTTAAATTCCATTTATTCATCCCATGCATTTCTCTTCTCCATGACCTCTATTGGGTCACATCAGGTAGATGGGACAAGGATCTCCTTTAGGAGGACCTTGTCTTAACGGTTGGGTTCTTCCAAGAATGTGAATTAAAAATTTATATTTATTTCTCCAACACCATTTCAAATGCCCATGGTGGCAATAGTGTACTCTCTAAAATTCCTCACTTGTCACTATTAGCCCCATATGGGGCCAAGGAATTCCTTTTTGAGGAAATCTTCTCCAATCCTAAGATACTTGCAAGTACCTCCACATCACATGGCCTTTTTCATGTCACTTGTCATTTTTCCATCTCACCTTCCACATGGAAAGATGTGAGGGCTTGTGAGTCCTCAACACACTACAACCCTTCATCTTGTCCATGATGGCTCAGTCTCAACCATTTTCTCTTCTTTAAATTGAGAGCCTTGGCCTCAAGTTAAAGAGGTTAGAGGTTGAAGATTATAAAGCATTAAAGACATTATTGAATTCAAAGTTATTCTTGCATTCAAGCCATTTTCAGCCATATTAGCCATTTAGTGCACTCACCTACCATCTTCAATCACTCCACACACCTCCATTATTGCAATGATATTTTCATCAAGGAGCATACATCCAAGCATCTTCAAGGGCCAACCAACTCAATAATCTAAGCAAGTAAAAGGCATACCATTTCCATTTGTTTTTGTTGTTGTTTTCTTAGATTCAACTAGGCTTAATCTGAGGTGTTATTTGTGTTTTCTTTGTTGCATTTCTTTTAGATTTGCATTTATAACTTAGTTAAAACACCTGCACATAGGGTCAGTTAGGGTATCAAATTCCAAGTCTTAGGAAACCGCTCACAAATTTGAAGATTCACCAAAGTCTCCTATAATCACAAAATTCACAAATCAGAAAACTTATCAAATCAGCCTATCAATCTAATCAGCTCTAGTGAGACTTTGATAAAATCTCATGAACATCAATCTCTCATTCAACCTCACCTATCATGAGGTTTATCAATTAGTCAACCTCGCCTATCATTAGGTTTATCAGTCACTCAACCTTGCCTATCATGAGGTTTATCTATCACTAAACCTCACCTATCATGAGGTTAATTAATCAATTTATAATTGTTCCTCACCTATCATGAGGTCAATTATCATCAATAAATCATTGAATCTCACCTATCATGAGATCAATAATCATCAAAATCTATCAGAATCAATAATCAAAATCATATCAAAGGTTGACATGATCGAAAAATATTAAAATCAAGGAGTTTACTAAAAATTAATCTTTTTGGCTTGTATATGCTAAAATAGTCTATCAAAGTGCTAAAAAGATCAATGTGCCATTTAAATTGATCAATGCACCAAAATAGGTTATCAATGCACTGATATGGTGAATGTGCCATTTCAGGCTGTCAAAGCGCTAATTATGCCTATCAATGTGCTATTCCTCTACATGCACTATTTCTTTCATTGAATATGCTAATCAAGGCTATCAATGTGCTATTCCTATCTATGTGCTACTTCCTACCAGGGATGCACTAAAAGTCTAATTCTATGTGCAAAAGTAGGGCATGCGCTAAAAAAGTCATTAAATGCACTACATCGGGCTGTCAAAGTGCTAAAACTAGGAAAAATGATTTGCACAAATTATGAGAAGGTTTTTCGGGGTACGTACCGGAGGTCCATAAGTTGTTGGGCAGTTGTGACATCACACGTGCCCAAATTGGTGTGTGTGGTAAGAAATCACCATCTTGCTCCAAATGCACAAATTTGTTCAATCACTCTCAAAATTCAAAATCAAAATGCACAAATGAGCTTCTAATCCAACTTTTTACCCTTTTAAAGGCTAATTATGTGGGATTTTTATGGGATCAACATTGATTTATTTTATTTTCCAAGAGGGATTAATTCATTAATTCATCACAGGGGCAGTTTCAACATCATTTGTCAGGACATAATTCGCTTCAATATCAAATCATCATCAACTCATCATAAAATAAGTAAATAAATTGCAAATTTCAAAAAAAATTCATCGATTTATCTCCTCAGGGGGCATACATCTGTTATCACTCAAAAATCAGCGTTTGTAGCATATAAAAAAAAAATTGTAGTAAAATTGATTCTTTGAAGCAATGTGTAAACACATCACTTCAAAGAGGGGCAAAATGTATACACCTAAAAATGATCTCAATAAATCTAATTAATTAAATATAATTATTTGATTAATTAACCTTTAATTCATCTACTTATAAATAATAGAAATATTTATTTATATAATTCATATTCTATTTTCTTCTATCTTAATTAAATAAACAAATTCAATATTTTGTTTTATTTAATTATCTAATTTTTCTATCTTAATTAAACAAAATCACATAGTTTGTTTAATTATCATCATCCCCTTTTATTAAATAAATAAATTTCAATTATTTTTAATAATATATCTTCCCTCCAAAATTGAATAACTCAAATTTCCAATTGAGCTCATGTCTACAACTTTTCTCTCAATAAAATTGAAAGCTTCAAGTTGTATTCAATTATGCTTTATCTCTCCCAAACATTTTGGAATAAACTTTAAATAGTTGGAAATAGTTGGCTTCAAGGATCCACAATTTCTTTCTGATCACTTGGCACAATGTTTTGTTGAGTGAAAGCATTTCCCCTTCTTCCTCACCCACTTCTTCATCTTCTACCATTGATTTATCCAGATCAAATATGAACCATTGCTTGTTGCAACATCATAAATTGCCTTTGAAAATCTATAAAATAAACCTCTTGCTACAAGAAATTGATCCCAATTTTATGCAATCTTACTCTACAGGAATCATATTAGAGCAATTTAGCATACAACATTTGAGCAATCATCAATTTCGAATCATATATCAATCATATTAGATTACAACCATGGTTTTCATATCAGTTGCATCTTAGTTTAAAATAGTTAATCATATCATATCAGTATCACAGTATCATAGCTTTTATTATCATTATTATAACTTTCACTATCAATCATTTCATCACAACATATCATATAGTTTATCATTCTCATTCTCTAGGTTGTCATTTTAACAATCACATCGTACACAATCTAAGAGCCACTTTGATTTAATAAATCCTTGGAGTTAGAGAGCAATGGAACGATTTTAGAGATTTTATTATGCTTCAAATAGATTAAATCTATCATTTGAATTCTCTAATAGTTTTTCATTAAGGTGTGTTTTCATTATTTCATTTATACATATTTTCCACACACACAAACCTTATTTTCCATTCATCTCCACAACGAGCACCATAGTCTAGGAAACTACCAAGCATCACCACAAGAATGTTGAGTGACAAACCACATACCAACACTTTCATTCAGAGATGAAACCATGCCTTCTCTTAACATTCATAAAGAATGCATGCACAACTGCAACTATCTCATCTAGTACCACCCCAAAAGACCAGGGTCTAGAAAATAGCTTAGTAGCAGCTCCACATCTTCAAAAGTTTTTCTTGACCGTGTAAAACCTAGAAAACCACTATGTTTGAAATACACCAATGCAAATACATACCCACCAAAAAATGGATTATCATGAATGAGCATCACCATAGATTTTTAAGAAAACCTATAAAAAAATCTCAGACCCAAAAGCATGAGTTTAAACCATGGTAGTCAGAAAATTCAAGCCCATTTCAGGCCAACTCCTCAACCACCAACATGTACATGCATCCAAGGGAGACAAGCTATTGCATGAGCTTCTAGACCATCCAAAGATCAACTCCACAACCCTATGCAATTAGGTTAACAGAAAAAACTATGCCTTCCAATACTGGGAAATATACCCAACAAAAGCACATTTCTCTGTAACTTAATAACAACCCAAGTTTCTTTGTACCATCAAGGAGCCTCTCACACAGATACCCAGTATACAAACTTTTTTGCAACCTAGCCATAGAGCAAAATATTCCACCCCATGCATCAAGATTATTTCATTGTGAACTAGGAGCCTCAAATCACAACAGACCAACTCCATTCCTTTCATCTTTAGCATCCTTCAAACTGTATGTTGTTACGTTAAATTGAAACAAATGAGCAATCAACTTCCACTCACCAAAGTATCAATTCATCAATTGCTTCCTTTAGATTTCCTCAAGCTTGCCACACTAAGAAATTTTCATAAAAGGAATACCCAGAACTAGCAACACACTAGGAAGAATCAAATCCTGGAAGATGGATTTGATACCACTTGTTGGGAAATTTTGATCATCTCAGAAAGAAACATCCAAGATTAGTAGTGCATTTAGTACCTTTTATTTTCTTAGATCGCCTCAAAGACACATACTACTATGCCACAAAGCAGAATTATACAGTTAATTTCCCACATTGAACCTTAGAGAAAATTTAATACTAATTAAACTAGTTCCAACAACACCATTAACAAATTCATTAAATAAAACCAACCACCATTAAAGATGAAATAGAAAACATGAACACACAAGATTTATGTGGGGAACACCCTTTCGGGTAAAAAACCCCACACTCCAAAATTCTAGATCATCATTGTATTACTCAACAACAAAAGTAAAATTACAAATACAATTATAGGCTCTTGGCCTTTACAGGAGATTTATATCTTGTTCCATTCTGGAGAGAATCCGATGACATAATCCTGTTCTATTTCCCTCTCCATCACATTGTTGAACGTTCAATTATTTATACCATTCATTCTCATTTAAGGCCAACCAAAAAACTAGTCGATTCAGTTCCCAAGTGTTGATTCAACTTCTATAGGTAACTAACGCTAACCATGTTGGGCCATCGAAGAAACTCTTTTCATCTCTCTCTGATAACAGAAAGTCACTTCGATGTTTGAATCACCTTGCCGAGTCAATCCACCAAACAACCTTCAATGGTCAGCAACCAATTATCACTTTCCATTCTAGCACCAGTTGGGTCCCACCACGAAATTCTCCATGAGTTACTGATTCAACCTCATCGTCATATCGGGGGGGCAATAATTTGTCTCCCATTGATATAACGAAGTCTTGCTGATGTTCACTTTATAGCTTATAATCTTGTCCCATGTGGTCCCCATCTCCATTAGCTTGTCTTTATGGTCACTAAGTCAGAGGTTTCCAAAACCTCACAACCCATGACATGAGGTTCCAAAGTTATAGATATTCATGATCTCGCGACATCGCTTCATCTATCGGGTCATTGGAGGGACTCGGGATAGAGTCCCACTGATGAAGCCAAGTCACACTGACGAGAGCCACCAACATGCTCACCATAGCCCATTGGTCTGTCAAGGAGACATAGAGCAAAGTTCCACTGATAACAAATTATCATGCAAAAACAATCACATCAGAGTATCAAGAAGACAACATAGAGAGTCCTGTCGAAGTGACCAACTCCCATCGATAAAGGGAAAATCACAATTACTCCAGGAAGTTGATCAAGCCAATAAATTTGAGTCACATTTATCAACACAAGACCTCAAAGTGATGTGTATGACTTCAGTCCTTCAAGGAAGCCATTAAAGGGTGTTGAGTTACAACACTGTATGATTTCATCATTCCTTCCTATCATTTATCCTTTGTTATTATTGACATTTCCATTGTGGAAGTGGAAACACTAACATGGGGTTTGACTAAGGCAAGCCACTAAATAGAACAACCTTTCTTCTTTCTTTGAATGTGGAGGCTTTAGATTTGAAGGAGATTGAAGGAAAATTGAATGTCAATTATCCCTTGTTGCAATTGAAACCCTACACCTTAACAAAAGCAAAAACTCAATTACAAAATTTTCTAATAGTGATATGAAAAGTTTGTAGATGAGAAATATAAGTTTAGATATCTGACATTAGAGAACTACAAAAATAGATCTAAAAAATACCTACTAGGATAGTGGTGCCCCCAGATGAAACGTCCTCAAAAATTAGGCTAAAATTTATACCATGAGTGCACAGTGTCCTTTTTAGTCTATTCTTGTAGTCTGATTTTCCCTGTGGCATTTCAAATCTGCTATTTTTGTGTTAAAATGGTTATTTGCATCATTAGGTCAATTGAATCATTTCATTTCATCTCTAAGACATTTCTATATTTGGTCAAATGATGGTTGACTCACCTATCATGTTGTAAGTCAATCACATACCTTGTTCAAATTTGTCAAACCCTCATTCCATCTTTGCATTTCTAGTCCATTACATCTCTATCCCCTTTATTAATGAAACATTTGAGGAAAGGTGTCAAACCCTAAGGTGAAAACTCAAAGGTTTCCCTTTGCCCACATTTTATTCCTTTTCTTGTTTCTTCATCAAAATTGTATCCTCTGTTTCTTATTCTCTAATTTGGTATCATTCCTACAAGGTTTTCTACTTTCCTCTATAGATCTTGCATGTCCCCATGAATTCGATCTAGATTTTCTCTTCCAATAGTCTTCATGTACTCTAATACCAAATGGTGTAAACAAGAATTAATACTAGAATATCCATTTTTATTATTAACAATAGAACCAACAATTAGAGGATAATTCAATTCTCAATTCCATTCTGCTCTCTCAAACTAAGAAATTTCCTGCTAAAATCTACCCATTTTTGGTAATTCTACATACTCATTTGGATATGAAACCTACAAATTATTTGGGTATAACTTAAGTAGGACTTATTGTGAATAGGAAACTTCTAATTACATGAATAAACTCAAAAAAATATAAAAAGAGCAAATTTGGAAACTATCGAGAAAAACATTAAAACCTCAATTTGAGGCCTTAGAATGTTGAAAATAACCTTAAAAAGTGCCAAGCCATGCTCCAACCCAATAATTTTGGTTGACATCATGCTCAAATCTTCAACACACTCTATATAAAGTTTCAACTCGATAAAACTCTCGAGTCAAAATTTATGACCTCCAAAAGAAAGTTAAGAGATTCATCCCTCCATAATATTTATTATAATTTAGTTGAAGTAGAGTACGTGAAATGAATTCTAAATATTTTCTATCATATTGAACTATCACTAGAAGAGAAAATTCCATGGCATATCCATCAGTAATCACCTCATTTTGAGAGAGTTAATAGATGTTTTTTTAATATTTAATAAAGGAATTTAATATAAATTTTCCTAAAAATAAAATAACGTTATAATGATATAAAATGAAATATAATCAAGATATATATATTTCAATAATTATTTAATAAACACATTTATTCCTCCTTTTGAAGAGGGTTTTTATAAAAAAATTGTTAATCTATTTTAACCAAGGGATGATAATATCCTTTCTCTCCCTTTTAATTCTAAGGGGTTATTTCATAACTTTTTCTTCTTTTGAGGAAAGGGTCACAAAATATTTATCCTCACATGAATTACTTGTTGTCATCAATAGTGTGAATGCATCTACATCCCAACTTAAAATATACATAATCAGTAAAAAGAAATAATGATCATGAATACATTCACTCCTCAAATAGTTTTGTTAACATCATAATGTTTCAATTTTATTTTGACTTGATGTTCATAGAGCTTATTTCAATATTTTTTTTAATTTCATCTAAATTCACATGTAAGTTCAATGATCATTTTACACAAAAACATAATGATGAGAAATATATGCATTTCTTTATGAAATATATCATCAATTTATGATTAAAGATATAATGATAATTTACATGTTTAATCTCTTATTCTTCAACTTTATCATTTTACTCACTAATGTAACCCCCTTTAAATTTTTTGTGTAACTTGAATATAAAATTTATAAAATTATTATCATATGATCACATAAAAAATTTACTAGTGAATAACATGTGCATCCTATACTATTGGTCACTCATCATTTAGAACCATTTAATTTATATACTGAAAACATATTCCATTTTTGGTATTCATGTATTCTAGACCATATAAATATGCTCTTTTGATACACCAAATATTATTGAATGGAAACAAATAAAAAATTACCTTTAAGTAAAGTTCATACCATTTCCTCTAAATTTTTGAAACAAAGGTTTGAGGAAATTATAAATCCAACAAGGATGTAGTGTAAAATGGTTTATTGCTAGTAAATCGGTTTATTACTATTTCCAAACTATTTATAATACCTAACTTAGTCACAAATAACATCAAGGATGAATAAGAAATAAAAAATGATATGTCATTTTAAGCATCTTATTCCTATACAATCAATCATATGTACAAGACTATTTAAAGCATATTTATTTGAGGAGTTATCTTATTTATTTTGATGATTATATCTTGGAAATTATTGTATTATTCTATTTTGGGTCATAGATTTAAAAATAATAATTTGATCAATATGTATTAGGATAAATGCATTGGATTGGTAAGTTTGAGATCTTCACTTCATTTTTTATTTCTATAGTTATATAGATAAAGATTTCTCTTAGACCACTTTTTTTAATTTTTTTGAAATGATAGTATAACGCATATCATTTGGATAGATATTCATTAGGATAAATGCATTATATTTGAAGGTATCAGATCTCAAATGTTTTTTTTCATTTTCATCCTTGCTTATAGTACTTCCAATAGTGCATTTATTAACGATACGTATAAATACATTGAATTCAAAAGATTTAGATTATTCATTTAAATCACTTACTTAAAAATAAAGTCTTAAGATCATTTTAGCACACATTTTCCTTTAAACTTATTGTATTTAAATAACTCTTTTTTAGATAAAAAAATTAAAATTATTGTAGACATTGTTGATCTAATATAATTTATGAGTCTAAAATAAAATAACCTTGTTTTTAAAAGAAAAAAAAGGGGTAAAAACTTCATTGAAATCAAGAAATTAACAGTACAAAAGGATTAGGGAACGCATAGGCTCCCATGAAGAGAAACACCAGAACATCCATCCAAAATAAAAACCACCATTCGAATAGCCACCAACAACTTATCTCTCCATATCATCAGCAATGACCCTATCTAAATCCTAACAATAATCAAGGGATAACTATCCCCACCCCTCAACCTTCCAATCATTTGTGTGCTCTGAAGCCCACTTAGCCAAATAGTCAACAACCCTATTCCATTCTTGTGGAATGTGGGAAAAAGACACCACTTCCAACGTAGAGCACCTATACAAAATCTGTTGAACCACCAACGCAATCTGCCAATTGACCTCAATCACCTTTTTCTCTTGCAACATATTAAAACTAATCTGTGAGTTTGATTCACAGATAATCCTACACCAAACCAAGGCACAAGCACGCTCAATAGCCCAGAGAAGCACCAACCCATCCATAAAGTTGTTAGATTGGCAGCCTTTATGAATGGAGAAAAAGAAAATAACCGAACCAGAATAGTCTCTTCTGATTCCACCAATCCAAGCAGGCCCAAGATTACCCCTAGAGGAACCATTTGTTTTAATCTTCATAACATCTATTGGAGGAAGAAACCATCTTCCAACCCTTTTCACCTTCTTTTTATCCCTCATACCTCTTTTGACACAAGCAGAGACAAGAGTCAACCCCTGCAAACCCAATCTATTCACAATCTCATCATCACTTCTTTCCAACGATAAAGACATGTCACATTTGGCTTCCACTGTCTCTTGGGTCATACCAAAAATTATGTGCCAAACTTGTTGAACCTTCAGCCTATCCCCACAAAAAATCCTATGATTCGTTTCCAACCAAGTTTTCCAAAGGATGAATCTAGGACCAATGCACAACACAATCTGGAGGAAAGAGGCTTGGGAAGGGGGCCTACCTAGACTACTCTGAAATTCAACAAGGGAAGAAGCATGAATGTATAGGGATGTTTCCAAACCTCCCACCACAAATGCTAGAGATGCATAGAGTAAGGACAATGGAAAAAAAATGGGAAGAATCCTCTTCATTGTAGTTGAACAAAACACAAATAGAGGGACCCTAGAATCCTCGCTTCTGAATATTATCCCAATTCAAACATATATAACAAGCCAGAGTCCACACAAAACAATCACTTTGGCCATGAAAACGTGTTCCACACATGTTTCCACCAAGGGACCTCCTCCCCCCCAAACTTATGAGACACCAGGTCCTGATATCCACTCGCCACAGTGTAAGTACCCTTAGGATTGAAGCACTAAGCCAAAATATTGTTATCCCTAAGAGAATTGCATTGTCTACTAGCGAAAATATTTTGAAGCTTGGCACAATCCTCCTCCAACCTAATAACAGGCCAATCACAAGGATCCTTCCACTTAAAGCCACTTCCATCTTCCCACAAGGATAAAAATTCTTAAAATCACTCACCCTTGACCAACCAACCTCCAAGAAACATTGACAAAGATTCACCAAATTAGGAAACTGACACAAAATGGGAGAAAATCCATCCCAAGAATCAGACCAAAAGAGAGTCCCAGTCCCCATATTACAAATCTAGAATAAGCCCTCCTTGATCAACGCAACCCCTTTCTTAAGCGTACCCCAGATCACCAAACCTTTTCTTACCAGAGGATACTTGGGAAGCTCCTCTTACGAAAACCCCAGAAGGTACTTGTGAGATAAAATCTTGGCCCAGATATGATCCTGCTTCACACACCACCTCTAGTAAAGCTTTTCATCCAACGCCAACTCAAACCAAGTTGACTGCCTCAATCCAAGACCCCCAAACTTCTTCAGGCTACACATAATGTCCCACTTTACTAGGCTCCACTTAGAAGAAGACAAGATACCCACCCATAAGAATTTCATGGCCAAAGAATCCAAATCCTTCCCAAACCCAACAGGATCCACCTATAGCATGCACCTATAAATAGGAAGAGTCTACACCACAGACTTCAACAACTAAACAAGACCAACAAAGGACAACCATCTATGAGTCCAATGATTAACCTTCGCTTGGAACTTGTTTAGAATATTCTACCACACATCCCTGGGAGGTATACCAATAGAGATGGGAATACCAAGATAAGTTAAAGGGAGAGAACCAATCTGAAACCTCAAGATACCAACAATCCTTTGTTGAATAAGCCTCGAAGTATTGAAGAAAAAAATTGACTTTTCTTCATTAATCCTCTGACCAGAAGCAACAAGATAGATATCCAAAGCCTTGCACAAATTCATATCTTCTGTGATCTTAGCCATACCCATCAAAGTAGTATCATCAAAAAATTATAGGTGAGATTGAGGAGGCAAAACATTTCCCCACCTCCATCATTGGATAACACCCAACTCTACTTTACGTTTCACCAATCTCCCCAAGCCTTCAATAAGAAGAATAAATAAATAAGGAGAGAGAGGATCCCCTAATCAAGGCCTCTAATAGCACTAAAAAGAGAACAAGGGTCCACATTTATCAACATCGAAAAAGAAGTGGAAGTAACACAACACATAACCCACTAGACCCACTCTTCTGCAAAACCAAAAGCATTAAGAATTTTTCACAAGAAGGACCACTTCACTCTATCATAGGCCTTTACCACATCAAGCTTGATGAACATAGCCTTTTCTTTTGAGGATGCCATAGAATGGATGGTTTCCGTAGCAATGACCACCCCATCCAAAATTTATCGGTCCTCTACAAAACCACTTTGTTCCTCGAAGATAAACCTTCTAAGCCATCGCTTTAGCCTTTCAACAATCAACTTGTAAATGATTTTATACACCACATTACAAAGGGAGATGGGTTGAAATTCACTCAAATGATCTACCCCCTCACATTTGGGAATGAGAGTAAGGAATGTAGATTTCAAAGCCCGCAGCATCTGCTTATTCCTTTGAGACTCATGAACCACCTCCAATAGGTCCAACTTAATGATATCCCAAAATTCTTGATAGAATTCAACCAAAAAGCTACCAGGGCCCAGGGCTTTCCCTTTCTTCATCTGGAAAAAAGTAGCCTCCAATTCCTCAAGCAAGATGTTTCCCAATAGGTGCTCATTCATCTCCTCAATAACCAAAGAGGGGATACAAGATAAAACTTGATTCTTCCACCAGACGATCCTGAGAATCCTCTCTAAATAAAGAAGCAAAGAACTGCGAAGCTTCTCTAGACATATCCTTCCAAGAAGATAAATGCTCCCCCTTGTCATTCACAAGAATAGGCATGGAATTACCATGTCTCTTGGCCTTCACTGAGTTGAATAAATTAGTATTTTTGCCTCCCTCATGTAACCACTCAACTCAAGCCTTTTGTTTCTAATAAATTTCCTCGCACATCTCACATTCTTCCAAAGCTTTCAAAGCCATTTCCTCCTCTCTGAGTAAATCCTTAGAAAGACCAAACTCCCTTATCTCCTAAGTGATATCCAATTTAGCTTGAGAAATAACCTTAGCATGAAAAATGTTGCCAAAGCACTACCTATTCCACCTTTTAGGTTGATACTTAACATGTTGTAGTAGTTTGGAAAAAGAATACATATTAGTACCATAAGAAGGTCTTCCCCTTTGCCACCATTCAACCACATGCACCTACAAAGAAGAATCTCTTAACCACATAAGTTGGAACTTGAAAGAGGGGGACCGAGAAACATGAGCCAAAGTAGCAAATAACTTAATAGGCCACTGATCCTAGCCCCTCCAATCCAAAATCTTAGAACAAGTATACCACAATCCTCCAACCCAGAAACAAAAAACCAATAATCGGCCAAGTCTCACAACAATCTAGTTCTCTCCCATTCTCCTATTGTTCCAAGTAAACTGACTATTACAGGGCTTTATGTCAACCATATTCAATGCATATATGTTATCCCTAAGAAGGAAAGCAGAGGTCTTTAATATTGCAATACCACCCTTCTTCTCATCCAACTCAGTAATGGCATTGAAGTCTCCTGGAATAATCCAAGGGAAAAAAAGAGCAAGGATCCGAATGAAACTAATATGAGACCACAATAACTACTTACTAGAAAAATTATTAAGTGCATATATGTTTGAGAGAAGAATAGTTTCCCCCAACTTCAGACTTGAAGCAACCACAGAGATGGAAGACTTGGAGGACATCCACCAAAGAGGATGAATCTTCAATGGGTTCCACAGGCAAGCCAGACCCCCAACATTCCCATGAGCCCCAATATACTAGCAATCACCCCAACCCCACAACTTAGGCCACAAACCAATCATACCTTCAATAGTTAACTTAGTCTCATGTTAAAAAAAAACATCAAGAGAATGAGTTGTCACCAAATCCCGAACAAATTTTTGTATAGGGCCACTATTCAAGCCCCTTACATTCCAAGAGAGGATGATCATTTTGGAGGGTTAGAAAAATGGGAATCCAAGGTCTTAGCAGATCCAGACTCCACTTAAGTCTCCCCCATCATCTTTATTTTTTCCAAGTCCTTCTTTCTCCTAACTTTATAAGACTTCTCAACAACCCCTTCCTTTTGGTCCTTCTAAAAAATTCCCAACAAAGGAGAAGCCTTGTTTCCTTTTACTGAGTTAGATCCCACTTTCACCTATGGAATAGAATTCTCTCCCTCCCTCAACTACATATCCACAAGAGGCTCAAACCTCCCATCAACCACCAAACTCTGATTTGTTTCCTTTTTCAAAGCCCCAATCTCCTGAGAAGTCTAGATGCAGTCTGGAATAATTCCTTCCTAAACCCCATTTGAAATACCCTGCTCCAAAAGCATCATTCCTGGATTCACCTCATGTTGACTAAAGTCATCCAAAACCTAAAATCTATTAAATGTATCTCCTTCCTAGTGCTCCTTGAGAGTCTTTTGGCCCAGATTCCTATTACGAGCCCTAACAAGAACAAAGCCCTCTGTGCCAACAACTTTTCCAAGAATGGGTTCCTTGCCTTTGTCCACCTTAGGAGGATTGCGAGAAGGTTGAACAGTCTAAGACACAAAAGGTTGAGACTTCAGGAACCTCCTCTATAGATGGCCATATTCATGACAGAGATGACAACGAAAGGGAAATTTCTCATAATCTAGCTATTGCACTCAAGAACATGCACCCACACGAATTTCCAAGGAATCTGGAAGGAGGTTTTCTAAATCCATTTTAACAAAAATGCAAGCAAAATTCATTACCTTTCTATCCTAAGCTTGTTGAGAAGGACCCAATGGTTTCCCCAGCAGTGAAGCAACTCAATGCAAGATGTCATTGCACCAATATTTCACTAGAAATCTAGGGAGTTGAACATACATTGACACCCAAATCAGATGCTCCTTTGAAGGATCAAAACCTACATGCCAAGGTTTAATAAATAAACCAATTTGGTTGTGGAAATAAGGCCCACCTTCAAACATTCTATTGCAATACGCCATGCAATTAAATGTCACCATGAAGTAATTGTTTGCTAGCAACATTATTTCCAGCTCACCCTCCAAGGACCAAAGCCAATGAGCCCACGACTCTAAAAATTGAAGTGAAACCCTCATTCCCAAAAATTTGCAAAGAAAACCATGCTTCAAGTAGTACTCAACATCTTCCACAATTGATTCTGGTCGAATCATTAGGACTAGCCTATCTTTTCTTTGTTTCAGGCATCCATTAATTTTTCAGAATACAAGTACCTCCAAGTGGAACAACTCCTCCATTACCCGAATCATTTGAAAACAAATTATTATCAAAAAGCCTTAATGGATGATTTGGAGAGGAAGCCCCAAATGCAACATGAAAATACAAAGGAGATTTGACCCCCGATGTCTCCCCCAGAGCCATTACCAAGAGAAAAAAACACACAAAACCCCAACACTGAGACCCTGCTCAAACGCAAAAGCCCACACCTTGACCACCAAGAATGGAATAATGTAGAGGATGACATAAATGAAATGAGACAACAAGAGAAACACTGGCCACATCCCCCACCAACAACCAAAAGAACCTTCACCTCACACACTGCAAGCACCCCACCACTAGGTCGCACCAGCAAATCAAAGGAAAAGGGGAGTGATTTCCAAAGCCCCAAGTACAACAAGAAAACACCCCATGCAGAGATCTCCAGCCTGCACTTCCACAAACGTCCCCCAACACGCATGCATAGAAAGGAAACACTCATGCAGACCATAACACTAATGGTTGTAGGCTTGCATAGTCGACACACCCTCAGCCTGCTTCATATCATCCGTCCACCAACATTTTCCACTATTAAAATAAAATAACTTAACTCTTAAACAAAAATATCTATAATATTAGTTCAAATTCTTGCTCTCTAGGAAACTATCAACTTTATTCTTAAAAATATATTGATGACTTCAAATTCAACAATCGAGCTAATGTTTATCTTAGTTTTATCATACTCAATCATCACTAATTAAAAAATTAGAATAAAAAAATAAATATTTAATACACTGTTGATTTTAGATAATTTTATTATTAATTTAATCACTCTTTTACTTTAAATGAATTTATTAAGAAAAAAATATAAAGCATCTATGATCATCATCATAATTAATCATTATTAATTCAAAAAAAATAAAAAAAATTAATAAATATTTAATATACAATTGATTTTAGACAATTTTATAATTAATTTTCTCACCCTTGTTACTTTGGATGAATTTACTAAGATAAATTTAGAAAGCATTTATGATCATTAATTATTGATTAACATGATGTAAATATTGAAATATATGATGATTAAAGATTCTCTTTAACATAATTTATTATTAATTGTATCATTTTTAACCCCTTTAAATGACAAACCAATAAACCTCTTATTAATGACATTGTGTATAAACATTTTTAATCTTCAAATATAATATGATGATTAAAAAGGTTCTCTTTAACATAATTTATTATTAATTGTGTTACTATAATGTTTAAAGCTATTTTTAGCTCCCTTAAATGATAAACCTAGAAACCCCCTATTAATGGCATTGTGTATAAGCATTTTGATCGATATATTTGAAAGGTTTTAGACCTAAAGTTTTTGTTTTTCTTATTTTATAGATTTCTCAATAAGCATTTTAAGTAGTATTGATAGAGTTTTAAACTAATGGCTTTTCAATAATCTTAGTAATATTTTTACTTAAAATTGTAATTTTGTTTTTTATTAATTTAAGTTTGGTTTTTTATTTGTATTATAACATCTTAAATATATTTATAAAATGTGGAGAGATATAATGATAGATTATTTTGAGTTATTTTATTTATTTAATTTGTTGTAATTGGAAATGTTACTAGCATATCTATGTTGAAAAAAAGATATGTAAAAGACATAAAAAAATATCATTCTTTAAACATCTATTTATTTATTTATTTGTGATTATCGATATTGAGAGAGTTTAAAATTATATGGGTTTTCAATAATTTTAATAATATTTTATTTTATTTTATATTAGTTTAGGTTTGGCTTATTTTTATTTTTAATATAATATCTTAAATATATTTTATAAAATGTGGGGACATATAATGATGATCTTTTAAAGGTATTTTATTTACTCAATTAATATTTAATATGTTGTAATTGGAGACATTGCTAACATACCTATCTTTAGAAAAAAGTATGTAAAAGACATTAAAAGATTTTGTCAAGACATATATTTTTTAATAAAATTTATGATTTAAATAGAATGCACCAAGAGAATAATAACTCTTGATATATATTACATTATTTTTTCTAAAAATAAATATGCTAATATTTACTACACTTTTAAAAGTAAAAATAAAACAAAATAATTACCAAAATAATGAGTGTTAACTTTTTCAAGAGTAAGATTAAAAGTTAAATAAAAAATAAAACAAATACTTTACAAATAAAATAAAGTAAACAATATATATAAATAATTTATAAAATTAAAAAAAAAAAATTTATTCTCATATAACAAATAAAATAATTATATAAGTGAAAAAAAAGTAAACTCTTAAATTCACATTGATATCTCTCAACCTTTCTTAAATAAATGCATTTAAGATATCTATATTTAGATATTTATTTAAAAAAATAGATATATAATTAATAATAAGATTTATAAATTTTTTATAATATAATTCTTAATATAAATAGAATTTGATATACCTACTACTTCTAAAAACTTTAAAAAATAATGAAAACCTTTCACTAAATTTGTTTCTTCTCATATCATTTCCTTATAGAATGCTCACATTTCATATACATATAATCCAACCCATATACGACTTATAAAATATTCATATTTCATACTTATATAACTATAAACAAAAGAAATATTGTAAAATCATTCTATTCAAATATCTATATATTTGTAAGAACCATTTATTTTTATTAAATGTGAAAAACCATACAAAAAAAAAAATCGCTATAATCCCCCTTTCTTCAATAATACTTTAAATTCGTTATCTTTTTATAAATGCCAATATTTATAAAATCATTCTATTTCAAATATTTTTGAACTTATAAAAAATCGTCACTCCTTATAAAGTACATATAATTAAAAGAAAACAAAGAATTAAATAAAACTATATTTTAAAAAGATTTACACTTAATTACCTTTGAAAAAGCCTCTACTATGCTCCCCTGTTCGCCCGTCACGAACCATGCCGCTTCCACTTTTACTTTGAACAATGCAACTTTGGAAAGTGTGTGAAGACACCCATCCATACCCATTTTCCTTCACCCAATTCGGTATGAAAAGAAGCGTAATATGGTGATTCCAACTCTGTAGAGAAGTGCAAGTCCGGATAAACACAATCTAAAATAAAACATATCAGAACGGAATTAGCATTGGCCGAACTCCCCGGCCTCCTCAATTCTAAGCGCTTTCGTCGAACTTCTTTCACATCAGAGTAGTCGAACTTCTTTCACATCAGAGTAGTCGACTTCTAACACATGAGAGTAGTCGAGAACAGAGATACTTGGCAATTCTTCAAAGAAGTTTTTCAGCGAGCCCACATCACACACTACCCTCGTGCATATCATCACATCCCTTGGCCATTTCTGCACATTGTTTGCAAAAGGCAAAGCTAACACAAAATCAAAATGACACATAATAATAAATTAACTTTCATATTTCCAATTCAACTATTTTCAAATACCTGTATGCTACTGACGAATGGTTCAACAGCTGATATGTGGTTTGCTACGACTGCCAATGAGTACAATTTCTCAGAGTGCTCTAAGCTCACTATACACGGAGCATTCCAGCGGGTATGCAATTCCAACTTCTGCAATAATCTCAATTGTTCTAAACCTTCGATCTTCTTCAATTTGTAGCATTTTTTCAAATCAAGTTCTCTAAGAGAATCAAGACTTAGAAGCGCCTCCAACTCTGGACAGTCACTTATCTTGAGCTTCTCCAGTGACTTTATCTTTTCTAAATCTTCTATCTTCTTCAATTTGGGACAGCTTTCCAAATCAAATTCTTTAAGGGAAGTTAATTCTCCAAGACCTGGAAGCCCATCCAATTCTGGACAGTCATGTACCTTGAGCTTCTCCACTGATCTTATGTTTTCTAGACCTTTTATCTTCTCCAGTTTGTGGCATTTTTCCAACTCAATTTTTTTTAGAGAAGTGATTTTTGGAAGATTTAGAAGTGCCTCCAACTCTGGACAGTCACTTATCTTAAACTCTTCCAATGATATGCTTTCTAAACCTTCTATTTTCTTCAATTTGTGGCACATTTGCAGATCAAATTCTTTAAGAGAAGGTAAATTTGCAAGACTTGGAAGCTTGGCTAGTTCTGGACAGTCATATATCTTGAGCTTCTCCAATGATATATTTTCTAAGCCTTCTACCCTCTCCAACTTATGGCATTTTTTTAATTGAAAGTCTTTTAGAGAAGTGGTTTCTTGAAGACTTGGAAGCGCCTCCAACTCTGGACAGTCACTTATATTGAGCGCCTTCAACGATCTTAGGTTTTCTAAACATTCTATTTTCTTCAATTTATAACACATTTGCAATTCAAATACTTTAAGAGAAGTTAATTCTGCAAGACACGGAAGCCTGTCTAATTCTGGACAGTCATTTATCGTCAACTTCTCCAATGATCCATTTCGTAAACCTTTTATCTTCTCCAACTTATGGCATCTTTTCAATTGGAAGTTTTTTAGAGAAGTGGTCTCTTCAAGACTTGGAAGCACCTCCAATTCTAGACAGTCACTTATATTGAGCTCTTTCAATGATCTTAGGTTTTCTAAACCTTCTATTTTATTCAATCTGGGAAACATTTGCAATTCAAGTTCTTTAAGAGAAGTTAATTCTGCAAGATTCAGAAGCCCCTCTAATTCTGAACAGTCCTCTATCCTGAGCTTCTCCAGCGATCTTATGTTTTCTAAGCTTTCTATCTTGTCCAATTAATGGCATTTTTCCAATTGAAAGGTTTTTAGAGAAACGATTTCTTGAAGACTTGGAAGCACCTCCAACTGTTGGCAGACACTTATATTGAGCTCCTTCAGTGATCTTATGTTTTCCAAACCTTTTATCTTCTTCAATTTGTGGCATTTACTCAAATGAATAGTTTTTAGAGAAGTGGTTTCTGGAAGACTTGGAAGCGCCTCCAACTCTGGACAGTCATTTATAATGAGCTTCTCCAGTGATTTCAAGTGTTCTAAACTTTGTAGCGTCTCCAATTTGTTGCACCTTCGTAATTCAAATTCTTTTAGAGAAGTAAACTCTGCAAAACTCGGAAGCTCATCTAACTCTATGCTCAAATTCCGCAACGATCTCAACTCTTGTAGACCTTCTATTTTCTTGACTTTCCTGCTACCATTCAAACTAAAAATTTCTAAAGACGCTAATTCTGCAAAACATGGAAGCCCGTTTAACTCTCCACAGTTGCGTATTCCCAGATACTGAAGATTTTTCAAGCCACGGACACCTGTGATGTCCGTCAGGACATCACAGCCACTAACAGATATCGTCTTCATTGTTGGTGGCAGGGTTTCCAACTCCCTTAAATCCATATTCCCATCAAGCCAAAGAGACTCAAGGAAGGGACAACAATCTCCGCATATTGAAATCTTGGACACTTTCGTTCTCCATAGATCTATCCACTTGAGCATGCACCCTGACCCAAAACTCAACTCACTGATTGGGGTGTTCTCTATTGTCAGACTTTGAAGATGGATTAGTGATTCCGGTAAACACTTCACTCCTGAATACTCTATAGTTAAATCTCTTAATAAAGTAAGTTGCTCCAGAGAATCTGGCAAAGATTCCAACTTCTCACACCAGTGGATTTTAAATGTGGTGAAGGAGGACAAATTCTCAAGAGAGGATGGCAATGTTGTCAAGAAATTACTCCCTATCTGCAACTCGGTTAACTTGCTTAGCTGAAAGATGTAAGTCAATAGTTCCTTCAAGCTGGTCTCTGTTAAAGAGAGCTCTGTTAAGGAAGACAAAGTCCCAAGAGACGTTGGCAAAGTTGTCAAGGAGTCACTCCCTATCTGCAACTTGGTTAACTTGGTTTGCTGAAAGATATTTTCTGGCAGTTCCTTCAAGCTGGTCCATCTTAAGTAGAGCTTTGTTAAGGAAGCCACTTCTGGGAGGCGCAACTCTTCCAATTTCCAGCATCCATTAAGATTCAAATACTTGAGCTTTGTCATGTTTTCCAGAATGTGTAACTCTGAATTGATGATGAGCTCACTGCAGTTTTCTAAATTAAGATATTCTAGGAGTGTCAGCTTCTTCAAAGAATCGGGCAGCATTTTCAACTTAGCGCAACCACTCAAATTTAGGTGTCGTAGATTTGTCAACTCGCCGAAATTACTCGGCAGGGATGACAGATTTCTACACCATTTGATCTCCAGGTGCTTCAGCGATTGGAGATGACAAAATTCTTGGGGGAGGCTGCTCAATGTATCACAATATTCATAAACCTTACCTACTGATATCTTTTTCAAATTCTTGAGTTGTCCTATTGACCATGGAAATCCTCGCAAACTAGGGCATATCTGAATAACCAACTCTGTTAGCTGCAAAGGAGCCTGCAGCAAATTTTGGATACAATTAACATACTATAAATTAAAAAGTATTTCCCAACAGCCATTTTTAAAGAGCCATAGAACAAGATACTTACGTCCACATCCCGTTCCCACAAATTTTCTAAGCTCGAAGCGTCATCAAGTTCTAAAATTCTTATTTTGTTCAATGAAAGCCAAGATGGAATATTTTTGTGCTGAAATCGATTACACTGATGCCAGACCAGTTCTCTTGATATTTCGCTGTGTTCCTGATTAATTAAATCTCCATTACCAACAAATATCTTCAATCCAAGCGAGCAGGGCGTGAGGCTACGCTCTCCTTGGTTTGTGTTTATTATGATCTTCCCTTGCCGTTGGTAACAGTTCTCACCAACTGCGTTCGCTATTCCTCGGACTCGTATTGCTTGCTGAATATTCAAAACTAAAAATAAGAAATACTTTAAAGCAATATAATTGGAGAAGCTGATTACCATTCCATGATTAATAAAACCATAAAATAAGGCATTTACTTCACCTGTTGAGGGGGAATGTCGATAACCTGTTGTGGAGTCCATAGGCGATGAGGTGACTGTCCATTTGCAATGTCCCTTCCCAGATCTCTCAAGTGATCATGCATTTTTATCAAACCATTTTGGTCCTCTTCAACAAGACACTTATTGAAAAGGGTTTCCCAACCAAGCAATCCATCCCACTCTGCGTCCCATGCTGCAATGGCCGCACTTTTTCTACGTCCAATGAACAAACACGCTACATCCAAGAACATCTCCTTGTCTTGTCTCCCTAGGTCATCATAGCTGACTTCGAGCCTCTTTGCGATGTCCTCGTGGGGTATCTCGGAAAATTTATTGAATGTACGCTGCCAATAATCCTTATCAGTCCTGCCATAAAGCTGTCCCCCTAAGACCTTGAGTGATAGAAGCAGTCCTTGGCAGGTATTCAAGAACTTGTCAACGAGATCCTCCAACTCAAAAGGTGGAGAATTTTGTAAGAAATCATGCCAACAAAAAAGTTGTTTGGCATGCATGGCATTCAGAGGTTTCATTGGATAAATGGCAGAGATGCCCCATTGTTGAAGAACCTTTGCATTGCGTGTGGTAACAATAATCAAACTTTGGTCACCAAGGCTCTCCTTGGGTGGTAATAGAGCATCTAGTTGGTCTATGTGATCAACATCATCCAGAACAATAAGTACAGGCACAGGCCTTGACAAACGGATTTTAAGAATCTGTTTGCCTTTGTCTAGATTGTCAAAGCGTACATCTCTGACGCCAAGGTCCTCTACAGTGTTTTTTGTTTTTCAAGTAGCAGGCCTTTCCTATCAGCATCTCGAACATCAGACAGAAAACTAGAGCAATCCATGGCAGAGCCTCTCCTGTTAAAAATTTCCTTTGCGAGGGTGGTTTTTCCGGAGCCACCCATGCCCCAGATTGCCACAATGTGTATGGAGCCAGCAGATTGAAGGGAAATTGTGTTGAAGTCTTGTACAGCTCCATCCAAACCCTCCGGATACTTAGCAACCTCTAATGGCACCGTGTTCATCTCTTTCATTACATGATTCACCACATTCTTCACCGCCGTCTGCTCGTCACTGAACAGCAAGAAACACCAGAAGTAAATAGAATGTATGTTAGAGGAGATTTCAAAAGATAAAGTGCTAGTCAGGATTTTAATCTCAGTCGCCAATTCTTGTTAAACTACTATTTTTAAGTGACCATTAAATTGAAGAGGACAAGAACAAGGGAAACAAATCAAAGCTGGCTTAATGCAAACATTGAATTATCAGCAGAGATTTGTACATCTTTCCATAGCGTCCAACAGTGATTTGCTGCAATTTATCTATTTCATAGAGCAATGATTTGTTATATCTTTCAAATTTTATTATAAGTGGCGTCAAGTAAAGACAGCGAAATAATCACCATCACTGGGGATTGAAAGTTTCTAAAAGTATCAAATGTATACATTTATGCCATGGGTGCATCAAAAGGCTGGAAAGTCATGCATGCATAACGTGATTATGATGGTCTATAGAAATATGTGATTTTTTTGGTCAAAATATTTAAGAAAAAATTAAAACACAATCATATCAAATACAAATTAAAAAATTATTTTTATTAATTAAAATATAAAACTTTATTAAAGTTAAAGGAAAAGTGTTATCTTTGTTTATGGAATTTGCTAAGATTTAATATGAAACATTCTAATGCACATATATTGCCATTCTAATAATTGTATGCATAAGAACAATATTTTTAGACATAACAGTAATATTTATTTAGATGAGAACCTTATTTTATAAATGACATATTTATATTAGATAGTTATAGTATTTGATATGAACTGAAAATAAATGATCATGTTTTTTGTTAATTGTTCATTCCGCAATTTTTGTGGATTAATTGAGATGGAAAGATTGGTTTAAAATCACATCTTGACTTCGTTTTTTACAACCTAAAAACAAAAGTGAATTAATCCTTTTAGACCCCATGACCCTATAATTTGGAATCAATTAGAAGATTGACGATTATTTTCCATTTACTCAAACTGACCGTGATTTTCCATTTACACTATCCATACCTAAATACATGTGTGGAATCCTTGCTATAACTCACTTTGAACATGACAAATAAAGTAATTAAATTGAATTTTTCCATTAATTATTAATATTTTATTTTACTATTTGTTTTTAATAATTTAAATTTTATGATAGTATAATTCAAAATGTTTATAAAAAATTATTAAAAAAATTATACACAGCTTAATCTGTTCAATTAACCAAAAAAAATTTGTGACATCATTTTTTTTTTTTCAATCAAACCACCCAAAAAACAAAGTAAACTAAACGTTGGTACATACAACAAACAAAGGAAAAGATACCCCAAAAAAAAATGTTAAGGAAGATTTGATAAGCTAAATGAAGGACGAGGATTGTTTGGTACGTACTTAATAATATGGCCAGTATAGAAGGAAGCTTGATGAAGTGCCCGTTTCCAAAGCTGAAGTTCTGAGGTGTACCTGCTCAGGTGGAACAGCATACAACCACAATACAAAAAAATCAACTCTGGTGTATTTGGCAAACAAAAAATGTTATAAAAAATAATAATGATTGAGAATATATGATAAGGTAAATGCTGGATGAAGAGCATTTGAGCTGTACCTCTTCTTTATTTCATACTCATAAAAGGCACCTGCATACTTTCCTTTTCCTTCAATCACCCATCTTAAATCAGAAGGCTCGACATGATAGAAAATGGGGATAATGTGGGCGCCTGTTTGTAGCATAAAGTTGAGCTCCACCAAACACCAGGGGGATAGTGCATAGCGTTGAGAAAAAATGGCTACATGAATTGAAGCACTGCGAATCGCTTCTTCTAAAGCTCTAGGAAAGTAATCCCCAAGCTTTAGCTCATCTTTGTCCAAGAACACTCGCAGTCCCCTGGCATCTAGGGAATCATAGATCCTGTTGGCCAGCGTGTGTTTTGTATCTTGCCCACAATGATTTATGAATACATCGTAGGGCATGTGCTTCGTTCCAGATGAGGATGCAACAAAAGTAGAAGCAGATGGTATTAACTTATCAAAAGCAGAAGTGCGTAGGACAGCTCTTAGGCCATCAGAATCATTTCGTAGGCCATACTTGGGTTGTCCAGTAGTGGTAGAAGAGGAAGCCATAGATACAGATCAAAACAGAGGAGGAGACTGATAAAAGGGGCTTGGTGTATGAAATGTTTCACAGGCTAAGGCTGAGGCTTTGCAATAAATTAAGGAGGACAAGAACAAGGAATACAAATCAAAGCTGCAGAAATGTTTGAAAGACAAAAGGCTAATGGTATTGGAGTGATGCAGAGAAGACAGAGTTGAATTGCATGTTAACACAGAAGAAAGCAGCGAACTGACCGTGTAGCAAAGAGAATTAGAGGATATTATTTGTGCCAGAAAATCGTTAAGGTAAGGAAGTGGGGAAGCATTTTCTTTTCTCCCTTTCACCGACTTTGCGCACTAAAACATGTGAAAGGCCTTCGTACGATTCCATTTTACCTTGTCTTAATCGAAGAGAACGATAGAAAGACGTAAGCGCGGAGAAAGAGAAGATATGCCCTCCATTAAGCCGCGGAATTAGCCTCTTGATTATGTGCTTCACCAAAAAACGATGACTTAGTCACTTACAAAAGGACGTAATTGTTTTTTTAATTATCATTTAATTTCAACTTTTTCGTTTTGTTTTGTTTCTTGATATTTTTTTGGAAAGTGATTTATGGATGCAATCAAGTGGAAAGAGTAGATAAGCATCCTCACTATGTGAAAATTTTCCCTATAAGTTAAAGAAGTTTCTCTTTCATTGTTCCCAACAATTATTAGATTCCATACACTTAACAATCTTTAAAAAAAAAAAAAACTTACCTAATCACTTAGAAATGGAGGTAATTGTTTTTATTAATTATTATTTAATTTTACATTATTTTTTATTAAGGTATTTTAATGTTTAAATTGTTTTATATATAAGTTGATTGTATTTAATTATTTTTTAAATTTTTAATAAGTATATTATTTTTTAGTGATAATTTATATATTTGAGATAGAATAGTGGGTGTAGTTCTAAATCTTAGATAGATCTACATCCACAAACAAATATTCATCATTAAATTTGGTTAAGATTATTTTTAGTATTCATATTAATAAATGATTTATAATACATGAATTTAGCAAAAGAGAAGATGTACATGTAAATGCTATATTTTTTTATGTTTATGTTATAAGCATATATACATGATGATGGAAGTGACTATTCACCCTACAAAATATGCGTGTGTCCATCCATCATACATTTGTATCAATTGATGTTGTAGATGGGCCTCTAAGGAGACTTAAAGAGATTTTCTATATGCAAACAATTTTTACCATTATATTTATTATGTAGATGAAAATTGGAGCATACAAGAACAAGCTAAAATGATATTAACCTATTCGACTCTCAATTTATGCAACAATCAGATTAAGCATAAGTTTTAGTAAACATAGATGAAAAAATAGTAAAAGCTCACCAACACCAACCATTGATGTACCAAGCCATGATGGTTGTGCTCAAGGATAATGGTTTTGGTCAGGGATAACTTTAAGAAACCCCCCCTTAGCAAAGGTGTAAAATCCTAGCGAATCTTACATTTTATTTGAAAAAAATATTAATTTTCCCTGGCGAATCTTATGCACATTACTCAAAAATTTGTAAAATCCTAGCGAATCTTAATGAATAATTGGTAAAAAAAAATAATCACACTGGAATATCCTAGTGAATAATCACTAAAACGATTAATTACAATGGTGAATCTCTCCTTCAAAAATTTGTATAGTTGGTCGATGCAGTTCCCCCATATTTTTTTTTCTTTTTTTTAATATTGAAGTAGGGGCCCGGGGGTGGTAGCCACCAGCGGGGTCAAGGGGCAGTGCCCCTTGTGAGAGTCAAGGGGGCAACACCCCCTCGTGGGGTCTAGGGACAACGGCCCCAGCGCGCCCCTCGCCACTAAGCATAAATTCACTATTGAAAATGCGTTGGATCACACACAGATGAAGCATTTTTAAAAAATCTCAGTTGAAAGGTAAGACTAAGCGAAATGTTTAAATCGGACGGTTGCAAGTTCATTTCATGTGTGAATATTGGCGTGAGTGAACATCATCGGTGGGACACTTAGAGATGTCCTGCCGATACAATGATTTTATATGGACTTAGTGAATTTCGTGACTTTATATGCATGTGCCTTTTAAAAAGGTTGTTGAGTTCCAAAATTTGTTTTGGGCCACATGATCAAATCTGATTGTGTGGCCCAAAACAAATTTCGGGCCTCAACAACCTTTCTAAAAGGCTCGTGCAAATAAAGTCACGGAATTCACTTGCAGCCATTTGATTAAAAAGATAATCGATGGCAATAAATAATAAACCTATTCAAGGCTAAAACATCCCTAAAATGAAATGGTAAACTATTATTAATGGTGATATTTCCCAAAAAATAATTGTAAGAATATAAAATTACTAGCGAATATAAGTAATATTTGTATTTACAGTATAAACTACTGGCGAATCAATTCCGACGACACGTCATTTAAAAAATAATGCATTGGTGAATTAATTGAGACAAATTTATTTTTTTGTAAAAACTTGGCAATTCGGCATCCTTTCTAGCTTGTATTATTCGCCATTTTTGGAGGTCTCGATTTCAAATATTTGCTAATTGGCGAAGATTTGCCACTAAGTTTTTCCCTGGTTTTGGTGTTATGTGAGTTTGTTTATCAACTACATAAATTTTCATATGAAGAAGACATTAAAATAGAATTGGTTGAGGTCAATTATAGATTTTTTTTCCAAATATTGGATGGCTAGAATTAAAAGTAGAGATCAAGGGGTCAAATAGATTGGGACAGATTAGAGGATGAAAGTAGGAAAGTTGTCCTCATTTAGTTGGAGGAGATAGAAGGGTCCAAAATTGAAGGTTAATATATGGTGGAGAATCTCCTTGGGAGGAGTAGATGGTGAGATGGAAAAGGGGTACTTCAGAATACCCTTGAGGGATGGGTAAGTCCTTTGACCCATGTGACATGGTACTAAGGCAATGTCACATGTATAAAGGTGTAATTCCTTGTATACAAAGGCAACACCTATGTACACATTTGGGGATTGTGAATGATTTGAGAGGGGTTTGACTAGGATTAGGAATGTGTGCATGGGGGATTAGCGAGTAAATTATTTTTAACTCACTAGAATTAAAAGTGGATAGAAATGGGGAGTTAAATAAATAGATATACTTGTTTAATTTTTGAAAAGGGGATGTGAAACTTAGGTAAATAAATATTTAAATTCATTTACCTAATGTAGAATATGTATAAGAAGATTGATTAAGAATTTAGGCTACAAATGGGGTGTACGTGAATAGTGGTGAATGGTAGATGAATAGTGAATATATTAATTAAATAATTAAATAAATTATTTAATTTTAATAAAGTGATAAAATTAGATAATTAATCGGATCTATTCAATTAGCTATTAAGGAGATGGTTAAGTAATTATGTAATTGATACTGTGTCAATTTTAGGTGCTTACATGTTTTTCCTCTTTGAAGTGGTGTTATGAAGCACCATCATTTAAAGAAGAATAAAATTACTTATATGCAAAGAAAATATGCCCAAATCATTAAAAGAATGAGTCACTAAGTGGGGGGTGATGGCAATGATGAGGAAGCTCATTTTGGTGCTTGTGGGGGAAATTTTGGGGGAGGATCATTAGTTCAAAATTTAATCTGCATTGGATATTTTTGGTGACATATGGAACAAGACTATTTTGATCAAGTTAAGAAATGTCAAACAAATGTAAAGAACATAATAATTTGATTCATGCTCCTACTTATGAACTTCATGCTCAAATTCCTATTTGGCCATTTTCAATTTAAGGTTTGGATCTCATTGGAAAATATCCCTGCCTTCTTCTTCTACACATTATAATTATTGCAACAAATTATTTCACAAAATAGGCAGGTCATTCCTCTTTGCTCCATAACTATTTATACAACTTTTCGTTTCATATTGGAACATATTATTGCTCGCTTTGGTCTTCCTTCCAAATTAGATTCAGACAATGGTACACCATTTAATAATAATGATGTGAAGAAATTTTAGAAATATTTCACATTCGACACCATTTTTCAACACCTTACTACCCACAATCTAATGGTCAAGTAGAAGAAACTAACAAAACCCTTGAGAAAATATTATGAAAAAACAATAAGCAAACATAATAAGGATTGTAACACTCAATTACCTTATGCATTGTGGGCCTATCACACAAGTATCCAAACATCCATAGGACATACAGCTCCTATAACCTTGTTTATGGCACTGACGCAATAATGCCTTTAGAGCTAGAAATTCCTTCATTAAGAAATGCTCTTAAAGGGCTAATTGGCAACACCACTTATAAAGAGAAATAATTACAACAACTTGAAATGCTTGATGAACAACACATCAACCCTCTCAAGAATATTTCAGCCTATTTGAAAAAATACAATGAAGATACAATGATAATGTCATTCCTCATTCATTTAACAAAGGTGATTTAGTGTTATATGAAAATCAACGTAATACCAATGCCACCTTGGGTGAAAAAGGAAAGCTTAGTATGCATTGGTTAGTACCCAATATCATTGAGGAGAGCTATGGTCTAGACCATACACATTAATGGAAATAGATGGTACACCTCTCAAAGAACGTATCAATGTTGCACATTTGTGTAGATATTACACTTGACATCTCATTTTGAATAATAGTTGTTAGATTAAGTAGGTGGTTATCCTTTTTATCTTGCATTGCTTCATACCTAATAAAAATTATTGGTGTGTCTTGAATTGTATAGTCATTATTCATTATGTTGAATTATTACTTTTCTTGACATGCTACTCAAATCCATGTGTGTTTTGTTAAATTAGAACATTACATGTATTTAATTTTACAATTAGATCATAAGTACATTTGGTTTAACACAACACTTAATCAAAATGTAGTACCTAATACAAACATAGGTGTTTAGGTTAGATCACATAAATTAGAATATGGAGACATTTATTAAATAATCTTACTAATATTGTTTAATATATCACATTAACATATAATTCAAATAAGAACTCATAAAAACTATAGTGACGAAAAATGTATCCCTCTACATTTTCACACCTGTTTGGGCCCTCCTTGTTAAATTAAGTCTAATGTTACCTTGATTTAGTGTTGTAATGTGTTTAACACATTCACATTAAGTATTGGGCCCTTATAAACTTAATTAGCCTAGTTTTGCCTTATTTAGGGTGTTGCAAAGTGTACCTTCACACTTTCACACTAATCTAGGGCTTCATTAATAAATCGGGCTTCTTTATGCCTTATTTGGCCTCATTTTGCATCAACAAGCCTTATTTAATGCATCTTTCTAAGATTAATCTCTATGTTTACCAATATCCAATCATAATTCATGTGATTTTAGATTGTATGGCCTAGATTTAGTGATTTGGGACTCATACGCTGGACCTTGGGCATATGGGTCCCACCTAAGTTTTAGGGCCCTGATCTAGATTTCACATTAAACTAAGGATTTCTTGAAAAATGTGTCCAAGCTTGGCACAATGGGACTCATATGCCCCAACTGGCATATGAGTCTTGTTTAGCTTAGACCTAAATTAAATTCAAATTATTGGTGTGATTTTATTCTCCTAGATTTGATATTGGCTTGTAGTGTTGCAATTTCATGAAATTTTGCATAAACAAGTATGCATCCAAGGTTATTTCACTCATTTTCATCTAACAACCAATCAAGTGACCTAGCAAGTTGAATAACCATCCTTATTGAAAATTTGAGTTCACAAGAGCATTCAAGAGTTTACAAGAGCCTTCAAGAGATGATTATCAAGTGATTGAGATCATTATTCAAGTATCAAGCATCATGTCAAATCATCATGCATCATTTTTGTTTTTTGAGCTAACATTTGTGATGTAGGGTTTTATGATTCAAGCAAGAATTCAAGTCATGATCTATATCATTCAAGTAAGAGTCAAGATCCACATTCATTCTAGCTATTTCATACATGTTTGCAACATCCTATTCAAGGGTTTGGTGAGTTGCAACATTGCATATTTGTTCATTCATCATTCCTCCTTTCTATTTCATTGCATTTCAAGGTTTGATTACCAAAACGGGGTTTGCCTATCCACTAACCAGAAGAACAATAGTTTTCCCTCTTTAATGTGTGATTTGTAGATCTAGGTTGAAGATACATTGAAGAGCAAGATTGGAAAGAAGTTGTCAATTTTGTAAAGTTGTCAAAGTTGTCACCTTGTTTACAAGATCACTAAAAGACAACTACAAAGTAGAATTTAGCATTTCAGATATGAAAAACAGGATTGGAAGAAAGAGCAAATTCAGATCTTGACCTTCCAAAAAAGTTGAGGAAGATTGATATGTCACTTCTGGCGTATGATTCCCAATATGAGGATTTTTCCATATTTTAGGAGTTCCACACATATCACTACCAAATTTTTATTCCTACCCAGGAACCCTAATTTGGAACTAAACCACCCAACCTAACATATGAGTCCTAGTGAGCATTAAAATTAGCATTTTTAGCATTTCAAAGCTTGTTTCGAGCTTCTATCGGTTTCCAAGTGCACCTCTATAATTTCTCAATTTTCTATTCTGATTTGCATTCACTTCTAAGTTATTTACTTGTCTTGCATGCCATTAGGTTTTTCATGTTACTTGTCTTTCCAAGCCCTAGCTTGGTGGTGAGCTCCCTTTTAGTCTTTAATCACACCCTAGGACACCTTATTGCAAGATTTATTCCCCTCATTTCATCCTTGGATTGAGATATTTAATTTTCCCTTGAATGAACTAGGTGAAATAGGAAGTCCTAAGCCCTAGTTGCTCCATCTCCTAAAAAGTGGAACCCTATTTCCCTTCGTTTCAAAAATAAACACAAATTCTCATGTATATATCATGAAAATTTATGTACAAAATCACCACATTAGGTGTAGTAAAATATAGAATATCTAGTGTGGCCTATGGCTACTAGAATCCTTAGGGCATGGTGGTAGTGCTCATCATGAGATAGTCAATCGTGATCTATTGATGGAGCTCATCCAATCTCATAGGCCTTGTACCTCACCTAAATCTAACCCCTCCCATAAGAGTGTTGTGACACACTCCTAATCTATATGGTCCTTGTCGGCTTGTACTCTAGCTATATCCCCTTGAAATATACTCTCCCTATAATTTTTTGAGTTCATATCACATGAAAGCCTCTGACTAGCTCTTGACTATAACTTAGGTGGATTGAAGATCCTTTATGCAATCTAAAGCTATGCAAGCTTAGCCCTCGCCTGCTTCTCTTTATCTACAAATAGATCAATGATCCTTGTAGTCTCCTCATATGATGTCCTCCATCTAGTTAAGGGCTCAAAAATGTCAGCATGATACCCCATACTAAGTGGTGGCATATGATCTGCTTGCCTAGCCTAATGTGTGGGCAAGGATCAAGCCATCTCCATAGTGACTCAATGAAATAGGTCTCACCACTCTCGTGTAAACATTGAAAGATGGTAATCATAAAGAATATTACAATTGGAAATGATACATAATTATCTATAAAATAAAGCTATAATAAGCACATAATTATGTGGATCTCTAGCCTATAAATCAAGATCTTGATGTGGGATAGTAAGTCCCTCGTGAGTAAGAAGCGTGGAAGGTGTAGTTCCACTACCCTCCCTACACTCATGAAGGGCCATGCCTAATGCAACTATTGACCATACTTAGGTGACTCATAGGTGAGATGAAGGTCTCTGATCAAGGCACTTGTAGCCTCATCTCGACCATTAGGATCATCACTCATAGGCTATGGATCCTTCTTGTCCTCCTCATACTTCTCCTCATCCTCCTGTAAGTCCTCTTCCTTGTCATCATCATTTGTATCTCCATCCACACCTCCATCCTCTCTCTCATCTCCATGACCTAGAAGAGGTCCAGCATTGCCTATAGGGTGATGGATAGAGAAGACATGTGTAGGGTGTGCTCTCATCCACTAGAGCTCATATTCTATCATGCTACCTACATCATCTAGGTCTGATGTTGGGTGCACATCCTTATCCTCGTCATCTGAATCACAATAATTGACATCATCAACCATGGGATGTAGAATGTTTCCTAGTCTAGAGACACTTGATTCTACTCTCAGGGATGTAGGTTGTGGCCTAGGATATAGCTAAACTTGTAAAAACTACTACATGAATCAATCATAATTAAAGGGCATAACTATATATTTATGTCATCCCAACAAAAATCTATCTTGTTGCATCTTAACAAGCTTTCCTGTGAGATTTTTGCTCTAGGATATGGTGTGATAAGGTCTCCATACTATCTCATCCTCCTCTAGATGATCAAATTGAAACCTCTAGTATAATAGATCCCTGAACTAGCAAACTTGTCTCAATGTGTAGCTTAATGCTCGGGGATAAGCCATGGCCACTACCATAGGATAACCTATAGGCCCGATACACATGATATTCTCAAAGGCCCAAACCTGTAATATAATATAGTGTACTCTGCTATACGACTCTTAATATACAAAGCACCCAATATTATAATAAAGATCAGCCAAAATATTATGACCGTATGCATATAGAGTCTAATGTCACTCCATCTAGAAAATAGTGTGAATGAGGCCTCCATCCAAGTGGGTGCCTCATCTAATGGGTACAAGTGCTAGAGTGATGCAGAGCTGGCAGGAAAACTTCAAAAAATCACAATTTAAGAAATTTCAAACAATCTTCCAACTTTCAAAACCCTATCTTGACCATGTTTCTCTATTCTTCTTGTAACCTTGCAAATGATGTTTTCTTACCATATCTCCCAAAACCAACCTCAAACCCACTTCTCAAATAGAATTGTTGATACCCATTAAGGTATACTTTAACATATATTGAAATCTCATAGGGTCATTTTGGACCATCATCTCCAAATACCTACTGCTATATTGCCCCTTAAGCCAATTAGGCCACTTTTACAAAGAATCTATGTAAAATTATTCACTCGAACCTCCAATATCTATTAAAATACCCTCAAAATGTTACAAATTCTTAGAATCAACAACTTTCAAAAGGAGAAATGCTCACAAATTCATCAAATTACAAAACCTTCTTTTAGGCTTGTTTAGGCTAGGTTTCAGGGGGGTTTAATGGAATTGCACACACCAAGTTTCTAATCTACCAACCAACACATAAAAAAATTCAAAATAGGTCATCACATGCTCACCAAATCATCTTCTATCCTTCACCCTTGCATTTTATGCAAATCTCCCCTCTTAGCCATCACTTTTCAAGTCAAACCCCATTAATTTGCAACTAGGGCAACACTAAAAAGCCCTCAAACTCAACACCCTACTCCTAAATCCTATGCTAACATCTAAACCTACCTTATGGTACCAATTCCACCAAGTTTCTAACAAATCTAACAGTGGAATGGGTCTTTAATCCATTTTAAATGCCCTCAAACCCTCAAATAGGGTTTTCCAAACCGTTCCTAGAAAATGCTTGTAGAAACATTCAAACTCAATGGAAATTCCTCAAACTAATTCCAAAGTAAATTTAATTCATGCCTCTATCAACTACCATGCACTTTAGATCATCATTTCATAGTACAAACTCATACAGTAAGCTGTAACAGTAAATTTCAATGGAAAAACATTGAAAACTAGGGTATCTTATTGGTTTTGCATCAAATATGAACACCAAAATCCTACCTCAAAGTTTTTGAGGCCTATTTAATAATTTAAAAACCAAATGCAATGGTTTAAAATGAATTTAGAACTCCATGGCTGTTCAACTTCCTTGTATGACAACATTTCCAAAAGTTGCAAAGCAACTTTATACAATTTTTGCAAAATATGATAAAATGCATCAAAAACATCCCCATCAAACCAAGCATATACAAAATGGTCTATTATGACCTTATTACAATAAATGAAACTCCCAACACCCAAAAATATAGCCTAAGACCAAAATTTGCATAATTAGACTATGCGCCCTTGCACCATACACCCAGACTGAAAAAGAACCCAAGTCCCTTGAGGACTATATTTCAATAGATTATACTTGACCATTTCACCTCCTTGATCCTCAAATTCTCCTACATATAGTAAGCCCTTCCATTGAACTAGGTACTAAAACTTTGCATTGTTCTTTGTATTGATAAACTCCTTGCCACTTAGAAACTGCTCCATCTTCACAAACTGACCTATTATATGCCGTCTTATCTTTCCCTTATCTAAAAATTATGTTAAACTTGCTTGAAAACTTGCAAACTTACCTTTATCAAAAAAATTTTGAACTACTTTCTTTTGTACCTTTGTTGCATGCCTGAACTCACCCATTTGCTCTTACCTTTCACCTTGGATCACCTCACATTTTGCTTCCATCTTCTCCTTCAGTTTCTTTGCCCCAAGTACCATTATTTTATCAGGTTCATAAACCTCTGTAGTGATAGAATATGGCTTCCCACTAACCTCTTTTGGAACCACAAAACAAATCATTGTTGCTATCATGATCTCATCATGCTAATTTTGCATTTTCATAATCAATTCATCCTTGACCTTTTCTTGACATGTTTTTGTCACCAAATCATCAATCTTTCCTTCCAGCATTGGATCACTCTTCAAACTCACTATCCTAGCATCTTCAAGCCTTGAAGTGGTTGCACACTCTTCATTTTTGTCTTCCTTTATCTTTATATACTCCTTCTTTCCCAACATGACCACCTTAGGTGCTTTGGTTTGCTCCTTAACATCTTCTTGCAATGGTGTTAAAGTGAAGGTATTCCCATCCTTTTCAATAGTCTAAGTATTATCTCTTCTATCATATATGGCATGTCTATCAAAATGCCCTGGTCTTCCAAGCAACAAATGAAAACAACCCATAGGCAATACATCACAAAGAATCTTGTCCTTATATCCACCAATATTAAACTCAGCCCAAGATTGATCATTAACCAAAATATATTGATTATCATTCAGCCAAAACACTTTGCATGGTGTTTCATGAGGTACATTTTATAATTTTAGTTTATCAACCATTTCTATTGACACTATATTATCAGTGTTTCCAAAGTCTACTAGACAACTTTATATACCTTTCCATTGCATTTGCACGTGGTCTTGAATAGTGCCCTTCTTTGTGTTGATTCTTTCACCTTGGATGTTTTAAGTAGTGTTCTTCTCACCATCAAGTATTCCCCAACTTCTAGAGCAGAAATCTGATTAGGAGAATGAACGCTCTCACAATCATCCTCTTGCACCAACTAAACTCTTTAATCACCACCACTTGAAGTAGAAGCGTGTTTCTCTAGAAAATTCCATGTTGGATGACCAAACTGATTACAATGGTAACATCTTCCTGAAAAATGAACATGAACCTCTACCTCACTAAATCTTCCTCTAAAACCTCTAAAGCCACCTCTTTGATAGACAACTTGGTCTTTTTTTTTTCTTGCATCTTCTTGGTCTTCATAGGACTGCCTTGGAACTCTTCCTCTATTAGTGATGCCTCTGCCCCTTCCTTGTCTTTCTTGCCTTCTTTTTAGTTTCTCTTCTTCCTTAGCAGCCAACTGAAAACATTCTTCAACTGTCCTAGGCATGGCTAAACTCAATTCATCTTGAATTTGAAATCTCATAGGGCAACTTTGGACCATCATCTCCAAATACTTGTTGTTGTGTTGCCCCTTAAGCCAATTAGGCCACTTTTACAAAGCATCTCTGCAAAATTCTTCACCCAAACCTCCAACCTCTATTTCAATACCCTCAATAGGTTATAAATTCTCAGAATCAACAAATTTCAACAAGAGAGATGCTCACAAAGTCATCAAATTATTAAACCCTCATTTAGGCTTGTTTAGGCTAGGTTTCAAGGGGTTTTAATGGAAATACGCACACCAGGCCTCTATTATACCAACCAGCACCTCAAACACTTCAAAATAGGTCTACACATGCTCACCAAACCATCTCCTATCCTTCATCATTGACTATGCGAATTTCCTTTCTTAACCATCACTTTTCAAGCCAAAACCCATTAATTTTCAACTAGGGAAGCATAAAAAAGCCCTCCAACTCAACCCCCTTTTCCTAAGTCCTATAATAACATCTAAACCTACCTAATGGTACCCATTCCACCAAGTTTCTAACAAATCTACGGGTGGAATGGGTCTTTAATCCATTTTAAATGCCCTCAAACCCTTAAACAGGGTTTTCCAGACCGTTCTCAGAAAATGCTTGTAGAAACCTTCAAACTCAATGGAAATTCCTCATACCAATGCCAAAGTAAATTTAATTCATGTATCTATCAACTACCATGCACTTTAGATCATCATTCCACAGTACGGACCCATACAGTAAGCTATAACAATAAATTTTAATGGAAAAACACTGAAAACTAGGGTATCTTATTGTTTTTGCATCAAATATGAACACCAAAACCCTACTTCAAAGTTTGTGAGGCATATTTAATCATTTAAAAACCAAACTCATTTTTTCAAACTAACTTTAGAACTCCATGACCATTCAACTTCCTTGTATGACAACATTTCCAAAAGTTGCAAAGCAACTTTTTACAATTTTTGCAAAACATGACAAAATGCATGAAAACCATCCCCATGATCTACCAAGTACATAAAAAATGGTCTATTATGACCTTATTAAAATAAAAAAAATTCCAACACCCAAAAATCCAACGTAAGACCAAAATTTGCATAATTAGACTAGGTGCCCCTACACCATAGAGCCATAGTAACAACCATAATCTATTGTAGCAATGTTGAGCACACATATAGTATCCACTATAGCTCAATACAAGCACCAATGTCCTTTTTTGGAATATGGTGACCCACAAAATACTTAATATTCCATCTCATCTACCTACACATGTGATCCTTCTCTATATGAATGGTCTCACCTCAGATGGGTAATCCCAAAATATGGTTCACATCCTCTAGGGTCATCATCATCTCTCCTATCGATAGATGGAATGTGCATGTATCTTCACTCCATCTCTCTATTAGTTCCATCAACATAGCATTGTAATACCTCATGGCTGTCATGAGGTAGATCCAAAATAAACTAGTCATGCATAAAATTTCAACATCCCCCTCAATAAGTCGGATAACCTGATTCCAGAGAAGGGTGAATAGTCTACCTCCTAAACACCATCAAGCATGTGGTGGAACCTAAAATAGACAAAATAAACCATCAATTTAATATGATTAAAAATATTAACCAATCAACTAAAAGTGAAACAAAGTTTCCCTAGGATGCTTGGGCCAAAAATGGATGCCTGCCCAAGCCATTTTTGGATAGGGCCTCCTACACAATTTGGTCATTCTATGAAACATGAGGGTTTGTATTTTCTATTTGGAAGTGTAAGTTTTATTGTACAAGGGTTTTCAATATTTTATTATTGTTAATCAACTAAGGTTTGACATCTACATTGGTCTTTGATTATTTTTAATCTTCTCTTGTTGCCTTTCAATAGATAATGCATAATGTTCATAGTTCATAGTTTCATTTATTTGATTTATTTGATTGACTTGTTGTGATGTATAGGTATAAGGGTTTAGTTATTGTCCTACTTGTGATTTTCAACGCATTTTCTTTAAGACTATGATGTATTGAGTGCTTACTGCCTCTATGGAGGATAGTGGCATTTGATTGTCATCCATTATTTTTCAACACTATTAACCATAACTCATGGCTACCCCCTTTATCTATGGCTGCCCCCTTTTGATCAAGTTGTTTCTCCCTCATTTTGAATTGTTGATATGCCATTTTTCAAACATGTCATCATGCATTTATGCTCTTCATATGATTACTTAACTTGTATTTGAGCTTATTGTCTTATGTTAATGGATTTCTCTCTTAACCATTGTTGATGATGATCCCTTTCCCAACCCTTATTGATTTGATATGGCTAGGGTTTCATTAGGGTGACTATCTTCTATGCATTTGAACACAACATATTACCTTATGGGACTATTCTTCCCTCTTCAAGATATTTGCATACTTCACCATATTTTATTCTCCATGGAATTCCCTTCAATGTATCTTTTCATAGGTCTCCTTGAAACACCAATGACAGTTCAATGATTTATTTTTTATTTTAAAGGCTATCCATTGATCATATTAAGCCTTGAAACTCTTCCTTTTTATCATTGCAACCTTCAAAGTGTCTTCTAGTTGCTCGCTTTCATCTACTATTGACATTGTCTTCTCACCTTGACTATGCATATATTAAAATTGCACCTTTATTTGATCCATAGATTTTCCTACTATAAACTACATGAATTTTAATATTTCTTTCATGTGTTATGACATTTCATCTTTGCTTGCAACTCAATTAATGACTCATTGGGCACAAACCCTTGAAAATGTAGGGTTTTTATTGAAACCTTATTATGCCCTTTTAGGTTTGTGACCATCCTTTATAAGCACTTCCCTTTACAAGAATCAAGGTGGCTATCCATTCTTCATATTAATGGCTTCCTCTTTATTACATCTCTTAAAATAGTTATCTCTCTAAAGACCCTAGTTAGGTGAAGATACCAACTACAAGTCTTAAGGGGCATGCATCTCTATGCTGGAATCATGTGCAACTTGAGAGACAAGGAAAAGGAAAAGTGAATATTAAAACTTGTAGGCCATAGAGGGAGCCTTTCAATTTTCCTCAAATGTATACGAAAATATTTTTAGAAGGAATAGAAAATTGAGAGGAAAAGATAAATCCTCAAGGGGAAGAGTAAAACCCAATCTTGGATGTGGCTCTAAAGAAAATCAATGAGAAACAAGCATTGACATAGATACTAACCATTGAGGATGGGGAATAAATGACTACTCTAGAGGTAGAGGAAAAATTTTAAGAGGAAGAGGAAGAAAATTTTGTGGAACATGCCTTAAACTGTGTGGAGAATCTAGATATATGGAATTTGAATACCCTCAAACCTAATAAAGTAGGAAAAATAGGGGAAAAGAAACATGATTTCACATAGCTCAAGTTGAGAATGAAAGTGTGAAAAGTGAAGCTTCACCAACGTTTAGATTAGAACCTAAAAATGGGGAATCTTTGATTTCGAGGAGAGTTATTATTAAACTAGATAAGGTACAATGAGAAAAATATAAAATAATAAATCTATTTAAAACCAAATAAAAATCTAGAGGTAAATGATACAAAGTCATAAACAACATACATGAATAAACACACTAAGTTGTCACATATAGATTTTCGTTGACTTATTTAAATGCAAGTATTAATTACTATGTCGAGATTTAGATAGAAATTGAATGATTATTTAATGATGGTTAAATTGAAATTTAAATTTAAATTAAAGCGAAATCGAAATGCAAGTATTATGATTTGAATTATATTTATGTTTATTTCGGGGTTTGTCATTACTGATGATAAATTGAGTGCAAGTGAACGTAGGAACATGTGAACATAATTAAAGGCGAGAACAACGATCAAGTAGAGTTGTTTAGCCGATTGATGTGTACGAATAGATGGGATCTCACACACTCACATAGATGAATATTTTAATGTATTATCCGTATATCATGTTTGCGAATTGATAATTTAGTTTTAATGTGATTTCTCAAATTGTGAAAAATGCATGTGATTTAAATGATGATTTGGTTAAAATTGATGAAATTGATTTAAATTAAGTAATTGAATTACTTGTTTAAATATTTAATTATTGTTTGGAAATAATATGTTTGTATTTCAAAATTTAAATAGAATTAATTTTTATTTTGAAATTTAATAAACTTTTATATTAATAAAGTGTTTTATAAAATTAAATGCTTTTAAAATTGAAATTATGAAAAGAGGAAATATTTAAATGCAAAAATTGAATAAAATGGCTAAATGGAGAAATTGAAAACAATTAGAAAACAACTACTTACACATTGAAATTTGCATTCAATTTTGAAGTCTAGTTAACAAGTTGAATAAATATCTTCAAAAAGAGGAGATGCATTCAACAATCTAGAACTAAGAGATCAGAGAATTGATCTGGAGATCAGTGAATAGATTGTGGATCTCATTTGTATTGATAACAAAAACAATGCATGGAAAAGAGGATCAGGCTGAGAGAGTTTGGAATTAGGGAAAGAAGACACAAAAAGAAATCCATTTTTGTGCATGATCAGAAAATCAGAAGATAGTTTTATATATATATATATATATTCCTTGTTTACCATCAAAAATTTGGACTAGGTATCATATACAGCAGGAGGAGTACATAAAAATACATGGCCAGATAGAGGAAACTCATTCCCCATGCAGACACCCATCAAACTGTCTCCACATAACCAGAGGAGGGGAAGGGGCGGCCAAGGAAGGTACCAGAATTACTACGTAGCCAGAAGAAAGTCTCAGGGAGCATGCGTAGGGACCCCTAGTGGGTACACAGCCACCCAGTCCCCTTTACCCATGCAGCTAGGGAAGTCCCCCTATCCCATGCACTCAGAGAGGAAAGGGCGCGGCCTCTGCTAGGAGGTAAAGCGCAGGAAACCAGCAGCTGAAGGGGCGGCCAACCTCAGTAGAGAGGTGCGCCGAGGAGGTAAGCCAGAAGGAGAACAGGGTAGGGTGCGCCCAGGACGGTGGGAGATGATAGGAGGAAAAGAGATGAAGTAGGGAGAAGATAGGAGGAAAAGAGAAGGAGCAGAGAGGTGATAGTAGGGGAAAGACAGGTAAACAAAAAGAAGACTTGGGGAGTAGCTATAAAAAAATAAGGAAGTAGAAACAATACTGGGAGAAGAATTTTCATACACAACCAGAGGAAATTCTCAACCCAACTTTCAGAATTATAGGTAAGTTCCTCAAAAATAATAAACCAGAATCATGAATACAAAGGATTTAAATAGAATAGACAAATTTTTCATTATGATTTCTTTAAATCTATCAAAAGTATATCTGATCTCTTCGAATTTTGATTAAACTTTTAGAACATCAAATTATGATTTTTCCAGAAAAAAACCACATTGAACAAGATCAAAACATAACAGTATTAGAAAGAATTTGAATTTGAAAGCATAGAAAAACAGCTGAATGGATTTAGGAAAGGTTTCAAACCAAAAAACCTCATTTACTTTTAAATTTAAATGATCTTAACTAGGAAACAACTTTTAAATTTAGATTCAAAAATGATCTTAAACAGAGAATTTATTATTATTATTTTTATTTGTTAACAGAAAATTGTAGTTGAAACTGGTGTGAAAAGAATTCAGACTAAAATTATTTGTTAGAACAACTTCAAAAATTCAATACTATTTTCGAAACAGAGGTATTTAAACATTGAATTTTCACCATTGAAACAAAATAGTCAAAACAGAAGTAAACATGAGTTTATTTAAATTTGTTGAAAGATTATTTATTTATTTTCTGAAAATATGTTAAATAGAAAATAAACCGTTTAAATTTAAATATGATTTACTTGAAAACAACAAAAATGAACTTGAAACAGTATCAAATAAATGAGTACAAACGAATGAACATGTGCTCTTGTGTGACTATTTTATATGTATTTAATTGCATACTGGAGATACACCTTCATTAATTTAGATTATTTAATTTACTCAATGTAAATTATTAATTTTATGTCTTTTATGGATTAAACAATGAAATGAACAACTTTTTAAACTATTTTCACTTCAAACAAGTTTTTAGTTTTTTATTTTCGAAAGATTATGTTTTAGTGTTTAGACCATGCAATGATTGATAGATGAATCTGCATGCTATGTTTTTGGGGAAAGTTACCTTCCAAGACGGGTGCCGAATATGGGTAAATAGAGAATGTAGTTTTGCTTTTCCAAAACTACTTTCATTTGTCGTGCATGACATTTTACTTGGCCAAGTAATTTTTGTACCATTGAAACAGATGGATTATTGAACTCTCTACCATATCCTACTTACCGAACTTGCTTATTTCTTAAATGAATTAGAAAAATGAAAATGCTTGTGGTTTACTAGTAGTACTAGGCATGCACCAATTTCCATCTTGCTCGTAGACTACTTTTTGCTAAGCAATTTGTGTAGGGTCGGGTATTTCTTAATTGACTAATAAATTCCGAGGAAGCGTAAGCTTCGAGGTTGGGCAGAAAAAGTGCCTGATTCTTGTTCTCATCTTCTTATTGAAGATTTTATTTTGGATGGGAGATCGACAGACTGCATCCTCTTTTATGCTTTATTATTCTAGATATATGTAATGATGAGCTTATGGCGACTGAATGCCTAAGTCTTGAATTGTAAACTAGATATATTATCATTCATTGTAATTATAACTGGTATTGTGTAATTCGACACTTGTATGTTTTAGACTGAATTGTTATGAAATTATCTTATCGAATTTTATGTCGTTGTATGTAATCGACTAGTCCTTTGATGTCTAAATAATTGAGATGACGAATTATTTTGAATATAATGGATCTTATTTAAAGTAATTGTCAAATATTGGTACTTAAGATTTTTTGTACATTACATTTGGTATTAGAGTGACCAGGTTCTGCACTGCAACCTATGAGCTCATTACCCAATAATGCGTAAACCTTATCAGAAAATAAAGGTTGAAAAGTTCTTGTGCCAGAATGGCAAAGAGAAGAGAACTTAAGGAAGTAAAAAGGAAGAAGTAAGTATTAGTAACTTTGGTAATTAGGGCTAGATAAAGAATCATCCTTGGAATCAGAATTCCTAAACCATCAACTTTCGATGAAACCTAGGATTGTAGAAGATTATGCAATCAGGTTATGTAGGAAGGTTAGGAAGAATAAGCTGCACATACATGACTAAGAAAAAGAGAATGATTAGGAATGTGATAAAATTGAATTGTAGCAACCTACAATTTTGAGAGAGTCAAGAAATTTTGGGTTAGTGTAATCACTATGAATCAAAATATGTAAGTTAGAATATCTTGGAATGTTCAAAGTAGAATATGTACAAAGGAAGTATCCTCAAGGATTGGGGAATTTACGACTAGAACATTTGTGTTAAGATAAAGATCTTGTTTGAAGAGAGATGGTATCGAGGAATTGAGAAAAGACCAGAATGGTCAGAAGAAACAATTTATGAGGTTATTGAAGTCTTGGAATCAAACAACTTATGAATAATGGTTCCAAAGGGGAATAGGATTACAACATGGCTCTATGTTACATGACACTGGAAGTTGCAAGGAAAGCAACACTTTGAGTTAAGAAGTACATCAACAAAAAGGATAGTAAGTATGGATATTCCTCCAGTAATAAGGATATTAGAAAGAAGATATAATGTATTGGTTGTTGAATATTCATTGGATATCCTACTGAATAATTCAATATGCTGAATCTATGAGATAAAAGAAAACAATGAAAAATCTAACTTTGAGAAAAGTGTATTTAAGGTATGCCATGAGGTAAGGATAGGCAATGAAAGGTTAACAAGAAAGGATAACAAAACCTTTCCAAGAAGTAAGTAAAATTACTAAAAAGTTCAACGTAAGAAGAACAAAAGTTGTAGAAGCATTAAAGGGTAGAAAGGAAGAGAGTGGATTGACTCAAGTTAAGTACCCCACCCAGCGAAATTCGGTTATGACTTCTTTGCAAGTCGTAAGGACAATTAAGTCATACATTTTATGACCTCAGGGGGAAAATGACAAATGGAAAGGTTAAGAACTATGATATTTTTACCTTATGATTATCTGATCTAAAGATTAAAGAATATTATTATCAATGCATTAGAAAAGGATAGGCAGATAACTTGATTATGATAGGGAAGATGATCGTTTATCTAATTGAAAATAAAAGATATAAGAGACTCGTGATCGGAGGAAAGTGTCTCAATACTTCTATATATTTTATATAGAAAAATTGAATAATGACGTTATTGGATATAAAATATATTCATGTTATAAAATGATTTGACATGGAAGTTTTCTATGCTAGAAACCTACGGATGAGAAAAGCTTGGATATCTAAAACAATTGAGATAAAGTGTATAATAAAGTAAGATGTGATGTTAAGTGAACCACACTGAAATCTCCTTATAAGATTCATTAGATCACTTAATTACCACAATACTCTTGAATGCAACCTTGGGTTAAAGATAACCTAATTGAGGTAAGAAGTCCATTCAATAAGAGGGATACCTTAAGATGAGACTTAAACCTATTAAGTTGGATTACATATTGGAATTAAGCTTGATTGAGTTGTATATTGGATCTTGACTATAGCCATATAAAGTGGAGGAATCTACAAGCTATCAGACTATTTAACAAATAAGGATTTCATCCTTAGAATCGGAAGGGAATATTGGGTTAAGATTTTCCCATGCGATTGAATATCATTAGAGTTAATGAAACATTACAAAGATAGAAGCATAGGAGAGATGCCTAGTAAGATAAAGGAAGTCATATTATTGACAAGACTTTATTTTAAGTAGCTCTTATATATTACAAGACAAACACTTTCAAAAGAAAGCATTTATTGTCATGACATAACATTATAGAAATTTTCACTTAGCAAAAAATGTTGAAGATCTTACGGAGAAGAACAACAGAATTGTTACTTGTGCTCAAATGGAATATTGAATTGAGACTCACCCTTAAAATTAAGAAATCAGGGAGTTGAATGTTTATGCTTGTTGATTGGATATGCAATTAAATTTGTTATTATCTGGATATCAATGTTATAGAAAGAGGATTAATACTCAAAATTAGTACGAGATTAAATCAAGAAAATTGGATTGAGATAAAAGATAAATTGAATTTATGGAAATGATCTAAGGACAAAAGAAAATCTACCGTATGAATGTCCTAAGATAAATGAGAATTATCTTCGTTAAACCCATAACTATTTACATGAAGATTAATGATGGCGCAAGATCAAATAGGTTATCACTTACTCGAAGGATAGACTATTGTTGGATGTAAAAGAATCTATGTGTCCAAAATTTGGAATATACGTGAATGGAATGAGGATAATAATGTCAGGGTTAGGACATCGGATTGACAAAAGGAACTGTCAGATAGGGATCCACTATCATCTGGAAGAAGATAGAGTAAGAAGCTGCTCAGAACATAGCAAAGTAATGTCTAGTATGTCGGGAAATGAAGATTGGAAGTCATCTTTGGTAGGACCTATAAACCAATTGAGATTCTATAAGGAAAATGATAAAATGTAAGACCAATTTGATCTATCTTTGTTTAGTATAATTAACCTAATGATCTATTGGATGGAATCATCAAAGAAACCATCAGGTTTTGGAAACTCGACTTATAGGGTTTTGATATAGGTAAATAATATATTGTGGGTAAGAAGTTGCTTAGTAAATCTGAAAAGTTATTTCAGTATAGAAAATAATGATAGGGTTGTGTAAACCGAAATCTTACCATGAGACAATCATTTGAATAAATGTGCAATATAATATTTTAAATCAAATAAGTAAAAATGGTGGACTAAATCTTGAATGATTTATAATTTCTAAAATTGACGTTTGGACTATGATAAGGAAAGAAATGAAACTCTATTAAAGTTGAAAAAGCGTGAATATAATCATAGACTTGATAAAATGTTAAAAAGGAAATAATAGATAGAAGTGATCGATTGGACCTTTTTATAAGTGTCTAGGAGCAAGGTTATGCTCGAGATAGACAAGTAATTAAGGTAAAGTACTTTATGGTAAGGATAATGAATGTGTAAGTGGTGAATGGACTTGGATTATGAGTTGTCTAAAAGTGTAAGTACAAAGGAAAGGATTGGACCCATGATGTAGTGTACAATATATCGACATTCCTCTTCCATTTGGGTTATACTAAGGACAAAGGCATGAACCAATGAATTCTGATCACTAATTATAGTTAATATTAAATATATTGAACGTATTTATAGAATAAAATTCTTAAGGAGAGAAAGTATGTGTGAATCATACGAAATTTCCATATGTGATAATAAGGATACTTGAAGTAAGGTCTAGAAAAGACAAGATTACTGTGTAGAATAAATGTTTGTTAATCTTACGTAATTTGGGAAACCATCAAATTTGGCTCTGAGATTTGTGAGACCCTTTAATGTACTGGAAGTTATGAATTTCATCATTTATAGACTAGTGTTATCGAATGGAACCAGTGGACTGAGGATAGTGCTACATGGGAGGATTCTTTGACAATTGACTACCATTTTTTCTCATTGCTTTCTTAGAGTAATATTTTTAAATGCAAGAGATACTTGATACTCTAATTTTTTATTCTCATGTTGTGAACTTTGATAGCATGGATGCTATTATGGATTGCATATGCTTATGTTTGAGAACTATGTTGTTAGTTACTATTTCATTATGCTTGATTGCGATACTGTGCCTTACCTACTAAGATACTATGTTTATTGATTGAGATAGTATGTTTTAATGATGATGATGATGTTATGCTTATTGAATGACTAATAAGACATCAAGATGATGTCTCTTCCAAGAGGGGAAGGATTTCACCTATAGATTTTCATTGACTTATTTAAATGCAAGTATTAATTACTATGTCGAGATTTAGATAGAAATTGAATGATTATTTAATGATGGTTAAATTGAAATGAAACCGAAATCGAAATGCAAGTATTATGATTTGAATTATATTTATGTTTATTTTGGGGTTTGTCATTACTGATGATAAATCGAGTGCAAGTGAATGCAGCAATAGGTGAACATAATTGAAGGCAAGAACAACGATCAGGTAGAGTTGTTTAGCCAATTGACGTGTACAAATAGATGGGATCTCACACACTCACATAGATGAATATTTTAATGTATTATGCATATATCATGTTTGCGAATTGAAAATTTAGTTTTAATGTGATTTCTCAAATTGTGAAAAATGCATGTGATTTAAATGATGATTTGGTTAAATTTGATGAAATTGATTTAAATTAAGTAATTGAATTACTTGTTTAAATATTTAATTATTGTTTGGAAATAATATGTTTGTATTTCGAAATTTAAAAAAATTTGATTTTTATTTTGAAATTTAATAAACTTTTATATTAATAAAGTGTTTTATAAAATTAAATGCTTTTAAAATTGAAATTATGAAAAGAGGAAATATTTAAATGCAAAAATTGAATAAAATGGCTAAATGGAGAAATTGAAAACAATTAGAAAACAACTACTTACACATTGAAATTTGCATTCAATTTTGAAGTCTAGTTAACAAGTTGAATAAATATCTTCAAAAAGAGGAGATGCATTCAACAATCTGGAACTAAGAGATCAGAGAATTGATTTGGAGATCAGTGAATAGATTGTGGATCTCATTTGTATTGATAACAAAAACAATGCATGGAAACGAGGATCAGGCTAAGAGAGTTTGGAATTAGGGAAAGAAGACACAAAAAGAAATTCGTTTTTGTGCATGATCAGAAAATTAGAAGATAGTTTTATATATATATTCCTTGTTTACCATCGAAAATCTGGACCAGGTATCATATACAGCAGGAGGAGTACATAAAAATACATGGCCAAATAGAGGAAACTCATTCCCCACGCAGCCACCCATCAAACTGTCTCCACATAACCAGAGGAGGGGAAGGGGCGGCCAAGGAAGGTACCATACTTCCTACGTAGCCAGAAGAAAGTCTTAGGGAGCATGCGCAGGGACCCCTAGTGGGTACGCAGCCACCTAGTCCCCTTTACCCACACAGCTAGGGAAGTCCTCATATTCCACACACTCAGAGAGGAAAGGGTGCAACCTCTGCTATGAGGTAAAGCACAGGAAACCAGCAGCTGAAGGGGCGGCCAGCCTTAGTAGAGAGGTGCGTCGAGGAGGTAAGCCACAAGGAGAACAGGGTAGGGTGCGCCCAGGATGGTTGGAGATGATAGGAGGAAAACAGATGAAGCAGGGAGAAGATAGGAGGAAAAGAGAAGGAGCGGGGAGGTGATAGTAGGGGAAAGACAGGTAAATAAAAAGAAGACTTGGGGAGCAGCTATAAAAAAAAATAAGGAAGTAGAAACAATATTGGGAGAAGAATTTTCATACAAAACCATAGGAAATTCTCAACCCAACTTTTAGAATTACAGGTAAGTTCTTCAAAAATAATAAACCAGAATCATGAATACAGAGGATTTAAATAGAATAGACAAATTTCTCATTGTGATTTCTTTAAATCTATCAAAAGTATATCAGATCTCTTCAAATTTTGATTAAACTTTTAGAACATCAAATTATGATTTTTCTAGAAAAAAACCACATTGAACAAGATCAAAACATTACAGTATTAGAAAGAATTTGAATTTGAAAGCATAGAAAAATAGCTGAATGGATTTAGGAAAGGTTTCAAACCAAAAAACCTCATTTGCTTTTAAATTTATATGATCTTAACCAGGAAACAACTTTAAAATTTAGATTCAAAAATGATCTTAAACAGAGAATTTATTATTATTATTTTTATTTGTTAACAGAAAATTGTAGTTGAAATTGGTGTGAAATGAATTCAAACTGGAATTATTTGTTAGAACAACTTCAAAAATTCAATACTATTTTCAAAACAGAGGTATTTAAACATTGAATTTTCACCATTGAAACAAAACAGTCAAAACAGAAGTAAACATGAGTTTATTTAAATTTGTTGAAAGATTAATTATTTATTTTCTGAAAATATGTTAAGCAGAAAATAAACCGTTTAAATTTAAATATGATTTACTTGAAAATAGCAAAAGCGAACTTGAAACAGTATCAAATAAATGAGTACAAATGAATGAATTTGTGCTCTTGTGTGACTTTTTTATATGTATTTAATTGCATACTAGAGATACACCTTCATTAATTTAGATTATTTAATTTACTCAATGTAAATTATTAATTTTATGTCTTTTATGGATTAAACAATGAAAGGAATGACTTTTCAAACTATTCTCACTTCAAACAAGTTTTTAGTTTGTTGTTTTTGAAGGATTGTGTTTGACTATTTAGACCATGCAATGATTGATAAATGAATCTGCATGTTATGTTTTTGGGGAAAGTTACCTTCCGGGATGGGTGTTGAATATGGGTAAATAGAGAGTGTAGTTTTGCTTTTCCAAAACTACTTTTATTTTTCGTGCATGAAATTTTACTTGGCCAAGTAATTTTTGTACAATTGAAATAGATAGATTATTGAACTCTCTACCATATCCTAGTACCAAACTTGCTTATTTCTTGAATGAATTAGAAAAATGAAAATGCTTGTGGTTTACTAGTAGTACTAGGCATGCACCAAATTCCATCTTGCTCGTAGACTACTTTTTGCTAAGCAATTTGTGTAGGGTCGGGTATTTCTTGATTGACTAAGAAATTTCGGGGAAGTGTAAGCTTCCAGGTTGGGCGGAAAAAGCGCCTGATCCTTGTTCTCGTCTTCTTATTGAAGATTTGATTTTGGATGGAAGATCGACGGACTGCATCTTCTTTTATGCTTTATTATTCTGGATCTATGTAATGATGAGCTTATGGTGATTGAATTCCTAAGTCTCGAATTGTAAACTGGATATATTATCATTCATTGTAATTATAACTGGTATTGTGTAATTCAACAATTTTATGATTTAGACTGAATTGTTATGAAATTATCTTATCGACTTTTATGTCATTGTATGTAATCGACTAGTCCTTTGATGTCTAAATAATTGAGATGATGACTTATTTTGAATATAATGGATCTTATTTAAAGCAATTGTCAAATATTGGTACTTAATATTTCTGTACATTACATAAGCACAGCATAATGAACACTAGTTATGATGTATGCTTAACACAAAATAAAAAAGTTATTCGATATTATCATGTATTCCATTCAACCTTATGCATATGTTGTACTCCATTCAAATAATCAAATATAAGAGTCAATTTCATTTAATTATGTTACATAAAAAAATGCTTTAGTCATGGCATAAAATTTTGATGTATAATGGAAATATAATCTACACCATTTAACCCTAATACATAAGTGCAATAAGACTCATCATGAAAGTTGCAAAGGGGTGTAACTTTCATTCTGCAACTCGTGCAACCAAACTGAAAGTTTCAAAAAGTTCATATGGGTATGTTTAGTCTAGTCATCATCCTCTTTTACACCCAAACATGTTTAAACAGTCTGAGCTACATTTAACTGGTGAAATCCCTTAAGAGTCCAAAGTGCAAAAGGGCAGCAATATTTTACGAGCTATAACTCAGAAACCATGTCACTTAGAAAAAATATTTCTTAGGTTATGGGATCATGTTGGTCCCCTCTACAATAACCTCTCTCAATTTTTGATATATTAGAGGCATTTTCTCATGGTGCCGACTTTTCAATTGATGGAAAAAGTGTCAAATGCAAACGGGATAAAGTTGCAAAGGGGTGTAACTTTCATTTTGCAACTTATGTGACCAAACATATAGTTCCAAAACATTTTTATGGGTATGTTTAGGCTAGGCATGGTTCTCTTTCACACCCAAACACATCGAAATAGTCTAAGCAACATTGAATCAGTGAAATCCCTTTAAGAACTTCCAAAGTGCAAAAGGGTTGCAATCTTTGATGAGTTGTTACTCAAAAAATGTGTCGGTTAGAAATTTTTTATCTAAGGCTATGGGATCATGTTGGGCCCCACTAGAATAATCTCTCTCATTTTTTGATATCTCAGAGGCATTTTCATGTGGTGTTGACTTTTCAATTGATGGAAAAAGTGTCAAATGCAAGCAATGTAAAGTTGCAAAGGGGTGTAACTTTTGTTTTGCAACCCATACAATCAAACCAACAATTCCAACATGTTTGGATGGGTATGTTTAGGCTAGGCATGTTCCTATTTCATACACAAATATTTCAAAACAATCTGAGCTACATTGAACTGGCGAAATTCGTTAATAGTCTAAAGTGAAAAAGGGTTACAATCTTTTATGAGTTGTTACTCAGAAACCATGTTTCTTAGAAACTTTCCATATAAGGCTACAGGATCATGTTGGGCCCCTATATAATAACCTCTCTCTATTTTTGATATCTCAGAGGCATTTTCCCGTGGTGTCGACTTTTCAATTGATGGAAAAAGTGTCAAATGCAAGCAATGTAGAGTTGCAAAGGGGTGTAGCTTTCATTTTGCAACTCATGTGACCAAATCGATAGTTCCAACACATCCAGATGGGTATTTTCATGCTAGGTATGGTCCTCTTTTGCACCCAAACATGTTGAAATAGTCTGAGCTACATTGAACCGATGAAATCCCTTAAGAGTCCAAAAAGAAAAAGGGCTACAATCTCTGACAATATGTTACTTTGAAACCATGTTTCTTAGAAACTTTCTTGTCTAAGGCTACATGATCATGTTGGGTCCCTCTATAATAAACTCTCACAATTTTTGATATCTCAAAGATGTTTTCCTATGGTGTCGACTTTTAGTTAATGGAAAAAGTAAATGCAAGCAGTGTAAAGTTGTGAAGGGGTGTAACTATCATTTTGCAACTCGTGCAACCAAACTGACCGTTCCAACACATCTAAATGGGTACGTTTAGGCTAGGAATGGTCCTCTTTTGCACCCAAAAATGTTGAAATAGTCTGAGTTACATTGAACTGACGAAATACCTTAAGAGACTAGAGTGAAAAATATTGAATAAGACAACTGAAACGGGGGGTGTTCATCAGTTGTAACAAAATTAACCCTTTAAATCATTCACTGAAACTAATCGTTAACACTGCTTAAATGATTAAACATTAAGTGCAAACTTGCAAAATTTGAAAACCATCACACAAACACAACAACACTAGATTTACATGGAAAAAAGAATGAGGGAAAAACCACAATGAGGATTAACTCACACTATAGAAAATATCAAAACTGATTACAAAGGATCAATGCCTGAGAAACAAGGCTCACTGCCAAAACAAGGATTCACTGTCCAATAGGGTTAACCACCCGAAGGGCTCACTACCATAGAGATACAAAGAAGATAGAAGAGATATATTCCAAAGAGAAGATAATCTCGATGCAATAGATAAATCCGCCACAATTTTCTCAACCACTTGTAGAAATGCACGAATGATAGAGTACACCTTCAGCTCACTACTTCCAGAAACTCAAAATTTAGACTACACATTGATCTACCATACTCGTATCACACACACTCATTGATTCACATCAATCTTGCATCTATCTACTTTATTTATTTGTACTTATCTCTCTTGTCTTATTCACCACTAACTCATCTTGTATTTATACCATCTTTAACTTTAAAACATATCCAAAATCGATCATCCAACACTAAATTCAAATTATGTCAGTGCAAAAACACCTTAGAGTTGAATTACAATGAGGGTGACCCAAAATCATGCTTGCTAAGGACCCAAATAGATCCAACATGCTTCATCAACTATGAAGATAGTGGTCAACACATTGTCAGACAAACCAATGTAAAACACATAGAACAATTGAGCACGATCCTTCCAGATACTGAAATTATCTTCAATACAATCATAACAACTCAACTCTATAATCGCAAGTCATAAGACTTTACCAACGAGAAATCCAGACCATCATTTCTCCCATACCTCAACTAGAAACATAGAAAACCATAGTTCACAACTGGTGAACATAACTCCCACTGTACAATGAATCAACAACCAAAAATCTGGATATAGCAGAAAACAACAAACATAATCAACATATCTAAATCACACAAACATAGGAAAATATCCTAGAGAAAAACCCGAAAAAACCACTTTAACACCTACAACCTTTCTTCAATACAATTTTCTCAATATCCTTGACATGAAAAGCTAATAACCTGCATCCATGACATCAATGATAGTACCAATTGGTTGATAACCAATTGACAAGTTGACATCAATGACAAAACCTTCAATATTTTCATTCTTGCAACAATCTCCCCCTTTGTCATTGGCAGCAACACATGATGTGAAAAACCATCAAAGACAATATACTAGATCTGAATACACTTCTCAATATTTTTCTTTCTATTTCTCCCCCTTAGTAGATAATCGTTTTTGCATTCTTCCTCTCCCCCTTTGACATCAATTGCAAAGGAAAAAGATATTTTATATTAATTTCCCCTTTGACATTATAGATAGAATACATACAATGACAACACATGACACTACCTACTCCCTCTAAGAGGTAGCCACCAAAACATCAATCCAGAAGAAAAATAGATCCATAGATCCACCAGACCGATGCATATCCATATGCATGTAGTTTAATAAAGGAGGGGCAATGACCCCTAACTTCTCCCACGAATACTCAAAATTATCTTTAGGAAGAGCCTTCATGAATATATTAACAATATGATCCTTTTACCAAACATACTCAAGCTTTACTTCATTCTCCAAAACCTTCTCCCTTAAGAAATCATACCTAATAGATATATGTTTTGTCCTCGAGTGCATCACTGGATTCTTTGAAATGTTAATTGCACTTGTATTATCACAAAAGATAGAAATATGATCATCATACACCACTGTGATATCCTTCATTATTTGTTTCATCCATAGAACTTGTGTATGTAATAAGATGCAACAACAATATACTCAGCTTCAACAGTAGACATGAAAACCGGATCTTCTCTAACCTTTCATACCAAGCTCTAGGACCTTGCTTCAACACATATAAAGCTTTCTTCAATCTCCACATCATATTTGGTTGATTTGACAACTAAAATCCTTTACTACACATCTATCCAACACTCAAGATATTATTCCTTAAACCCTTAATCTAGTAGACATCATCAGTATTATGCTTGCCATCAAAACTTACTAAACCTATCCCACAAATTTTAGCATTAATATCATCTCCAAACATAACCAAGCCTCCATCATATTTTTTAAGTTTAACAAACTTACTCTTATCACCACTCATGTGATTTAAATGGCCACTATCAACAACCCAATAGTTATTTTCTTGTTTAGCATGTAAGGAAGAGATTACAGTACCTTCATTTTCTTTTTCTTCAGAGGGCATTCCTTCACCTATTTTTAAAAATTAGGAGAAGTAGGTTCATCTTTTATAGCCAAGAACAAGCATTCATTGTCATCAAGATCTTCATAATCATAATCCTCAACAGATATACTAGAACTCTCTTTCACATAATATGTTTTTTTGATCTTCTTACCTTTCTTTTCTTTCTCATATCTTTGTTTATTCCTCTTAGCTCTTTCTAGACACCTTGCAGCATAATGACCTATTTCTCCACAACTAAAGCATTTAAAGGGTAACTTAGCTTCATACTTGTTCGAGCCTTTCCTCATCCTTCTCACAAAGTTAGCTTCTACATCATCAAGATTTTGTTCATTCAGATCTTCTGCTTTTGTAGCCTTAAAAGCCGTCTTTGATTTGAATCCATTTCTCAAATTTGGCTTCCTCATCTCATAAGATTTTAGAGATCCCAACAACGGACCTTTTGTGTAAGTCTTATAATTTCTATACTTTGTTTAATAACACACACCTTTTCATTGTAAGCATCATGGAGAGTTCTAAGAATCTTATTTACAATCTTGGTTTCATCTATAGTAGCACCAAGTCCTCACATTCAAGTTACTATCTCATCCAATCTCTATACATAAGCTTTAACATTCTCATCTTTAGACATATGTAGGAGCTCAAATTGTGTTTCCAAATTCTGCAATTTTACCACTTTGACCCTTTCATCACCTTCATGTGCCCTTTCTGAATCATCCCAAACCTCCTTAGTAGTCTTCAAATTTTGAACCTTAATCAACTTAGAATGTACAAGACTATTCTTCAAAATGTATTTTTCCTTATTGTTTCCTTCATATGCTTTGATCTCACCAGTCCTACTCGAATCATTAGCAGGAGGAGTGTAAGGATTTTTATAATCTTTCTCCACATCATATCCACAATACTCTAGATATTCTTCCATTAGTATTTCCCAAATAACATAATTAGTTCCATCAAACCTCAAATGATCATAAATAACTTTTCCAGCCATCCCAGACCTTCCTTAAGTGGTTAAAATCTACTCCAAGGAACCAAGCTATGATACTAATTTATGAATAAGACAACTGAGAGGGGGGGTGAATCAGTTGTAACAAAATTAAACCTTTAAATCATTCCCCAAAACTATTCCTTAACATTGCTTAAATGATTAAACAATAAGTACAATCACAAAAATTGAAAACCATCACATAAACACATCACTATATTTACGTGGAAAACCTATTGAGGGAAAAACCATCATTAGGATTAACTCACACTATAGAGAATATAAAAACTGATTACTATTGATGGTGAAAATGACACAAACAACTTAAAACGAAATATTTCTACTCTATTTCTCCTGAAAAAGAAAGACAACATATACCAACCTAACTCCCAAGGTCCTGTTAGTTGGTTCTCAACTGTCTGATGTCACTCAATTGGCCAATGCAACTATAATGTTCAAAATTCCTTTACTAGTGATAAGGAATACATATGATATTAGATTCATCAATCCATGTCTAATGGAGGGGGGGTTTTAAATAAACAGAAAAAGATAGATCAAGGCACAAATCAATAAAATATGAACAAAATTCTATAACATCCAGACATATATTCCTAACAATGAGTGTTTCTTAACCGATCAAAAAAACCATAACATGATGCAACTCACAGAATAGTCCATAACATTGCATACATTTACAATGCTTAGTTTAATCATCACAATCATTCATCATAATACCTCAAGATTCAAAAAGACAAATTCTTCATTCGTTGTCAATAATATAGATCAACAAACATGCAACAATTCCATCCATAAAAAATTTAATGAAATAATATTTGAAATATGGTTTCCTCTATTGATTCGCATCAAATAAGAAACATTTATGCTTCAACAAACTCACTGGAATACAAACCGATTATGGTTCATTAACCTCATCCAAGAAATTCAAGTCCAACATAAGAAACTATATATAAAAAGGTGTATCTAAATTCAAATTGAACTTAAAACAAAGTTTTTATTTTCAACGCTATAAAAATCCTAACTGCTATTATCAGGTGGCTAATTTCTACTTTCATTAGCCAACCTTTACAAAATGGAGTTCAAAATTACATATAGGCATGCTAATCACAAATCCCTCTCAATCAAAAATCTAGATCCATAAATCAAGGAACTGAAACTTCTTCAAAAACTTGGACTGGCTGATCTTTAATTCAATGTCGATTGCCCTGTGAAATAGGAGAGAAAAGGGGGAAGTCTTGTGCCCAAAATAGATCATCTTGATGCCAACTCATTCCTATATAGTTTTCTCAAGGAGGTATTCATCATAACTGGAGAAGACTTGTTGAAGAATATCAACATCTGGCCCATCAACCCAGTTGTCCTCAAATTTCATCCTCTTCAACTTTGTACAAGAAAATTCCTTCATATCTTTTAGTTTAGTCAACTCTCTCCTAGCAGCCTTCACCTCTTCCTTAACATCCATTAGTCTATCTAATAATAGATCCTCTCCATCGTCCTCTTTCTACATGAGCTCTTGAAACCTATTGTTACATTTCTCCTTTAATTGATTTAAAGGCATGCCCTCCTTAACCAGTATGTCCACATTGACTAAAATAGCCACACTAGCTTCTAGTTCATCAAGCTTCTCATTCAAGTCCTTATTAGCATCTTGAATTTTTTTCCTATTTTTATATATAAAATCGGACCTAAACCAGATAATGTTTGAGGCTTTTTCCCAGAAATTTGCATTGTCTTCCTTGAGGATTGAATACTCAAGAAGAGTTGACTTTGGAAATTTATTAATATCCTTTATTTTTTGAATGTACCCCCTATACTCCTCCTCCTGTTTCCCTAGAGTTTCAGTGTGGTGACTCATTTCCTCTATCAACTCCAATGCTGCCTTATGAATTTTAAAACTACTTACCAATACTTCACCTACTTCCTGGTTAAGCTTATACGTCCACCTATCCATCATCCCTGACTTACTCCTCATTTGTACCAGGTCATCAACTTCTCTTTTACTGAGTAAGACTAGTGTTTCCAAGGCAACACCTTGTTGTGACATGCGGGTGGAAACATCTCTCAAGAATGTATGTAGCTAATCCAATTGAGCCTCAAGCTCATCCTTTCTTTGTTTGTCTTTGATTATCCCGGATTTTCTGGATGAAGCTACAACATCAATCAGATTCATATGTTGATTCCTTGTAGGATTCCCTAAATTGACCGTGCCTAGTTGATAATCGCCCACCTTCATATCTCCTCTATTCTTGTCCACCACTGAAATTGCACATTCTACAATGATTTTTCTTACCTCAGTGAGCCTTGTGGAATATAGAACTTTGGCCCTCTTCTTTTCTATCTCTTTCATCATTTCATCCCAATTCAGAGGTTGTGGTGGAATTGTTTGTTTCTTCTCAAAATCAAGCTTCAACCAGGTAGGAGCACTTGGAGTAGTGGCCATTATTGTAGAGGAAGAGGCAACAGTTGTAGAAGATACTGGCTGCAATAAAGTAACTCTAGGTTGAGAATCAACCTCCTGCACATTTTGATTTTCCTTTTCCACATTCACTTGTACTATCTTTTCAACCTCTTCCCTATTCCACTACTCCTGTAGCCTTTTATGTTCTTGTTCCTTTTTCAATCGTTCTTCCTCCACTTCAACTTTTCCACTCGATTGCTCTATAGGAGGGAGTTGTGTAGATGAATCACCCGTAATTGATGTTGAGGGCACCGGTCCTATTGGAACTTCTTCTTCATGTACCTCGGGAAAATCTTGGGCTACACTGTCAAGCTCAAATTCCTCAACATCAAGAGGGAAGAATTCCAAGGGTTCCTTGGGAAGTATTTTCCTCTTTGTTCTCTTGTACCCTCTCCCTTTCTTGGAAGTTTGACCCCAAAGAGTTTTGGTTCTGAGTACAACCCATTGGATACTCCTATCCATAACTAGTCTTGCTATTTGTTTAATATCAATTGTCTCCTTCGTATCCCAATCCAAAGGATCCAAACTTTTAGTACCTACATTTAGTACCTCATATGAGGGATCCAACACTACCCCATCATCTGATAGTGTTTCAGGAATGTCCACTTTAACCCCAAATTCCACCATAAGTGGGATAGGCAACCTTTCATAATTCCTCTTCCTCAGGTCATATTCATCCTAAAGATCACCCCAGAAGTCCTCCAATAGATTAAAGTGCCTATCCAAAATGGAAGCAAGCAAGGCATTCATCTTTTTCCTTGGATCAAAGTGTTTCCGAACAATATACAAGCCTAATTTCAAATGCATCACTTCCTTGAAAAAAACCTTAGCTCCCACAAGGTGTGGGAAGCTATACTCACCCAACTACATCGGGAACTTATGGCAATCGGGCTTATGCTTTATAACAAATTTAGCATTCACCCCCAAGGCTTGGTAAACAAATTCCATAAAAATCATCAAGTTGCTCCAACATCTCAGGAGTAAGTGAGGATCACCATCAAACCCAACCAACCTGAAATAGGTAAACTTGGGGTATTGGATATACCAAGACCCCCACTCTGTAACGAATGCCATAACTTCCTAGCTCAACCAATACCTTGCATCTCCTATAAGTTGGTTAATAATAACATATAGAAATGCATCATTAACTCTTCTATAATGCAGTTCAAAAATTTGCAAGGAGAGCTGATCATAATGATTGCATACTTTATTCTATCCATCGGCTTCTCCCAAAACCCCTATTCTATTTAAACCTAGAAAAATGCCTCTCCTTGTTGCATAGATGACATAAGAGGTCATAAAGAAACTCTTGGTTTCCCTCACTCTAATCATTTGATTATGTATTCATTCTGACACAATCATGGGCCAATCAAACTGTTTCCTGCCATCTAAGATTGTTTGAATGAATGGAAACATCCATTCCTTATAGTTGAAACCATCCCTTTTTCCAAAGACTCTGGATAACATCTTTATTATGTCCCCAACCTCCTTTTAGAATTCTGCCCTTTTAGGCTGATCTACAAGCTTAGTTTGAGACTTTTTCTCAGTCCTCAACCATTTTTTATTCAAATGAGCTTTGTTAGCTTCCTTTTTATTACTATACATTCTCAAAGCCTTCGCCTCATTGAGTTGCTTAGGATTCCTTGGATTGGGCACATTGAACATAAATTGGAACATTTGGGGAGTCAAATCAATGATAACATTGCCTTGTGAATCCACACACTATCTAGTAGCTAGATTATATGCTCCAAATGTTGTCATTATCAGTTCAAGACATTGGATTGATAGAGGAAATATAGTGATGTGAGCCAAGCCAAACTCAATTATTCTTTGTGTCCTCCCTATTATCTCTTCAACAAATGTTTTAGAGTACAAATCCTCATAATGGAACGGGCCCAAATTTGTATCAGTTATGTTTTCCCAATCAGACTCCACCTTGCTTGCAGTGATGACAAGACCCCGATGATTATACCTCAAGGTATAAGGGAGTTTCTCAGGCTTAACCTTTTTAGGCTTAGTTGCTAGTTTTGAAGTTTTTGCAGGATGACTCCTCTAAGAAGCCTCACTCGATGCTCTGAAATTCTTTAATTTCTAGAACAAAACCACAGATTAGCTCCACAAGTATAAAAAAAAATTGGTTTAGAGATCTTACCCTTCATAAACACCGGTAGCGAGAGACCAGACAAAAGATATCCCAAAAAGTGCCTTTAAAACATTGTCGGGGGTGGGACCAGAATAGACATTGAGCTCTCAACAAACTATATGGCGGGATTAGAGATGGATTCAGAATAGCAATCTGTATCGGAATCAGAATGGAAACCGCTTTGGTACAATGAAGAAATTTTCTAGTTCTGGTTCCGACTGCATGAACAACATTTCGAAAGTCTATCTCATATCGGAAGCGGGATCAGATACAGAATGGAAATGGTAATCGATACTCATTACAAATCAAGGTGTAAGATCGAAATCGATTCTGGATCTGGTTCCGATTCCACCAACAAAGAAGGAAGGAAAGAAAGAACCAACAGAAAAACATCGAGAACGAAACAAAAAGAAACAACACTACCCCCAAAACCAAAAAAACAAACCAAAAAGTGGAGGTGGAGGCAGGATGGAAAGAAGTTTGAGACTGAATATAAATCTTGGACTTAATATCCATTTTGGATCCGGCTCTAGCTCCAGGGAGGAAAAAAACAAAGAGAAACCCAAGAGGCCAATAAGGAGACAAGCGGGACCAAGATCAGAATGGAATACTCTAAACAAGTTTCAAACCTGATTCCGTTCCAGTTTGGTTCCGCCAGAACACAAGAAAAACAAAGTATTGGAAGAAAGAGAAACTCTAAACTTTGTTGAAAAACAAACAAGGACAAAACAAAAAAAGGGGGACCCATTTTGACCAAGGAAAAAGATGGGGTGGTTATGCAGGGCATAACAATTATAAAGGATCGCGTCCTGAGAAACAAGGCTCACTACTAAAATAATTACTCATTTTCTAGATAAGGACTCATTGTCCAATAGGGTTAACCACCTAGAGGGCTCACTGCCAAAGAGATACAAAGAAGATAGAATCTAGATATGTTATAGAGAGAAGATCATCTGAATGCAATAGAGAAATCCACAACAATTTTCTCAACCAGTTGCAGACATGCATGAATAATAGAGTACACCTTCAGCTCACTACTTCTGAAAACTCAACATTTAGACTTTGCACTAATCTACCACACTCACATCACACACACTAACTAATTCACATCAATCTTGCATTTATTTGCTCTATTTCTTTGCACTTATCCCTCTTGTCTTCTTCACCACTAAATCATCATGTATTTATACCATCTTCAACTTTGAAACATATCCAAAGTCGGCCATCCAACATTAAATTCAAATTAGGTCAGCACCAAAACATCCTAGGGTGGAATTAGAATGAGGGAAACCCATACACACACTCAAGATGAGGACCCAAATATATCTAATACACCTCATCAACATCGAAGATAGTGTTCAACACAAGGTTGAACAAACAAGTGTAAAACACATAGAACAATTAAGCACGGTCCTTCTAGATACCGAAATTATCTTTAATACAATCATAACAACTCAACTCTATAATCACAAGTCATAAGACTTTACCAAAGAGAAATATGGACCAACAACATTTCTCCTGGACCTCAACCAAAAACATAGAAAACCATATTTCACAACTAGTGAACATAACTTGCACTATACATTGAATCAATAGCCAAAACTCTGGATATAGCAGCTTCCAAAAAAAATTATCAACATATCTAAACCACACAAACATAAGAGAAAATCCTAGAGAAAAACTCGAAGCAACCACTAAACACCTACAACCTTTCTTCAATATAATTCTCTCAATATCCTCAACATGAACATCCAATAACTTGCATCTGTGACATCAATGAGAGTAGCAACTAGTTGATAACCAATTGACCAGTTGACATCAATGACAATACCTCCATTCTTTTCATTCTTGCAACACAAAAAGGTAGAAATCTTTGACAAGCAATTACTCAAAAACCGTGTCTCATAGAAACTTTTTTTGAGGCTATGGAATTGCGTTGGCCCCACCATAGTAACCTCTCTTAGTTTTTGATATTTCAAAGGTTTTTTCTCATGGTGTTGACTTTTCAATTGATGAAAAAAGTATCAAGTACAAGTAGTGTAAAGATGCAAAGGGGTGTAACTTTCGTTCTACAACTCGTTCAACCAAACTGATAGTTCCAACATGTCTGGATGGGCAGTTTAGGCTAGGAATGGTCATCTTTCACACCCAAATATGATGAAACTTGTAATGCATGAAGTATACTTAGAAATCATGAAGCATACACATGAACACATGAAGTGTACATAGAAATTCTAGGGTTTCATCTACCAGTTATGAGCCTAAAGGAGTTGCATGATGGAAAGGATGGCAAGCTTTCGATCAAACACCTATTGCAAAAGGGATCTCAAGGTATTTTACACGCATCTAGAAAAATTCATCGCCAACAATTCACCAAAGTTAGTAATTCACCGTCATGGAAAATTCAACGGTGGAAAGTTTACCACCAAGTAAAATTCATCGCGAGCAATTCACCAATATTTTTTAATATATATTTCAAAAACTTGGTGAATTGCTAGCGGTGAATTTTATTGGCGGTGAATTTTTCATCAGTGAATTTTCCATTATGATGAATTGCTAATGCTGAATTTTATTTCGATGAATTGCTAGCAATCAATTTTCTAGATGCCCTTTTAAACACATCAAGAGGGATATGAAGGTATTTATATCTCATCAGAAAATCTCCCAACATTCAATCTATAAGATGCAAATAAATGGTATGATCTTTCATCTCATATCTATCTGTTGTTTGAATGTTGTGAGGTTCTTTCAAAAAGGGATATCAAAGCTTTTGAAAGTATTTAGGGTTTTCAAAAGAGTTATTTTCAGATGCATAATGGGGATGAGTATTCAAGGATAGGTTATAACTCTTGAATCATCAACCATAATGACTTTTTAAACCCCTAGGGAATAAAAGCTTTTTAAAGATGAAATAACATACAATTTAGAAGGTATAGGGCTCCTATAGTTGGCAATGTGTTAGATGGATTCTATGGAGGCATTTTAAAGTTGAAGACCATTGGAAAACGGCATGCATGAGATTCTATGAGGAATGACAACACCTATGTTGATCCCACAATACTGGTTTATAATTCTATTGAGGAAGGAAAATTGCAAAAACACTCCCATAAAAAAAAATTGGTTTTTGGGGATTCACACGAAATGGGTTCGCTCGAACCCTCCTTTAAGTGAACCCTCTTTAATGATGGGACCCACCTTTTGGCACATTTTTTAAAATGAAGAAAAAGGAAAGTTAAAAAAAAGGGAGGTTCGTATGGACCCCCATTTGAGTGAAACCCCCTTTGCTTGAAAGTGTCAGGGGGTTCACTCGAAGGGGGGTCCGTACAAACCCCCTTTCTCCCCCATTCTCCCCCTTCTCCTCTTCTAACAAATCTCTGCAAAAAAATCCTTTTGAAGCTCGGGTTGAGGATGAAAATGGAGGAGACTTCAAAAACCTGACTAGATGACAGTAGTCCTTGGAATGTGTTATCCAACGAATATAATTTTAATATACTTTGGTTTTATTATGTTTTTTTAGTTTGATTAAACATAGGTTTTTCACCAAAAATCAAGCTCTTTGTTCTACACATGTGGAAAAATAACAAATTACCAAAAAAATGAAAAATATCACTGCACTAGATATTGATGTCCCTGATCCAACAAAAAAAATTTGAATTTTCATACATAATAAAAATTATTTTTTAGCCAGTTGATAGAATTGGCTATGGCTGCCAAGATCTTGAGACCAAATGGAAAGCACAAAAGAGAGAGATGAATATGACAAGAATAAAGTATATTCTCATCAATATGTTTCAATAAGATAACATGATTTTTTTTACAATGAGAGACCCCTTGGTTATATAGCCAAGGTGAGTACATAGGAGGGCATAAGATTACGACAAGTGTCATAATTTTATGACATGAAAAAACTTTGAAAATCTATCACTCCACCTAAAGTGGAAAGTGATAATGTGATAACCACCACAAATAGTCGATCACCCACAAAAGGTGGAGACGTAATCACATGATATGTCCACGAAAGGTGGAAGTGAGAAAGTAATAACATGATAAGTCCACCAAAGGTGGAAAATCTCCAACTACCTCCCATGTGGTCCCTAAGTAAACTTAACTAAGGTGTAATGATGACCTAGGACAAGGTACAACACATTTAATTACACCAACACCCCCCCTTAAGTGCAAATTAGGGAGAATGTACACAAAAGAAAACAATGCAAGATGGGTCCTAACAACTAGGCTATGTTAGGTACCCATGTACAAATGCAAAGAAATCTCTCAAAAATGGTGAAAAAGAGAAAACCCATTGGGACAAAACTCTTCCCCAAAAAAGAGATGAAGGATACAAAAAAGAAATGGTCACAATGATGTATGAGAAGGTAAAAACTCCCATGTAAGGAAAAAGACCCCACCATAAGAGAGAAGTAGAATAGAGACAAGGCAGCCCCTCCTCAATGAAGAGTCTCCTGCAATGATGGTAGAAGCTCGACATTGAATGCTGAAGATGATCCAAACTCGTCGAACAACATTCCTCCCCTTAGGAAGAAACAAAACTAAGAATGTATGCAGGATGTCAGAATGATGTATGATGTATGATATCTCTGAAGCATGCTCAAGTATCTCCATGTCGATGCCAAAAGCTAACACACTCCAAACAGGCATTCTAGGCCACACTATTGAAGAGGACAATCCAACATCTAGGAGAGATGAATGTAGAAAATGATCCAGAGACAGTGATTCCTCCTCTGAAAACAAAGAAGACTCCTCAAATATTGTCCAAAAGTATGCACACTCATGTCAAACTACAAAGAATGATCATGTAGAGAATGAACAAGAGGGTCAGAGTGTTCCCTCACAACAACTAAAGAAGGAGAATCTTCATAAAAGAGAAGATGAATGTCATCAATGGTGTCCCCCAAATCTGCAAGATGAGACTCCACAAACAAGTCTGAAATACCTATCAAGAAGTCATCCAAAGTAGCCATATCTAGAAGATAATGGAGATCCCACTGCGCTGAATCACAAGGAGCTAAAACTATGGCATCACAAGCATCATCAACTAAAACAATAGATGGAGGAGATGAAATGCATGGCTCAAGTATTGGATCTTATGTGAGAACTCCCAAGTTGAAGTAGCCAAATGTCTCCTCTGAATCATGGTTCATATGGTCAACAGCCAAAGGAATAATGTCACCATCAGAAGAAAAATCTGCAAAGGTATACAATCAAGATGAATGATCAACCACCCCATTAGCAATGATCTCTCTACTCTCCAAGTCTCGAATGATGACTTAATCAGGTGTGAACTCCACAGTTCTCCCATCTCCACCATGTGTAATCTGATATATGGAAAGAAAATTTTTCATCAAATGAGGAACACACAAAACATCCTGAAAAGTGTTGTCCCCAAAACTAATAGATCCCTTCCCAATTACACTCATGTATGTACTATTTCCCATCAAGATAGGAGACATAGTACAAGGCTGAAATGAAGAGAAGATAGACTACAAAGACATCAATGACAGTAGCAATTGGTTGATAACTAATTGACAAGTTGACATCAATGACAACACCTTCAATCTTTTCATTCTTGCAACAATCTCCCCCTTTGTCATTGGAAGCTCCACATGATGTGAAAAAACATCAAAGACAATATACTAGATCTGAATATACTTCTCAATATTTTTCTTTCTATTTCTCCCCCTTAGTAGATAATCTTTTTTGCATTCTTCCTCTTCTATTTTCCACATTCTTCCTCTCCCCCTTTGACATCAATGGCAAAGGAAAAATATATTTTATATTGATTTCCCCTTTGACATTATAAATAGAATACATACAATAACAACACATGACACTACCTACTCCCTCTGAGAGGTAGCCACCAAAACATGAATCCAAAAGAAAGATAGATCCATAGACACACCAGACGGATGCATCTCCATATGCATATAGTTTAATAAAGGAGGGGAAATGACCCCTAACTTCTTCCACAAATACTCAGAAGTATCTTTAGGGAGAGCCTTCCTAAATATATTAACAATATGATCCTTCGTGAAAACATACTCAAGCTTTACTTCATTCTCCACAACCTTCTCCCTTAAGAAATGATACCTGATAGATATATGTTTTGTCCTCGAGTGCATCACTGGATTCTTTGAAATGTTTATTGCACTTGTATTATCACAGAAGATAGAAATAGGATCATCATACAACACTGTGATATCCTTCATTATTTGTTTCATCCATAGAACTTGTGTATGTAATAAGATGCAACAACAATATACTCAGCTTCAACAGAAGACATGAAAACTGTATCTTACGTTTTAATCAACCATGCCACAATTTTGCAACCAAGGAAAAATGCGCCACCACTTGTATTCTTTATTTCATCTACACATCCAACCCAATCTACATATGTATAAGCACTTAGTGTAAAGTCGGTATCCCTAGGATGCCATAACCCATAATCTAGATTGCCATTCAAATATCTAAATATTGTTTTAACAACAACACCATGTGTTTCCTTAGGATCTTCTTGAAATGTAGCCACAAGATAGACATCATGCATAATATATGGTCTAGTAGTAGTCAAATACAATATTCCACCAATCATAGATCTATACTTGCTCTGATCAGCCTTAGGTGAATCATCATCTTTACCTAATTTGTAACCAGTCACCAAAAGAGTACATACCAGTTTGGAACCAGCCATCCCAAACTTCTTCAACATCTCTTTCACATACTTAAAGACTATGAAATAAAAATTCCTTTCTCAGTTTGATTAATTTGTAGCCCAAAAAAAAAATCATCTCTCCAAACATAGACATTTCAAATTATTTTTGCATCTCTTCTGTAAACATCTTACACATAGTTTCATTTCCTCCAAAACTAAAGTCATAAATATATAGAACTACAATCAATATTTTTTCATTTTTAATTTTAAAATACAGATTACTATCTACAATACCTTTTTTGAAACCTTGTTGAAACAAATACTTCTCTAAACTTGCACACCAAGCTCTAGGAGCTTGCTTCAACACATATAAAGCTTTCTTCAATCTGCACACCATATCTGGTTCATTTGACAACTAAAATTCTTTACTGCACATCTATCCAACACTCAAGAGATTATGCCTTAAACCCTTAATACAGTAGACATCATCATTATTATGCTTGCCATCAAAACTTACTGAACCTATCCCACAAATTTTAGCATTAATATCATCTCCAAACATAACCAAGCCTCCATCATATTTTTTAAGTTTAACAAACTTACTCTTATCACCACTCATGTGATGTAAATGGCCTCTATCAACAACTCAAGCCACTATCAACAACCCAATAGTTATTTTCTTGTTTAACATGTAGGGAAGAGATTACAGTACCTTGATTTTCCTTTTCTCTGGAGGGCATTCCTTCACCTATTTTTAAAAATTAGGACTAGGTTCATCTTTTATAGCCAAGAACAAGCATTCATTGTCATCAAGATCTTCATAATCATAATCCTCATCAGATATACTAGCACTCTCTTTCACATAATATGCTTTGTTTATCTCTTTCCTTTCTTTTCTTTCTCATATCTTTGTTTATTCCTCTTAGCTCTTTCTAGACACCTTGCAGCATAATGACCTATTTCTCCACAACTAAAGCATTTAAAGGGTAACTTACCTTCATACTTGTTCAAGCCTTTCCTCATCCTTCTTGAAAAGTTATCTTCTACTTCATCAAGATTTTTTTCATTCAGATCTTCAGCTTTTGTAGCCTTAAAGTCATCTCTGATTTGAATCCATTTCTCAAATTTGCCTTCCTCATCTCATAAGATTTTAGAGATCCCAACAACAGACCTTTTGTGTAAGTCTTATAATTTCTATACTTTGTTTAATAACACACACCTTTTCATTGTAAGCATCATGGAGAGTTCTAAGAATCTTATTTACAATCTTGGTTTCATCTATAAGAGCACCAGGTCCTCACATTCTAGTTACTATCTCATCCAATCTCTATACATAAGCTTTAACATTCTCATCTTCAGACATATGTAGGAGCTCAGATTGTGTTTCCAAATTCTGCAATTTTACCTCTTTGACCCTTTCTGAAGCATCCCAAACCTCCTTAGTAGTCTTCAAATTTTGAACCTTAATCAACTTAGAATATACAAGACTATTCTTCAAAATGTATTTTTCCTTATTGTTTGCTTCATGTGCTTTGATCTCATCGGTCCTACTCGAATCATTAGTAGGAGGAGTGTAAGGATTTTTATAAGCTTTCTCCACATCATATCCACAATACTCTAGATATTTTTCCATCAGTATTTTAAAAAAAACATAAATAGGTCCATCAAACCTCGAATGATCATAAATAACTTTTCCAGCCATCCCAGACTTTCCTTAAGTGGTTAACCTCTACACCAAGGAACCAAGCTATGATACTAATTTCTGAATAAGACAACTGAGAGTGGGGGTGAATCAGTTGTAACAAAATTAAACCTTTAAATCATTCACCAAAATTAATCCTTAACATTGCTTAAATTATTAAACAATAAGTACAAGTGCAAAAATTGAAAACCATCACATAAACACATCACTAGATTTATGCAGAAAACCTAATGAGTTTAAAAACTATGATTAGGATTAATTCACACTATAGAGAATATAAAAACTGATAACTATTGATGGTGAAAATGACACAAACAACTTAAAACGAAATATTTCTACTCTATTTCTCCTGAAAAAGAAAGACAACATATACCAGCCTAACTCCCAAGGTCCTAGTAGTTGGTTCTCAACTGTTTGATGTCACTCAATTGGCCAATGCAACTGTAATGTTCAAAATGCCTTTCCTAATGATAAGGAATACATATAATATTGGATTGATCAATCTATATTTAATGGATGGGAGGTTTTAAATAAACAGAAAAAGATAGATCAAGGCACGGATCAGTAAAATATGAACAAAATTTTATTCCATCCAGACATATATTCCTAACAATGAGTGTTTCTTAACAAATCAAAAAAACCATAACATGATGCAACTCATAGAATAGTCCATAGCATTGCACACATTTGCAGTGCTTAGTTTAATCATCACAATCATTCATCACAATACCTCAAGATTCAAAAAGACAAATTCCTCATTCATTGTCAATAATATCAATAATATAGATCAACAGACATGCAACAACTCTATCCATGGACAATTTAATGAAATAATCTTTGAAATATGGTTTCCTCTATTGATTCTCATCAAATAAGAAACATTTATGCTTCAAAAAACTCACTGGCATACAAACCGATTATGGTTCATTAACCTCATCCAAGAAATTTAAGTCCGACATAAGAAACTGTATATAAAAAAGGTGTATCTAAATTAAAATTGAACTTAAAACAAAGTTTTTATTTTCAACGCTATAAAAATCCTAACTGCTATTATCAGGTGGCTAATTTCTACTTTCATTAGCTGACCTTTACAAAATGGAGTTCAAAATTACATATAGGCATGCTAATCACAAATCCCTCTCAATCAAAAATCTAGATCCATAAATCAAGGAACTGAAACTTCTTCAAAAACTTGGACTGGCTGATCTTTAATTCAATGTCGATTGCCCTGTGAAATAGGAGAGAAAAGGGGGAAGTCTTGTGCCCAAAATAGATCATCTTGATTCCAACTCATTCCTATATAGTTTTCTCAAGGAGGTATTCATCATAACTGGAGAAGACTTGTTGAAGAATATCAACATCTGGCCCATCAACCCAGTTGTCCTCAAATTTCATCCTCTTCAACTTTGTACAAGAAAATTCCTTCATATCTTTTAGTTTAGTCAACTCTCTCCTAGCAGCCTTCACCTCTTCCTTAACATCCATTAGTCTATCTAATAATAGATCCTCTCCATCGTCCTCTTTCTACATGAGCTCTTGAAACCTATTGTTACATTTCTACTTTAATTGATTTAAAGGCATGCCCTCCTTAACCAGTATGTCCACATTGACTAAAATAGCCACACTAGCTTCTAGTTCATCAAGTTGCTCATTCAAGTCCTTATTAGCATCTTGAATTTCATTCCTATGTTTATATATAAAATCGGACCTAAACCGGATAATGTTTGAGGCTTTTTCCAAGAAATCTGCATTATCTTCCTTGAGGATTGACTACTCAAGAAGAGTTGACTTTGGCAATTTATTGATATCATTTATTTTTTGAACGTACCCCCTATACTTCTCCTCCTGCTTCCCTAGAGTTTCGGTGTGGTGACTCATTTCCTCTATCAACTCCAATGTTGCCTTATGAATTTTTAAACTACTTACCAATACTTCACCTACTTCCTGGTTAAGCTTATCTGTCCACCTATCCATCATCCCTAACTTACTCCTCATTTGTACCAGGTCATCACCTTCTCTTTTACTGAGTAAGACTAGCATTTCCAAGGCAGCACTTTGTTATGACCTGGGGGCAGAAACATCTCTCAAGAATGTATGTAGCTGATCCAATTGAGCCTTAAGCTCGTCCTTTCTTTGTTTGTCTTTGATCATCCTGGATTTTGTGGATGAAGCTACAAAATCAATCAAATTCATATGTGTATTCCTTGTAGGCTTCCCTAAATTGACCGTGCCCAGTTGATAATCGGCCACCTCCATATCTCCTCTATTCTTGTCCACCACCAAAATTGCACATTCTGCAATGATTTCTCTTGCCTCGATGAACCTTTTGGAATGAAAAATTTTGGCCCTCTTCTTTGGTCTCTCCTATTCTATCTCTTTCATCATTTCATCCCAATTCAGAGGTTGTGGTGGAACTATTTTTTTCTTCTCAAGATCAAGCTTCAACCAGGTAGGAGCACTTGGAGTAGTAGCCATTATTGTAGAGGAAGAGGCAACAGTTGTAGAAGACAGTGGCTGCAATAAAGTAACTTTAGGTTGAGAATCAACCTCCTGCACATTTTGATGTTCCTTTTCCACATTCACTTGTACAAGCTTTTCAACCTCTTCCCTATCCCTCTACTCCTGTAGCCTTTTATGTTCTTGTTCCTTTTTCAATCGTTCTTCCTCCACTTCAACTTCTCCACTTGGTTTCTCTATAGGAGGGAGTTGGGTAGATGAATCACCCACAATTGATGTTGAGGGCACCGATCCTATTGGAACTTCTTCTTCATGTACCTCGAGCAAATCTTGGGCTAGAGCTTCAAGCTCAAATTCCTCAACATCAAGAGGGAAGAATTCCAAGGGTTCCTTGGGAGGCATTTTCCTCTTTGTTCTCTTGTACCCTCTCCCTTTCTTGGAAGTTTGACCCCAAAGAGTTTTGGTTCTGAGTACAACCCATTGGATACTCCTATCCATGACTACTCTTGCTATTTGTTTAATATCAATTGTCTCCTTCGTATCCCAATCCAAAGGATCCAAACTTTTAGTACCTACATTTATTACCTCATATGAGGGATCCAACACTACCCCATCATCTGATAGTGTTTCAAGAATGTCCACTTTAACCCCAAATTCCACCATAAGTGGGATAGGCAACCTTTCATAATTCCTCTTCCTCAGGTCATATTCATCCTAAAGATCACCCCAGAAGTCCTCCAATAGATTAAAGTGCCTATCCAAAATGGAAGCAAGCAAGGAATTCATCTTTTTCCTTGGATCAAAGTGTTTCCGAACAATATACAGGCCTAATTTCAAATGCATCACTTCCTTGAAAAAAACCTTAGCTCCCACAAGGTGTGGGAAGCTATACTCACCCAACTACATTGGGAACTTATGGCAATCGGGCTTATGCTTTATACCAAATTTAGCATTCACCCCCAAGGCTTGGTAAACAAATTCCATAAAAATCATCAAGTTGCTCTAACATCTCAGGAGTAATTGAGGATCACCATCAAACCCAACCAACCTGAAATAGGTAAACTTGGGGTATTGGATATACCAAGACCCCCACTCTGTAACGAATGCCATAACTTCCTAGCTCAACCAATACCCTGCATCTCCTATAAGTTGGTTAATAATAACATATGGAAATGCATCATTAACTCTTCTATAATGCAATTCAGAAATCTGCAAGGAGAGTTGATCATAATGGCTCCATACTTTATTTTGTCCATCGGCTTCTCCCAAAACCCCTAATTTGTTTAAACCTGGAAAAATGCCTCTCCTTGTTGTTGCATAGATAACATAAGAGGTCATAAAGAAACTCTTGGTTTCCCTCACTCTAATCATTTGATTATGTATGCTTTCTCACACAATCATGGGCCAATCAAACTATTTCCTGCCATCTAAGATTGTTTGAATGAATGGAAACATCCATTCCTTAAATTCAAAAGCATCCCTTTTTCCAAAGACTCTGGATAACATCATTATTATGTCCCCAACCTCCTTGTAGAATTTTTCCCTTTTAGGCTGATCTAGAAGCTTAGTTAGAGACGTTTTCTCAGTCCTCAACCATTTTTTATTCAAATGAGCTTTGTTATCTTCCTTATTATTACTATACATTCTCAAAGCCTCCACCTCATTGAGTTGCTTAGGATTCCTTGGATTGGGGACATTGAACATAAATTGGAACATTTGGGGAGTCAAATCAATGATAACATTGCCTTGTGAATCCACACACTGTCTAGTAGCTAGATTATATGCTCCAGCTGTTGTCATTATCAGTTCAGGACATTGGATTGATAGAGGAAATACAGTGATGTGACCCAAGCTAGACTCAACTATTCTTTGTGTCCTCCCTATTATCTCTTCAACAAATGTTTGAGAGTACAAATCCTCATAATGGAACGGGCCCAAATTTGTATCAGTTATGTTTTTTCCCAATCGGACTCCACCTTGCTTGCAGTGATGACAAGACCCCGATGATTATACCTCAAGGTATAAGGGAGTTGCTCAGGCTTAACCTTTTTAGGGTTAGCTACTAGTTTTTAAGTTTCTGCAGGTTGACTCCTCTAAGAAGCCTCACTCATTGCTCTGACGTTCTTTAATTTATGCAACAAAACCCCAGATTAGATCCACAAGAAGTATAACAAAAATCTGGTTTAGAGATCTTACCCTTCATAAACACCAAAGGCGAGACTAGACAGAAGATATCCAAAAAAGTGTCTTTAAAACACTGTTGGGGGTGGGGCCAGAATGGACATTGAGCTCTCAGCAAACTATATGGCGGGATCAAAAATAGAGTCAGAATAGCAATCGGGATCGAAATCAGAATGGAGACCGATTTGGTACAATGAAGAAATTTCAAACTTATGTCTCATTTTGGTTCCGGTTCCGACTGTGTTAACAACATTTTGAAAGTTTGTCTCATATTGGAAGCAGGATCAGAGACAGAATGGAAATGATAATTGATACTCATTACAAATCAAAGTGTAATATCGAAATCGATTCCAGATCCGATTCTGATTAAAACAATTATGACATCATTGGAAACTTCAACATGATAACGAATGACATCATAACCTAAAGACTAGGTCATCACAAACCGAGGGGGGGCTTAAAAATAAATGTATGAGACGATCCCCATATGACCAAGAGGAAACCTAGCAACTAGGGCATCCTTTTCTAATTAAACAGAGACGTGCAAAGAAACCCTAGTTTATAAAAAAACCTTTCGACTCAAATAATTAGGGCACAACTTAACCCTACTCGAAACCCACAAGCCGATATGCAAAAGAATAGGAAGGTAAAACCATGGATCAAATAACTCCATACAATCATATAGCAGGTAATCAGAACCCCCAAAAACCCAAGGGCACCATGGTTCGGGCACAACAAAAATGTTAAAACGACCATGGCAAAAAAAACAAGCAAATCAAAATGAGAAAAAATAAAAGAAAATACAAAATGAAGACAAGGAAAACAAAGCCAAAGAGAAGAGAAGAAAAGGAAAGCAAACAACAAGGATTCAAGAAAAAACAAAAAAAAACCACGAACCCACATGAAGAACAACCAACCAAACAAAAACACGACGAACAAAAAATGAAGAACAAAAAGCCTACCTCTAAACGCAACAATAGGTTGGACCTTGATGAGAATCTGCAAGCAAATGCCTCACTTTCGATTGAATCACACTCCCAATTGTTTCACCACAACTCTGGCTTAATTTTACTCTTTCAATATTGATAATAAACAGTGATTTAACCTTCATTAAGGTTAATATCGAATTTCATACGTGTGAGGTATGCACAATTAATGCCATCAATGTGGCAGATCGGATGCGAAGTCACGATGGGAACAGAAACAAGACCAAAGTGTGACCGAATTAAAGTGAAACAAAAAGAAAGGCGGGACCGGAGACGGAATGGAAAATGATTTGGAAACATTGTCCAAGTTTCAAGTTTGGTTCCGATTCCGGCTCTAATTCTGTCAACAAAGAAGGAAGGAAAGTAAGAACCAATAGAAAAACGTTGAGAATGAAACAAAAAGAAACAACACCGCCCCCAAGACCAAAAGAACAAACCAAAAAGCGGAGGTGGAGGCGGGATGGAAAGAAGTTCGAGACTGAATATAAATTTTGAAATTAATATCCATTTTGGATCCGGCTCTGGCTCCAGCGAGGAAAAAAACAAAGACAAACCCAAGAGCCCAACAAAGAGACAAGTGGGACCAAGATCAGAATGGAATGCTCTAAACAAGTTTCAAACCTGATTTTGTTCCAGTTAGGTTCCGCCAGAACACAAGAAAAACAAAGTATAGAAAGAAAGAGAAACTCCAAACTTTGTTGAAAAACAAACAAGGATAGAAAACAAAAAGGGGGACCCATTTTGAACAAGGAAAAAGATGGGGTGGTTATGCAGGGCATAACAATTACAAAGGATCGCATCCTGAGAAACAAGGCTCACTACTAAAATAATTACTCATTTTCTAGATCAGGACTCATTGTCCAACAGGGTTAACCACCCAGAGGGCTCACTGCCAAAGAGATACAAAGAAGATAGAATCTAGATGTGTTATAGAGAGAAGAACATCTGAATGCAATAGAGAAATTCACAACAATTTTCTCAGCCAGCTATAGACATGCATGAATAATAGAGGACACCTTCAACTCACTACTTCTGAAAACTCAACATTTAGACTTTGCACTGATCTACCACACTCACATCACACACACTAACTAATTCACATCAATCTTGCATTTATTTGCTCTATTTATTTGCACTTATCCCTCTTGTCTTCTTCACCACTAAATCATCATGTATTTATACCATCTTCAACTTTGAAACATATCCAAAGTCGGCCATCCAACATTAAATTCAAATTAGGTCAGCACCAAAACATACTAGGGTGGAATTAGAATGAGGGAAACCCATACACACACTCAAGATGAGGACCCAAATATATCTAATACACCTCATCAACATCGAAGATAGTGTTCAACACAAGGTTGAACAAACGAGTGTAAAACACATAGAACAATTAAGCACGATCCTTCCAGATACCGAAATTATCTTCAATACAATCATAACAACTCAACTCTATAATCACAAGTCATAAGACTTTACCAAAGAGAAATATGGACCAACAACATTTCTCCTGGACCTCAACCAAAACAATAGAAAACCATATTTCACAACTAGTGAACATAACTTGCACTGTACATTGAATCAACAGCCAAAAATTTGGATATAGCAGCTTCCAAAAAAAATTATCAACATATCTAAACCACACAAACATAAGAGAAAATCCTAGAGAAAAACTTGGAGCAACCACTAAACACCTACAACCTTTCTCCAATATAATTCTCTCAATATCCTCAACATGAACATCCAATAACCTACATCTGTGACACCAATGAGTGTAGCAACTAGTTGATAACCAATTGACCAGTTGAAATCAATGACAATACCTCCATTCTTTTCATTCTTGCAACACAAAAAGGTAGAAATCTTTGACAATAAATTACTCAAAAACCGTGTCGCATAGAAACTTTTTTTGAGGCTACGGAATCGCGTTAGGCCCCACCACAATAACCTCTCTTAGTTTTTGATATTTCAAAGGTTTTTTCTCATGGTGTTGACTTTTCAATTGATGAAAAAAGTGTCAAATACAAGTAGTGTAAAGATGCAAAGGGGTGTAACTTTCGTTCTACAACTCGTGCGACCAAACTGATAGTTCCAACATGTTTGGATGGGTATTTTAGGCTAGGAATGGTCATCTTTCACACCCAAATATGATGAAACTTGTAATGCATGAAGTATACTTAGAAATCATGAAGCATACACATGAAGTGTACATAGAAATTCTAGGGTTTCATCTACCAGTTATGAGCCCAAAGGAGTTGCATGATGGAAAGGAGGGAAAGGTTTAGATCAAACACCTATTGTGAAAGGGATCTCAAGGTATTTTACACAGCTCTAGAAAAATTCATCGCCAGCAATTCACTAAAGGAAAATTCACCGTCAGTAATTCATCGTCATGGAAAATTCAACGATGGAAAATTTACTGCCAAGTAAAATTCATCGCGAGCAATTCACCAATATTTTTTAATATATATTTCAAAAACTTGGTGAATTGCTAGCGGTGAATTTTACTTGGCGGTGAATTTTTCGTCAGTGAATTTTCCATGATGATGAATTGCTAACGGTGAATTTTCTTTCGATGAATTGCTAGCGATGAATTTTTTGGATGCCCTTTTAAACACATCAAGAGGGATATGAAGGTATTTATAGCTCATCAGCAAATCTCCCCACATTCAATCTATAAGATGCAAGTAAATGGTATGAACTTTCATCTCTTATCTATATGTTGTTTGAATGTTGTGAGGTTCTTTTAAAAAGGGATATCAAAGCTTTTGAAAGTATTTAGGGTTTTTGAAAGAGTTATTTTCAGATGCATAATGGGGATGAGTATTCAAGGATAGGTTATAACTCTTGAATCATCAACCATAATGACTTTTTAAACCCCTGGAGAATAAAAGCTTATTAAAGATGAAATAACATACAATTTAGAAGGTATAGGTCTGCCATAGTTGCCAGTGTGTTAGATGGATTCTATGGAGGCATTTTAAAGTTGAAGAACATTGGACAACGGTATGCATGAGATTCTATGAGAAATGACAACACCTAGGTTGATCCCACAATACTGGTTTATAATTTTGTTGAGGAAGGAAAATTGCAAAAACACTCCAATAAAAAAATTGGTTTTTAGGGGTTCACACGAAATGGGGTGTTTGTATGGACCCAAAATGGGTTCACTCCAACCCCCCTTTAAGTGAACCCTCTTTAATGATGGGACCCACCTTTTGGCACATTTTTTAAAATGAAGACAAAGGAAAGTTAAGAAAAAGGGAGATTCATATGGACCCCCGTTCGAGCGAACCCCCCTTTGCTTGAAAGTGTCAGGGGGTTCACTCGAAGGGGGGTACGTACAAACCCCCCTTTCTCCCCCTTTCTCCCCCTTCTCCTCTTCTACCAAATCACTGCAAAAAAATTCCTTTCGAAGCTTGGTTTGAGGATGAAAATGGAGGAGACTTCACAAACCCGACTAGATGATAGTAGTCCTTGGAATGTGTTATCCATTGAATATAATTTTAATATATTTTTGTTTTATTATGTTTTTTTAGTTTGATTAAACATAGGTTTTTCACCAAAAATCAAGCTCTTTGTTCTACACATGTGGAAAAATAACAAATTACCAAAAAAATGAATAATATCACTGCACTAGATATTGATGTCCCTGATCCAACAAAAAAAAATTGAATTTTGATACATAATAAAAATTATTTTTTAGCCAGTTGATAGAGTTGGCTATGGCTGCCAAGATCTTGAGACAAAATGGAAAGCACAAAAGAGAGAGATGAATATGACAAGAATAAAGTATATTCTCATCAATATGTTTCAAGGATATAAGATGATTTGTTTTACAATGAGAGACCCCTTGATTATATAGCCAAGGTGAGTACATAGGAGGGCATAAGATTACGACAAGTGTCGTAATCTTATGACATGAAACAACTATGAAAATCTATCACTCCACCTAAAGTGGAAAGTGATAATGTGATAACCACCACAAACAGTGGATCACCCACAAAAGGTGGAGAGGTAATCACATGATATGTCCACAAAAGGTGGAAGTGATAAATTAATAACATGATAGATCCACCAAAGGTGGAAAAGCTCCAACCACCTCTTATATGGTCCCTAAGTAAACTTAACTAAGGTGTAATTATGACCTAGGACAAGGTACAACACATTTAATTACACCAACACCCCCCCTTAAGTGCAAATTAGGGAGAATGTACACAAAAGAAAACAATGCAAGATGGATCCTGACAACTAGGCCATGTTAGGTACCCATGTACAAATGCAAAGAAATCTCTCACAAAAGGAGAAAACACAGTGGGACAAAACTCCTCCCCAAAAAAGAGATGAAGGATACAAAAAAGAAATACATTCAATGATACATGAAAAGGTAAAAAACCCCATGTGAGGAAAAAGACCCCCCCATAAGAGAGAAGTAGAAGAGAGACAAGACAGCCCCCCGTCAATGTAGAGTCTCCTACAATGATGGTAGAAGCTCGAAATTGAATGTTTAAATGATCCAATCTCGTTGAACAACATTCCTCCCCTTAGGAAGAAACAAAACCAAGAATGTATGCAAGATTTCAGAATGATGGATGATGTATGATATCTCTAAAGCATGCTCAATTGTCGCCATGTCGATGCCAAAAGTTGACACACTCCAACAGGCGTTCTAGGCCACACTGTTGAAGAGGACAATCCAACATCTAGGAGAGATGAATGTAGAACATAATCCAAATACAGTGATTCCTCCTCTAAAAGCAAAGAAGCCTCCTCAAATATTGTCCAAAAGTATCCACTCTCATGTCAAGCTGCAAAGAATGATCATGTAGAGAATGAACAAGAGGGTTAGAGTGTTCCCTCACAACAACTGAAGAAGGAGCATCTTCATAAAAGAGAAGATGAATGTCATCAATGGTGTCCCCCAAATCTACAAAATGAGACTCCACAAACAAGTCTAAAATACCTCTCAAGAATTCATCCAAAGTAGCCATATCTAGAAGATAATGTAGATCCCACTGCACTGAATCACAAGGAGCTAAAATTGTGGCATCACAAGCATCATTAACTGAAACAGTAGATGGAGGAGATGAAATGCATGGCTCAAGTACTAGATCTTATGCGAGAACTCCCAAGTTGAAGTATCCAAATGTCTCCTCTGAATCATGGTTCATATCGTCAACAACCGCAAGAATAATGTCAACATCAGAAGAAAAATCTGCAAAGGTATACAATCAAGATGAATGATCAACTACCCCAGTAGCAATGATCTCTCTACTCTCCAAGTCTCGAATGATGACTTAATCAGGTGTGAACTCCACAGTTCTCTCATCTCCACCATGTGTAATCTAATATATGGAAAGAAAATTGTTCTTTAAATGAGGAACACACAAAACATCCTGAAAAGTGTTGTCCCCAAAACTAATAGATCCCTTCCCAATTACACTCATGTATGTATTATTTCCCATCAAGATAGGAGACATAGTACAAGGCTGAAATGAAGAGAAGATAGACTACGAAGATGCCATATGATGAGATGCTATTGAATCTAGAAGCCATCTCCCTAATCCTGGACTTGAAAAAGCACAAAGAGCTTGACCTTTATATCCTGATGTAGATGCTTGAACTTTGTCCTTTTTAGACTGTTTTGAAGAAGGAGAAGAAGGTGATTCAGATAGTCTAGAAGGAAAATCTGTGTGATTCTTTCTGAGAAGATTTTTCAACTCATCAATATCCTTCTTATAACAATGGTTTTCTTCGTGTCCATCCTCCTTGCAATATGCACAAAAATGCCTCTCCTTCTTAGATGATTCCCCTTTGGAAAAGGAATTTTTCTTTGCTTGTGGATTATTCTTTGCTTTCTTTTGTTTCTTATCTGATTCTGATTCTTTCACCTGACTAACTAACAATGCCTATGATTTAGAAGTCTTAATGAGAACCATTAAGATATGCTTTTGTTGCTCATGTATCAACATCTCATAAAATGATGCAAATGAAGGTGTAGTATATGTAGACCCCATAGTCAATCTATAAGTATGAAAACTAGAAACAAAAGAAGCATAATCAAGACCAAGTTTTTTCATTGTATTGTAGACCAACAAAATTTCCTTCTTATCAATTCCACATGCTTTACATTGCTCTCTTAGATCATTAATTTTAGTGATGTAGTCTTGGATGTTGTCAAAGTCCTTGGGATCAAGGCTCATCAATTCATTATCAATATGATAGCCTCTTACTTCATCTGTAGTACCATATAATTTTTTCAATTTGTCCCAAGCTTCATAAGAATTGTTACATGATTCAATTTGAAACAATAAATCTTGAGAAACTAGTCTACGAAGACATCCAAGAGCTTTGGTATGTTCAATCATCCATTTTATCTTTTTATCTGCATGTGTAGGTTCAGGTACCTTATTTTCAACATATAGAGAGTGGCCTTTTGTCATTAGAATACTCCATGCATTTTGATGTCATGTTGAATAATTATATGATGTGAGCAAAGGAACCTTAGAATGATCCATGAAAATGAGAGAGCACAAGCAAGCAAATCAAAATAATGCACCAAGAGACCCACCCCACCAAATCACTCAATCAAGAAACCCCCTAAGAAATATTTGATTTGGCACTTTATATTTAGTGTGTTTACAGTTGCCACTTGCCAAAACAACAAAGTTGACTTTGATTTTGGTACATGCAGGTGCCAAAATAGACCATAGATTCAAGTACAATTTTTGGTACAAAAAGAGATCAATTTTATCATACCACTGAGAAGTACACAAAAAATTATGCACTTTAAAAAAAAATGGCACCCAAAAATGTTACCGTAGATGCAAGATATGAGCTCCTGAAGTTCCCAAAATTAGGATGAAGTAGCAACACCTATGAGAATCTGCAATTTCTAGAAAAAAACAGAAGCCAAAACCAAAAACTGATTGCACAACTGCAAACAGTGCAAAAATTTAGCCCAAATAAAAAAAAATTTCTCGAAAAGAGGAGCCAAAATAACCGAGTTATGAACCTTAAAAGGTGGACTGCAAATTCAAAAACTCCATTCGTGAGGGGGGGAAAAAAAATTAAGGGTGCTGACATCAACAATTCATGGGCCTAAATTTGACGGCCGACTGGACGTCACCATTCGGGGGGTCCCCTGTCGATGGAATCTAAAAAAGAATATTCTTTACGAATATTTGCCTAGAATATTCCACTTTCAGATTTTTTTTGTCGGCTTTTCTTTGTCACTACCGGATTTTTTTAGTTGACCGGTTGATTTTAATGATGCCGTATTTTTTTGATTTTACTAGCCAATATAAATACCGACCAATGAGGGTGATGAATCTGTAGAGAATGGAGGGGCCCATGTGAGCTAGTGGGGTCGTGGGCCATAGGCCACATGGCCTCTGCAGTACCTGTCGGTACCTTGCCACTGCATAGGTACAATAAAATCCGCAAAAATTCTCTACGTCCCTTTTTTTTATTTTTGAATATTTTAAACAAAACTTTCCAAAGAAACTTTACAAACTGTGAATATTGTCATAAAAAATTTGGAAAATAAATATTCGTAGAATTTTTATTTTTTTTTTAATTTTGTTTTCGTACTATCGCATAATGATGGCGACTTGGGGGGTTGTACGGCTCTTCGGGCAAAATTTTTTTGCCTCACCAGACAACTTGCTCCAAAATAGATGAATTGACAATCAATTCTAGGGTTTTTGGTCCTTTTGGACGTGATGGTAGGGTCGGATTTGAACCAAAATACTCCAAAATTGTAGCTACCTTCTAGATCTAGCAACCACCTTTCAGCTTCAAACCCTCATAGATTTGGCCTCGTAAGTCCGATTTGGACAAAATAAAAGGCAAAATCAACTTTCTCAAACCTTCTGGATGTAATGGTGAGCTCAGATTTGCGCCAACAAGATCTGATATAAGCCTACAATAAAGAGCCAAAAATGAAACCTCCCCAAATCTGGTATCTCTCTTTAGAGAAAGACTCTCTAATGACACCCAACCCGCTTTGATACTATGATAGAATTGGCTATGACTGCCTAGATCTTAAGACCAAATGGAAAGCACAAAAGAGAGATGAATATGACAAGAATAAATTGTATTCTCATCAATATGATTCAATGATATGAGATTTTTTTTACAATGAGAGACCCCTTGGTTATATAGCTAAGGTGAGTACATAGGAGGGCATAATATTATGACATAAAACAACTATGAAAAGTTATCACTCCACCTAAAGTGGAAAGTGATAATGTGATAACCACCACAAATAGTGGATCACCCACAAGAGGTGGAGAGGTAATCACATGATATATCCATGAAAGGTGGAAGTGATAAAGTAATAACATGATAAGTCCACCAAAGGTGAAAAAGTTCCAACTACCTCCTATGTGGTCCCTAAGTAAACTTAACTAAGGTGTAATTATGACCTAGGACAAGGTACAACACATTTAATTGCATCAACACCAATAAATCATGTCTAAATTGTAACTAGTTTGAATTTGAAATTTAATTAAGAAAAAAATATTTGATGAAAGGATATGAAACCAATTCCATGCACTAGATATCATAGTTATGAATCTGAATTAAAAAAAAAAACTATCTTTCATAGAAAAAAAGTTGTGTTAGCTAATAATGTCACTCTTTAAAAATAGTGTTTACTATTAAAAACTAGTTTCCGAAGGAGATAGAAAAAGAAGTGCAATCTGATTCCAAAAATTTAGAAAAAATATATTTAGAATCTACAGATAAAATGTCACAAATAACTAGTTTTCATCATCTTCAAATTCCTCACATTTTAGCCGGTATAGGTGCCCGAAAGTGAAGATTTAGTTTTAAAAAATCAATTCAATGTTTATTTTGGCCAAAAATTGTAAACCAGTATTGTGGGATCACCCCCTAATGCGAGGAGGTATGGAAAAGGTCTGATCAAAGAGATAAATGGAAATAACCTTGAGAGTAGAAAGCATAACAAGATAACATTATTCATTCTTATGCATTTTCAAAAGACATTGAAAGACAATCACCATTCATAGTTCAAGGAAGATGGGTAGTAAAAAAATAGAGGACAATGGAATGAAGATATCTAGTTGCAATAATTCTTGAGAAGAAGTGTCTGAGATAAATGTTTCATACATATGTCATCTTGTAGTAATGTTTGGTAGGGTTTCAATGAATCAATAATGATAGTTACTTCAAGCTTTTAGATAGTCATAAAAGAGCAAAGGTTTGGGAAAGGCCAACAAGATTGCATAAAGTGCTTCAAGGACTTTATTACATGTAGTGAGCAATTTGAGTGGATTCCAAGTAAAATTATAAATGTTTATTATGATAAAGATTGCAAAGGATACAAACCACCAAGAATGGAGCTTCTTTTGGCAGAGGACCTATTTCATGTCCAACTACCTGTAGATGAGAGGACCCACCATTGAATTTCCATGTACTTAAAGTATTCTCTTATAGTGAAATTTGAGCTTTAGAGAACATCTTATCTCAAAAGCAAAGATTACAGCAAAAGACGCAAGTGCTGATGAGAACAAGGTGATATGACAAGTCATTTAACAAAGAGCAAACACACCATATGATAGTAGCATGGTATGAGGGCATATTTTAAATAAGCATGACAGTCCATGAAGGTAAAGGTAGTTAATGAAACAAACCAAGGGGAAAACATGAATGAATTATAAATCATGATAAGGAATATCAAATAAACTATAACAATGATTATGAATCCTTTAGAAGCAAAGAAAGTGGTCCTATAAAGGTCAAAGATGCAAAGAAAAGAGCACTCATATGCCACTACAATGGGAAGAACATACCTATTTCAATGCATGGCAGTCATATGAAGACACTTGAGACTTAGAGGATGCAAAGATCACTTGAGAAAATAGTCATCATTGTATTGTAAGGACGATCATCATGTTTTTCTCATTGGAGGTAGCCATCTACAAAATCTAAATGCACAATCATAATGAATATGAGGAGTAATATGTATAATGAGTAGCAATATCATGAATATGAACATCAATAATTAATATAAGCAGCAATATCAACTAATGAGTAGAAAAATTAGAAGTTATAGGGCAGTAAACTTAGAAGTTATAGGACAACAACTAAAACACAAGGAGGATGCAAAGGCAGCCTTTGGCATGTGTTGACAAAATTCTCAAGATAAACCATGAAGGATAACAATGAGCAATTCTAGGGCTAACCAAATGCTAAATGTCAAGACCATGAGAAAATGGAAGACAATAATTAAAGTTTTTATGAATATGAAACATTGATCATGTTGGTCTTCATATTGTAAGTGTTTTGTGACTGTGTTTTTCATGGATAGTGGTGTTAGTAAGATTTGACTGTGAGTTCATATTACCTCATATTATAATGAAGACACTCAAAGACTAGGAGAAAGGGTAGACATCATCTAGAATATGCATGAACACATGAATCATGAAGAATACACGTGAACACATGAACTATACATTGGAAGCATGAAGCATACATGTGAATACACATGATACATGAAATATACACAAGAAGCATGAAGCATACACATGAATCCTGAAAAATACATGTGAAAACATGAATTATACATTGGAAGCATGAAGCATACTCATGAATACACTTAATGTGTGAAGTATATGTGTGTGAATAAGTGAAGAATACATGTGAATAAGTGAAGCACAAGTACTCAAATAAACGTAAGTCATGAAGTATGTACACATGAATACAAAGTATACACATGAAAACATGTAAGTCGTAAAATATGCATTGGAATACACACAAGTGACAAAGTATACATGTAAGTTGTAAGTATACAGTTGAATACACCTAACTCGTAAGTTTTAAGTCATTAAGTATAGATACGAATACACGTTACAAGTCACAAAGTATTCAAAAAGTATTCACCTATAGACACGTAAGTCACAAAGTATGAATACACATAAGTCACCAGTATACACATGAAACACACACTCATATAAAAATGCATTATTGGCCTACTTAAGAAGAAGGTTGAATAGTTTATTAAAGAAGCTAACATGTTAATTAGCCTTAACTATAGGAGTGTTAAGATAATTAAATGTCTACTCAATAACATTTATCATGAATGTTAAAAATCTATAGGCACGTGTAAAAATTTGAATGTAATAAAAATTGATAGTAATTATTTAAGCATTAGATGCAAACAACACCCATGCCTACAACATTCAAGCATACAATTTACACAATACACCTGCTAACTCATTCAAGAATAACAGTGGTAAAATAAGATTTGCATTAAAATCAAAAAGTCGTAAGGCTATACAATGATATATGTTGATAAAAGTATATAATATATCTAATAAAGTTATACATGCTTACTACAAAAGAGCCATATGGACATACAATATCACATATATCAATAGTACAAAATATATGTTTAAAAATACCAAAAGGCATACAATATATGACCCTAATACATATTCATTTCCCACTAGGAGAAGGAAGTAGACCACGTGATTCCTTTGACGGTCGATTGGATGGACTGTTTGTTGATTCTTTTGTCTTTCAAATGTGTTCACTAGTCCTTTCTCTTCACTCATCTAGAGTTTCAACTAATAAAATAAAAAGTATAGATGTTAATAAATATATAAAAATTTAATTATGGAATGACATATAACAAAATAATCACTTATTGCATACAAATAATTATCATGCTCATTTACAACATTACCACATCAACAATCTGGAGTGACAACCACTTGTAGAAACCATCAAGATAGCAATTAAACTACATATAGGTATCATGAAAATTTTCAATAATAGACCATAGAAGAACAAATATAATGTCAAATTGAACAATTTGTCCCAAACCTCTCTCAAAGGATCAAAACTACCTATTGTTGCAGCAACTCCATGGTTCATCATGTCAACAACATCGTCAAGGTTGTTTGAAGTCAACATCTGAAAATGAAACAACAAATATGAAGTTTTTTATCACTTTCATTAGTTTCTTTGTTTAATTAAAAGCATAGGCAAGACAATGATCTATTTGAAAAAATTCCTCAAATTAATGTGATTTCATGGTGATGGTAAGAAACTTGAGTTCATAACAATGTTCAAAAAACTAGAACTAGAACAAACACTAAAGTGATTCTTGCAAATAGTTTTTAAAGAACAACATGTGACAAAAGATAGGTGTTTTGAAGCTTGTTGAAGCCATGGAATAATGGTCGCACATCGATACAAGTATAAAGCTTATTAGAAAAGCTTAATTTAGATTTTTAAAATGGGCTCTTTTATTCTGAGGGTTATACAAACCACATGGGAAACTTTTTGTTGATGATTAGGAATGCCTTAAAGCATTGATACACATGTATGAATCTCATTATGGGCCACTTTCTCAATGAATAATGAAACACATGAATTCTATAAAACATAATAGTAATAGAGGTATTAGTGTGGATATCATGGTTGAAGTTTCATTTGAGACATGCTTTCAAATATCATGCTTCATATAGGGCATCCAACTCAATATACATAAACATGCACCCTTACACCCCAATATTCAAAAAAATATGGATACAAGGACAATGATCGTGACCATAAGGGGCAAAGGCATAAGGGTAGCTCATGAGTAAGATGGAAAAAAATATTGCAGTCACCATGATAGAATAAGTATTATAGTGAGAAGCTATATTTGTAGACTTCAAGTGAACTCATTATTCTTGATCACAAGAATAGTCCAAATCATGCATCATTATGGAAGATCAATAATAGTGGTTGCTTGTCTGCAAGTACGAAATAGTGGATGCAAGTGTCCTCCTATCTTTTAAGGGAGATGATGTCAACAATTGTGAAGATGGAGATGAGTGCATAAGAAAATAATGCTTGCCAATGCTTAGATTGTAGTTGCAAAAAAAACACATGGGTTAGTTATGAATGTATTTGGAAATATGACCTCCTATATATAATAGACCATGATACTTGCACAAGCAAGACAACAACCAAAGGTTGGCTGGGGTGCAATGTGGTTTTTTCTATTTCGCTTGGCAGATGTTGTTATTGGAGGTTATTTGCTTATCAAATATAGACTTAGATCGTATATGGACTCAGAAATTAAAGCCATCTTGCCCCAATACAAGCATCTTAATAGCCAAGGAGAGACTCCCAATCATGTTCATAAAGAATGGTAAATGGACCCTACATGAGGTTTTCTAGTGGTAATGGTAAATGGACTGTAAGATATGATGGTGGAATGTCATAAATAGGCATAAAATACTATCATAACATGGACAGACGGTAGCAATTCCACAAAGGGATGAAGATAATGAGAAGTCAGCTCTAGGATAGAGTAGAAAAGATTGTAAAATGAGACATCTTCAAGGTTTTGAGAACATATTACACTCAAAAGAAGGTGAGGCAATGTTGTTTGCTAAGAAGTAATATGCATCCACAATCACCAAAGAGAGAAAAAATCATTGCAAAGGAAATTGGAATAGGAAGAAGAAGTTAAACTAATTGAGAATGAAAATTGAAGAAATGAAAAGAATGAAGAAGACAAAGGCTCAAATGCAACTAAAGAGTGAAGATAACATCAGGTTTTTAAGATCTGAATTCAAATAGAAGTTTGAAGAGTATGAACGTAAGGCAAATGAGTTTATGGAGCTTGGGCACATGAGGGTGAAGAAAATTTATTCTACAACACAAGTAGGAGGTTGAAAGGCTAGGCAGAAAACTAGAGGAAAATGAATCTATAGTTCAAAACCTCAGAAGCAATCTCTTGACAAAATATCAAGAAGATAGAATTGAGAATACTGGTAAAGAAATAAAAATAATCCTTGAAACATGCTTGGTCAAGGCAAATGAAGAGGTTGCAACCATGTTAATGGTATTAGACAATGTTTCATCTTATGACATGCTCTTGAGATCTCAAAACAGAATCACATAACACAATGAATTATAATGTCTCTACAGATAGATGCCAGTTGAATAAACTACATGGATTGATCTCAAAATTGAAAATGATAGTTGTCAACCATAAAGAAGAAAATTTCATCAAAGACAAAGCTATAAGATAGAAAAAAATAATATGTGAAAGGGTTTGAGACTAGAGGGAAAGTGAAAACGACAAGTTCAAAGCCAAAATATATGATGCATTATTTAAAAGACTAATGAATTCTCTGACACCCATCACTTTAAAGAACCTAGTTATCTAAGTTCATGTAGTTTCAAGCATTATTTTAGATTTGTACATGCAAAATTACCAAAACTAGCTAATATTGTTTTACAACACCATTAATGAATGAAGGTTACCTGAGTGAAAGTTGTTTAAGGATGTGAATAGCAGGGTTTCGAGGTCGAAGGTCCACCAACAAACTGTTTGACATCCAAAGTGTGTTATGAGACAATCATCCAAATAACATTCAACTATTCACATGCAATAATTATTTTGTTAATTCTAATTGCATACTATGGACCCAACATCAAAAACAAATCAGGGTTAGCAGGAATGGTGCACGTATCATGAAAAATCTGACCTTGAATTTTTGTCATATTGATTCTACTAAGTTAGTTATTGTTACATTTCAAAATAGAATTTAATAAACAAAATTGAATGAACTTGCTAAATTTTAGTTGAGTATCAATGCAAAATGTTTCATTCAGTAATGCATCTATCATAACCACCTTCTCTACAGCTAATGTATGTTATCTAGTTGCATCCCAAGTGCTCTCACAATCATACGTGCAAACAACACCACAAGAGCGACAATGGAGTGGAAATTTGGGCCTAGAAGTCTCGTCCACATCAGGCTCTCCTAGAGGCCTCACACACTATACAATGCTCTAAGTGAGTGGGCTAATCGACTCCAGTGTGCCCACCTCAACACCATCCTCCACAACAGTAGGAATAACGACATGATCCATGATGGGTTTGGCTAAGAGTCTCAGTCCCAACTATGGATTGCAATATGCACTCGGTCTATCATGTGTAGAGCCCCCACCTCTACCTTGAAAGTCCAAAATGTCAAAATAATTTGGTACCATATTGAGGATAGACTCACAATAGAGTTTCCTCAAAAAATATTGTGGTACCTTGTAGTTATTGCGTGGACGTTGGTCAAAAACCATCCACCACCGCTCCTAAAACTTATATTTTATTAATTCATGGTGGCGCCAATGGATGGGGAACCTCTTGCATGCATGTGATAAAGGTTTGTTGGTTCTTGGGTCTATAAAAGGGGCTCACAAGTTGGCTTTGCTAATTTTTTTCCTTTTTTTCACATCTGCATATGAAAGTCCTTTAGCATAAAATTATCTTAATTCATCCCTCTTATTCAACCAAAAATTAATTTTCTCTCATTTCTCCTACATGTGATACTTGATAATAATCAACAATTCGACAATCCCTCTCCTATAAGGGTAGGTTTCAACATGCTCAATTAATCTTCCCATCAATTGATCAATCTCTCTTTTGTTGTTTTCAATTTGATTTAAGATATTTTCTTGGGTTCCTTGTGGATTCCTATGAACTAACAGAGGGGTTTGAGGTAGTTTTTGTTCGAGAGGCTCTTCGTGAGGGGGTGATTGTCAATTGTCAATTTTTGGAGGTGGAGATTCATTTCCTAGAAATTAAAATAAATTTAAAAAAAAACCTATTTCAATCTACATTCTAATTCAAATTCGAAATTAAAACAATAGAAACACATACGTCTTCGACCTCTTTGACGTCTTAGCAAAATCCTCGTGAAGAATCACAAGAAAAATTTGATCTCCTTTTAGCGACCATGAGTTGGAGGGGTAGAAAATGAGAGCTAGCGTTGCAGGTTTGCAAAAAAATGATGATGACTAATTTTTTTTCAACATCTTTTACATTTGGTGAGTGCAAAATTTGGTACTCGCCAAATGCTCTATTTCAATTTTTTTGCACAATGTGACCTTTTTTGTGTCATAGATTGGTGCACACACCCGAATCTTAGTCCTATACAATCAATCATATGTAAAAATTTATTTAAAGCATATTTATTTGAAAAATTATCTTATTTAGTTTAATGATTGTATTTTGCAAATTATTATATTCTTTTATTTTGAGTCATATATTTATAAATAAATAATTTGATCAATATATACTAGAATAAATGCACTAGATTGATAGATTTGAGTTCTAGATCTCACATACTTTTTGTTTCATTTTCACCCTTGTTTATAGTACTTGGAATAGTGCATTTATAAATGGTAGGTATAAATGCATTGAATTCAAAAGATCTTGATGTTTCGTTTTCATCACTTCCTAAAAATAAAAATCTTATTATTTTGTTTATATTATTTAAGTAGTATTGATATAGTTTAAAATTATGTCTTTTCAATAATATTATTAATATTTTCTTATGATTTTATTTTATTTAAAATAAAAAAAAAAATGATTTTTTATTTGTATTATAATATCTTAAATAAATTTATAAAATGTGGAGAGATATAATGATGAATTATTTTATTATCTTTTAAAGTTGTTTTATTTATTCAATTAATATTTAATATGTTGTAACTGAAAATGTTACTAGCATACTTATATTCAAAAACAAATGTATAAAAGACATTATAAATATCATTCTTCAAACATCTATTTTTTATTTGATTTAGGTAGTTGATATTGATAAAGTTTTTAATTATATAGGTTTCAAATAATCTTAATAATATTTTATTTTATTTTAGTGTAGTTTTTGTTTATTTTTGTTTTTAATGTAATATCTTAAATATATGTATAAAATGTAGAGACATTTAAGAGTTATTTTATTTACTCAATTAATATTTTATATGTTGTAATTGAAGGTGCTACTAACATACCATCTTTAGAAAAATGCTTGTAAAAGACATTAAAAGATATCATTCTCAAGAAAACTGGTTTTTTTTTATCAAATTTAGGATTTAAATAGAATCCACTAAAAGAATAATACCTCTTGATGTATATTACATATTAAATAAAATACTAATATTTACTACACTTTTCAAAGTAAAAACAAAACAAAATAATTATTAAAACTATGAATGTTTTTGAAAAGTTAAGCAGCGTTTACATGGTGTTGAACCCTTCACAACGGACCAAAAAGGCCAAAGGAAAACATAGTTCAAACAAAACTTGAACTATAGGGATAACCAGAAACAGCTAACAACCAGCTGTAAAAAATAGAGACAGTAGACAGACAGCTGTAGGAAACAAAAAAATCAAGCCACCCCAGAAACAAAGGAGTCAAGGCTAGCTCCATGAGCCTGAGGCTGAGAAGTAGCCACAAAATTTTTCTTCCAAAGAACCACCATCCAGAGGGGCTCAAATCCAAGAATCAAAGAGAAAGGTGAGAGGAGCGGCTCCACCCTAGCCACCACAGGAGAAGACACCATGCAGCGAGGAAATCAGCAATGAGGCAGTAGAGATTGAATCAAATAACGGACCAATAGAGGCTCCCAACGAAGGCTGGACAGGGTTTGACAGAGCAGCGACAACAGGTGCAAGGACAAGCACCACAGTGTCAACAAAAAGGTCCAAAGGTGGTTCCACGAAAGAGAGATTCGGGCGAGGAGCAACAACCTGAGGGTCGACCTCCTCGGATGAACCACCTGAAAAAGAACCCATCATGAGGTGATCCAGGAGAGCATCCTTCCACCAAGATGCAGCGCCCTTGCGGCGAGCAAGAGGACAGGCCGAGGCCAAATGACCCACTGAAAAGCATCTCCTACACTGAAACGGGAGACCCTCGTAATCCAAGATTTGCTTCCACGGTCTGTCCTCCACCAGCAACACGACATCCCCAAGAAGAGGTTTGGAGATGTCGAGATCGACTAACAGTGGAGCAACAGTAGTATGCCCAAACTCCCTAGTTGTGGAATCCACCATTAGAAAATGACCAATGACATTGCCAATGGCCTCGAAACAAGATTCCTCCCAAACTGAAGAGGAAGATTTGGCAGGAAAACCCAAACAGGTCTGGTGTTCAAAGGCTTCGTAAGAGGGTTGAAAGAACGAGACCAGGGTCTGATGGCCAGAGAATGAATACCCCACATCCAACCCCTATCCAGAACTCTGTTCCTCTCAAGAGGGGAGGCAAAAGTAGCAATAAAGAAACCCCGAGCACTAGGGTAGAGCTCAATGTCTCCAACGACCAAAGGCTCCCAAGAACCTGAAACCCACTCGTGGAGATCCGGAAGAGAGGGCCACAAGCCATTGAATCTGCTCACCACGCCAGTTTTCAAATAATAGTCTTCATTTTCGACTATCTCAGGGCCTCAAACGACCACTGGAGAATCACTGGCACAGAGCAGAGACTGACCAGAAGGATGAGAGCCCATCCTGGCAGCATCCAAATATGATTTTTCCAAACTTGAAGTGCCCCCAACAACAGGCCCTACAGAGGCATCAGCAAGCGCACTCCCACCATCTATCCCAATCACCAGCGACCTAGCAGACCCCTTCCTGTGCATGCATGGGTCCATGAATTCAACAGCAATAAGAACCCCACAAGGCGCAGCTCCACCTCGGACAGACACGCCACCACCAGATGGAGCAGGCAGAGGAGGAAAAGGAGGAGTGAACAGCCTGGTAGACACCCCAAAAGCCAAATGACGCTGAGCAGGGGAAGAAACCACCGCCCCAAACTCGACCGCAGTAGGAAGCGGATCATCGCAAGCCATAGCCCCTAACCCATCCACACCGGTAAGGGCCACTGTAGACAGGGGAGGAGCTGAAGGAGCCAGAGGAGGAGCCATTGGAGCAAAGCCCAATTCAAATTTTTGCCGCGCAGAGCTCATAGCCGTTCAAATGTTCTATGTTAAAACTAAGAACTTTTATCTAACTATTAACACAAGGATAATATAAAACAATGAATGTTAACTTTTCCAAAAGTAACATTAAAAGTTAAATATAAAAATAAAACAAATACTTTACAAGTAAAATAAACAATATATATAATTTATAAAACTAAAATAAAAATTTATATTCCCATATTTATAGAATCTTTTAGCACAATTATAGAATTTTCTTAGCACCTATTTTCCACTAAACTTATTGTATTTAAATAGCTCTGAATAAATTAAATAAATAGTTATTATAATATTAATAGTTTTTTTAGATAAAATCTAAAAATTAAAATAAAATAACTTAACTCTTAAACAAACAAAATATATATAATATTAACTCAAGGTCTTACTCTCTATCAACTATATTCTTAATCATTAATTGATGACTTCAAATCCCACTATAAAATTAATGATTATCTCATATTCATCATAATAAATATTAAATTAATAAATATTTAATACACAATTGATTTTAGATATTTATATAATTAAATATCTCACCTTTGTTAGTTTGGATGAATTTATTTTGATAAATTTACAAAACATTTATAATTATTGATTTAATCTAATGTAAATCTTTAAATATTTAACGACTAAAAGTTCTCTTTGACACAATATATTATTATTTATATTATTATATTGTTTACAACCATTTTTAACTCCCTTAAATGACAAATCAATTGCCCTCCTATTAATGACATTGTGTATAAAAGTTTTATTCAATATATTTTGGAAGGTTTGAGATTTGGAATTTTATAAATTATTTCCCAATAAATTTTATAATTAGTATTGATAATTTTAAATTACGAGTTTTCAATAATCTTAGCAATATTTTTATTTTTTATATTAATTTGTTTGATTTTTTTATTGTATTTTTTTAATTATATTATAAAATATGGAGTCATATAAAGATGAATTATTTTATTCTCTTTTAGAGTTATTTTATTTTATTCAATTAATATTTTTATATGTTGTATTTGGATATGTTATGAGCTATCTTAGAAAAAAGTGTGAAATTGATATTGATAGAGTTTTAAATTTTACGGTTTCCAATAATCTTAATAATATTTTTTTTAAATTTATATTATTTTAGGTTTGACTTATTTTTATTTTTATTATAGTATTTCAAATATATTTATACAATGTGGGGACATATAATGATGAGTTATTTTAGTTTCTTTCATATTTATTTTATTTACTCAATTAATAATGCTACTAATATAGAAAAAAGTGGTAAAAGACATTAAAAAATATCATTATGGAGGCATCCATGTTTTCATTAGATTTGTGATTTAAATAGAATGCGTCAAGAGAATAATATCTTAAAATTATGTACTAATATTTACTACACTTTTCAAAGTAAAAATAGAACAAAATAATTACCAAAATAATGAATGTTAATTTTTCCAAAAGTAACACTAAAAATTAAATACAAAAATAAAACAAATACTTTACAAATAAAATAAAATAAACAACATATATATAATAAAATAATTTATAAAATCAAAATCAAAATTTATATGCCCATGTAGTAAATAAAATAGTTATATAAGTGAAAAAAAAAGAAAAAACTATTAAATTGGCATTGATATCTCTCGACTTTTCTTAAATAAATGTATTTAAGATATTGATACTAGATAATTATTTAAAAATTAGATACATAATTAATAATAAGATTTATAACTATTTTGCAATATAATTTCTTATATAAATAGAATTTGTTATACCTACTACTGTTAAAAACTTAAAAAATTAATGAAAACTTTTCACTAAATGTAAAAAACCATACATTTTTTTTAACTATAATCCGCCTTTCTTCAATAATACATCAACTTCATTCTCCTTTTATGAATAACAATATTTATAAAATCATTCTATTTCAAATATTTTTTAAACTTAAAAACAAAGAATTATATAAAACTACATTTAATAAAAAGATTTACAATTAATTACCTTTGAAAAAGCCTCTGCTATGCTCCCCCGTTCGCCCGTCACTAACCATGCCGCTTCCACTTTTACTTTTACATGCTCGCCCTCGCTATTCTCTGCATAAATATAGTCGTTGTTTGACCATTCCCACTCTGAAAGTTGTGTGAAGAAGACACCCATCCATACCCATTTTCCTTCACCCAATTCGGTATTAAAATCAGCGTAAGGTGATCGCAAACTTATAGAGAAGCGCAAGTCTGGATAAACACAATCTATAATAAAACATATCAGAATGGAATTGGCTCTGCCCGAACTCCCCGGCTTCCTCAATTCTAAGCCCTTTCGCTTTTCTCCATAAGGAGTGTAGTCAACTTCGAGCACATGAGAGTAGTCAAGAACAGAGACACTTGGCAACTCTTCAAAGAAGTTTTTCAGCGAGTCCACATCACACGATGCCCTCGTGCATATCATCACTTCCCTTGGCCATTTCTGCACATTGTTTGCAAAAGGCAAAGCCAGCACAAAATCAAATCACTCATAATAATAAATAAACTTTCATATTTCCAATTCAACTATTTTCAAATACCTGTATGCTACTGACGAATGGTTCAACAGCTGATGTGGTTTGCTACGACTACCAGTGACTCCAATCTCTCAGAGTGCTCTAACCTGACTATACACGGCGCATTCCAGCGGGTATGCAATTCCAGGCTCTCCAATAATCTCAATCGTTCTAAACCTTCTATCTTCTCCAATTTGTGGCAATTTTTCAAATAAAGTCTTGTAAGAGAAGTTGATTCTGGAAGACTTGGAAGCGCCTCCAACTCTGGGCAGTCACTTATATTGAGAGAAGTTAATTCTGGGAGACTTGGAAGCGCCTCCAACTGTGGGCAGTCAGATATATAGAGCACCTTCAATGATCTTAGGTTTTCTAAACCTTCCATCTTCTTCAATTTGGGGCACATTCGCAAGTAAAATTCTTGAAGAGAAGTTAATTCTGCAAGCCCATCTAATTCTGAACAGCCATATACCGTGAGCGTCTCCACTGATGTTATGTTTTTTAAACCTTTTATCTTCTCCAATTTGTGACATTTTTCCAATATCAAACTCTTTAGAGAAGTGATTTTTAGAAGACTTAAAAACACCTCCAACTCTGGACAGTCACTTATCGTAAAGTTTTCCAGTGATCTTATGTTTTCTAAACCTTCTATTTGTTTCAATTTGTGACACATTTCCAAATCAAAATATTTAAGAGAAGTTAATTTTGCAAGACTCGGAAGCCTGTCTAATTCTGGACAGTCATATATCCTGAGCTCCTCCAATGATATTATGTTTTCTAAATCTTCTATCTTCTCCAACTTATGGCATTTTTGCAATTGTAAGTTTTTTAGAGAAGTGGTTTCTTGAAGACTTGGAAGCGCCTTCAACTCTGGACAGTCACTTATAGTGAGCTTCTCCAATAATCTTAGGTTTTCTAAACCTTCTATTTTTCCCAATTTGTGGCACATTTGCAATTTTGTAAGAGAAGTTAATTCTGCAAGACTCGGAAGCCCCTCTAATTCTGAACAGTCCTTTATTCTGAGCTCCTCCAGTGATCTTATGTTTTCTAAGCCTTCTATCTTCTCCAACTTATGGCATTTTTCCAATTGAAAATTTTGTAGAGAAATGATTTCTTGAAAACTTGGAAGCACCTCCAACTCTGGACAATCACTTATATTGAGCTTCTTCAATGATCTTAGGTTTTCTAAACCTTCTATTTTTTTCAATTTGTGACACATTTGCAATTTAAACTCTTTAAGAGAAGTTAATTCTGCAGGATTCGGAAGCCTCTCTAATTCTGAGCAGTCATTTATTCTGAGCCTCTCCAGTGATCTTATGTTTTCTAGACTTGGAAGCACCTCCAACTCTGGACAGTCACTTATATTGAGCTCCTTCAATGATTTTAGGTTTACTAAACCTTCTATTTTCTTCAATTTCTGACACATTTGCAATTCAATTTTTTCAAGAGAAATTAATTCTGCAAGACTCGGAAGCCCCTCTAATTCTGAACAATAACTTATATTGAGCTCCCTCAATGATCTTAGGTTTTCGAAACCTTCTATTTTCTTCAATTCGTAGCACCTTTTTAATTCAAAATTTTCAAGAGAAGTTAAGTCTGCAAGACTCGGCAGTCTGTCTAATTCTGAACAGTAATATATCTTGAGCTTCTCCAATGATATGTTTCCTAAACCTTCTATCTTCAACTTACGGCAGTTATGCAATTGAAAGATTTTTAGAGAAATGTTTTCTTTAAGACTTGGAAGCGCCTCCAACCCTGAACAGTCACTTATATTGAGCTCCTTCAATAATGTTAGGTTACTTAAACTTCCAATTTTCTTCAATTTCTGACATATTTGCAATTCAAATTCTTTAAGAGAAGTTAATTCTGCAAGACTCGGAAGCCCCTCTAATTCTGAACAGCCATATATCCTGAGCTTCTCCAGTGATGTTAGGCTTTCTAAACCTTCCATCTTCTTCAATTTGGGGCACCATTCCAAATTAAAATTCTTGAGAGAAGTTAATCCTGCGAGACCCGGAAGCCCCTCTAATTCTGAACAGCCATATATATTGAGCCTCTTCAGTGATTTCAAATGTTCTAAGCTTTGTATCTTCTCCAATTTGTAGCAGCTTCGCAATTCAAATTCTTTTAGAGAAGTAGACTCTGCAAAACATGGAAGCTCGTCTAATTCTCTGCATTCACTTATAGTGAGCTTCTCCAGTGATTTCAAATGTTCTAAACTTTGCATCTTCTCCAATTTGTTGCACCTTTGCAATGTAAATTCTTTTAGATAAGTAAACCCTGCAAAACATGGAAGCCCGTCTAATTCTGTACAGTCACTTATATTCAGCTTCTCCAGTGATTTCAAATGTTCTAAACTTTGTATCTTCTCCAATTCGTTGCACCTTTGCAATTCAAATTCTTTTAGAGAAGTAAACTCTGCAAAGCTTGGAAGCACATCTGGCTCTATGCTCAACTTCCGCAACGATCTCAACTCTTGTAGACCTTCTATTTTATTGACTTTCCTGCTACCTTTCAGCTCAAATTTTTCTAAAGACTCTAATTCTGCAAAACATGGAAGGCTGTCCAACTTTTCACAGTTGTATATCTGCAGATTCTGAAGGTTTTTCAAGCCACGGACACCTCTGATGTCCTTCAGGACTTCACAATTCTGAACATCTATGGTCTTCAATGTTGGTGGCAGGGTTTCCAACTCCCTTAAATCCTTATTAAATGTAAGATTAAGAGTCTCAAGGAAGGGACAACAATCTCCACATATTGAAATCTTGGGCACTTTCGTGTCATACAGATCTATCCTCCTTAGCATGCACCCTGACCCAAAACTCAACTCACTGATTGGGGTGTTCTCTATTGTCAGACTTTGAAGATGGATTAGTGATTTTGGTAAACACTTCACTCCTGAATACTCTATAGTTAAATCTCTTAATAAATTAAGATGCTCCAGAGAATCTGGTAAAGATTCCAACTTCTCACACCAGTGGATTTTAAATGTGGTTAAGGAGGACAAATTTTCAAGAGAGGATGGCAATGTTGTCAAGAAGTCACTCCCTATCTCCAACTTGGTTAACTTGGTTTGTTGAAAGATGTTAGCTGGCAGTTCCTTCAACCTGGTCCCTTCCAAATAGAGCTTTGTTAAGGAAGGCACTTCTGGGAGGCGCAACTCTTCCAATTCACTGCATCCGTTAAGTTTCAAATACCTGAGCTTTCTCATGTTTTCCAGAATGTGTAACTCCGAATTGATGATGAGCTTCGAGCACCCTTCTAAATTAAGATAGTCTAGGAGCGTCAGCTTCTTCGAAGAATCTGGCAGCCTTTTCAACATGTTGCAACCACTCAAATTTAGGTGTCGTAGATTTGTCAACTCGCCGAAATTTCTCGGCAGGGATGACAGATTTCTACACCATTTGATCTCCAGGTGCTCCAGCGATTGGAGATGACAAAATTCTTGTGGGAGGCTGCTCAATGTATCACAATATTCATAAACGTTACCTATTGATATCTTTTTCAAATTCTTCAGACGTCCTATTGACTTTGGAATTTCACGCAAACTAATGCATCTGTGAATAACCAACTCTGTTAGCTGCAAAGGAGCCTGCAGCCAATTTGGATACAATTAATATACGAAAAATTTAGAAGTATTTCCCAAGAGCCATTTTAGAGAGCCATAGAGTAAGATACTTACGTCCGCATCCCGTTCCCACAAATCTTCTAACCTCCGAGCGTTGTCAAATTCTAAAATTCTTAATTTTTTCGAAGAAAGCCAGGATGGAAGATTTTTGTGCTTAAACTCATTACACTGAAGCCAGACCAGATCTCTTGATATTTCGCTATGTTCCTGATTAATAAAACCTCCACTACCAACAAAAATCTTCAATCCAAGCGAGCGGGGCGCGATGCTATGCTCTCCTTGGCTTGTGTTTATTATGATCTTCCCTTGCAGTTGGTCACAATTCTCACCAACTGCGTTTGCCATTCCTCGGACTCGTATTGCTTGCTGAATAGTCAAAAATAAAAATAAGAAATACTTTAAAGCAATATAATTGGGGAATCTGGTTACCATGTCATGATTATAAAACCATAAAAGAAGGCATTGACTTCACCTGTTGAGGGGAAATCTCGATAACTTGCTGTGGAGACCAAAGGCGATGAGGTGACTGCCCATTTGCGATGTCCCTTCCCAGATCTCTCAAGTGATCATGCATTCTTATGTAACCATTTTGGTCCTCTTCAACAAGACATCTATTGAAAAGGGTTTCCCAACCAATCAATCCATCCCACTCTGCGCCCCATGCTGCAATGGCCGCACTTTTCCTACATCCAATGAACAAACACGCTGTATCCAAGAACATCTCCTTGTCTTGTTTCTCTAGGTCATCATAGCTAACTTTGAGCTTCTTTGTGATGTCCTCGTGGGGTATCTGGGAAAATTTATTGAACGTACGCTGCCAATAATCCTTATCAGACCGGCCATAAAGCTGTCCCCCTAAGACCTTGAGTGATAGAGGCAGTCCTTTGCAGGCATTCAAGAACTTCTCAACGAGATCCTCGAATTCTGAAGGTGGATAATTTTTTAAGAATGCATGCCAACAAAAAAGTTGTTTGGCATGGGTGGCATTCAGAGCTCTCATTCGATAAATGGCAGAGATGCCCCATTGTTGAAGAACATCTAAATTGCGAGTAGTAACAATAATCAAACTTCCGTCACCAAGACTCTCCTTTGGTGGTAGTAGAGCATCCAGTTGGTCTTTATGATCCACATCATCCAGCACAATAAGCACAGTCACAGCCCTTGACAAGCGGGTTTTAAGAATCTGTTTTCCTTCGTCTAAATTGTCAAAGGAATCTTCTTTGATGCCAAGACACTTTAGAAGTGTTTTCTGTTTTTCAAGCAGCAGGCCTTTTCTGTCAGCATCTCGAACATCAGAGAGAAAACTGGACCAATCCATGGCAGAGCTTTTCCTGTTAAAAATTTCTTTTGCAAGGGTGGTTTTACCGGAGCCACCCATGCCCCAGATTGCCACAATGTGTATCGAGCCAGAAGATTGCAGTGCAGATGTGTTGAAGTCTTGTACAGTTTCATCCAGACCCACTGGATACTTAGCAACCTCTAATGGCACCTTCTTCATCTCTTTCATTACACGATTCGCCACATTCTTCACTGCCCTGAGCTCGTCACTGTACAGCGGAAAACACAATTAAGTAAATAGATTGCATGTTAGAGGAGATTTGAAAAGATAAAGAGCTAGTCAGGATTTTAATCAGTCATCAATGTTTGTTAACCTACTGTTTCTTAAGTGATGGTTCTTTCTCACCAATGCTCGTCAGGAATTTTTTTTTTGTCTATTTTAACTGCTGCCCTTCATAGAATCGTATGGTTTCGAAATGTCCGAATAAACACACAACATACATACACGTCATTTTTCACTTTCTTTGTATTTATTTATTTGGAGCTTTAATAGGTTTAATATATACTTGTTAATTTTTAATAAAAATAAATAGATATTATTTAATAATATTTTGAACAAAAATTGTAAGTGAAATCTATATTAATTTACAAGTAGTTCAAATAAGTTATTCAAGTTGTAAGAAAATTATATTAAATTAAAGTTTGTAAGAAGAAGAAAAATAATAAATTGTATTTCATAAAGTTTGTTTAGAGTTTGAAGAAATAAATTTTGATAAAAATATTGAGACAAAGAATTGAGTTGATGAATCTTAGAATATAAACTGTATATTAAATCATTTTCCTAATAAATACAACTACACATCTTTGATCATCATAATAAATAAGGTCTCATAGAGAACTATAAATTTCTCTAAAAAATAATAAAACTCATCACAAGTTTTTATGTAGACAAACATTTTAGTATATCATCAATAAGTTTCATGTTATGCACATAAATTTTTTACAAAATGGAACGTTTAAAAAATAGCATATAAGTATATAACATAAATACTACACTTATCAAAATAAAAACAAACAATTAGAAAATAATGAATGTTAGTGTTCTTAAAAAAATATATTATATACAAAAGTAAAATAGCTCTTTTAACAAAGATAAAGTAAATAATGTAGTAAAAAAATAATACTTAAATAAAATTATAAATATTAATGTAGTAAACTAAAATTGACTAGAGATGAGAATGTTCCTCCATCCTTGGGTCCTCCGACCCTCATTTAGACCCTATCTAAACCTCCTTGCACCCCCCAACCACCACCTTTTAACTTTAGAATTTATATTCACTTATCATGTTATGTGTGGGACTCGTGTTCATAAAAAAAAAAAATTAACATCCTCTTGAGATATAATACACGTCTTTTCCTTTGACTTTTTTATTAAAACAATAGGATGTTCTAATGTACTATTGTGCCACATACAAAATAGTTGATCATTTTCTTATTCTTCAACCTATCTAGAGGCATATCTTCATTAGAACATGAAATGAATGAAATGAAGGAAGAAGAAGAAGGAAGTACAATCATCATCATTGTAAACATGTCAATAAAATTTCTTATGTTTTGACAACCTTGTTTTTAGATTTTTTGTCAAGGCTTCATAAAAATTTGTAAGAATTGTTTTCCTTCACAAATTGTTGCTTATGTTGAATAAGAAGTTTACAAATAGATTAAAATGTGCTTCAATTTTATTTGTCTATGAGTCGGAACATTTTCAAAAAAATTATGACTTGAACTAAGGTCACTTAATATGATAGGGCTAAGCAATACCATTCTCAAGCTTCCCGCCAATTACATAATACACATGCTTCATATTTTTTATCTTTAATATACATTATTAGAGCATCTTTATCACCTAACTTTATATTTAGAAGTTCTATTAGAAAATCAATTATTTTGTAAAATGATTGTTTACCATAAAGATCAAATAATATTCTCCATACTTTCCAATCTTTATATTTTAATGTATCAATTGAATAATTATTTTCAATAATACATAGATTTTATCAAGACTAAAACTTATCTATCATTTTTGTTAAACTATACTAAATTTGTGACATTAATAAATGATGTAAGTCTTGTCTTACAACAATCTTCCACAAATCACTAAATATTAAATTAATCTTCATATTTTTACTTTATTCTTTATAATATCTAAACATTTTATTTCTCCAATTATTTTTTTAAAATTTCTTAAACATTTTTTATTGAAAAAATAGATTTACAAAATCCATTCTATCATTTTTGTTAAACTCTACTAAATTTGTGACATTAATAAAGGATGTAAGTTGTGTCTTACAACAATCTTTCACAAATCACTAAATATTAAAGTAATCTTCATGTTTTTACTTTATTCTTTATAATATCTAAACACTTTATTTCTCCAATTATTTTTTAAAAATTTCTCAAACATTTTTTTATTGAAAAAATAGATTTACAAAATCCATTCTATCAGCCCTTTTTTTATAGTTTTCAATAGCAATATCCATGATCCCTTTCACTTTTTAAAAATATATTTAAAATATTGAAATAAAATAAAACGAAAATCCTTAAGCCTTCGAGTATACTAGTATTAATCTTTCATATTCAAGGAAAACGTGCAACTACTATAATTTTTAGTAAAGCTTTGAACATCTTTCTTGTGGCATCTAGCAATGATTTTCTATTATTTATCTATTTTGTAGAGCAATGATTTGTTATATCCTTCAAATTTGATTATAAGTGGCATCAAGTAGGACAATGAATTAATTACATCATTGGGGAATGAAAGTTAATAAAAGTATGAAATGTTTACATCTATGTGCATTCAGTGGGTTGGAAAGTCATGCATGTGTAATGTGATTGTAATGTGCTAGTAGAAATATTTGACACTTTTATCAAGATGTTTAAGGAAAAATTACAATAATATTAAATATCAATGAAAATTCTTTTTTTATTAATTAGAATATGAAAAGTTATTACAAGTTAAGGGAGAGCCATTATTTTTGTCTATGGAATTTGTAAGATCTAATATGAAATACTCCAATGTATATATATTGCCATCTTAATAATTGTATACATAATATTTTTCTACATAACAACAATATTTATTTAAATGAGCACCTTATTTTATAAATGACACATTTATATTAGATAGTTATAATATTTTAAATGAATCAAAAAAGTATTTATTTGACTAAGTTAATGAATGTTTTTATCACTTTTTACATGACATTCATAAATTGTCATATTCTAAGGATCCATTTTGACAAAGATTTGACCATTTGTTGATTTATATATGAACTAATTATTAACAATATATAGTATAAATATGTTGCAAGATTAAATCTTTTAAACACAATTACTATACCAACAATAGCACCTTGCCTAACTATTCACCCCATCCTTAACTTGTTGGAATTGGATTAGTATAAGAAAAAGGATGCTACCACTCTCCTTAACACCCACTAGCTAATATAATATCCATTCTTTCAAACGATTTCAATTATTGTTTTGATTCTCTTTATAATTATTTTGTCCAAGGCATTCCCTATGTGAGTTTCACTGAGCTCTTTTTAAATCTACTTACTTCTAGATTTGAGCACACAATTAAATCCAGAAGCAAGTAGATTTAAATTCATATGTATTGTGGAAATGTAATTACATTGAGCTCATTTTTTCCATCGATGGGAATTCATGCCTTTCGTAAATAAAATAATCATTTGTGACCGAGTGAGGAGACATCCAATTTTATTAGCATTAATTTTGTGTGTTATCTTGTGTTTCTCCTTTAAAAAAAAAAAATTTTTAATAAATTAATTTTAAAACATTATATATTAATTATATATTATGTTTATATTTAATAATACATATTATAGTGCTCGTTAAGGGGCTTGGTTGGATAAAACCAACGGGGATAGAAGATAGACTGGTTAAGTGGGAAAGGCCTAGAGAGGGTTGGTGGAAGGTGAACTTTGATGGTGCCTCGAAGGGCAATCCGGGTCCTTTTGGAGCTGGCTTCTTGATAAGAGATTGGGAGGGGAATTTGATTACTCTGGGAGCAAAAAAAATGAGGGAGGGTACTAATAACCTTGCTAAAGCTACTGTCGCATTGTTGGTGGTAAAATTGAGCAAGAAGATGGGAGCCTCAAAAGTTCACTTGGAGTGTGATTCCATGGTAGTAGTTCAAGCAATTATGAATGGGGAGACAAGGGCATGGCATCTCCAAAATACAATTGAAAATATTAAGGATATTTTAAATTCATTTGAAGACTTTTGTGTTTCCCACATAAGGAGAAGTGGTAATGGGGAGGCAGACACTCTCTCTAACTGGGCGGTTAAATTTAGTATGGTGGGGGAAGTTAGAGTTGAAGATTTGAGTAATTTTGTTTGGCTTGATTAATTTTTAAGGGGTTGGTTTAGTGCTTGGTTTCACTTTTTGTTTTGAAGGTGAAGTATCGTTATAGTTGTTGCGGGATTGTTGATTTGATGGCTAGATGGCTATGTTGCAGGTTGTACAAGCACTCTGAATTAGATGGTGTGATGGCTGGGATCCATTGTGTTTTAGCCTTGATTTTATCCTCTTTGCATATGTTGCGAGCATTGGTTTTCTTTGGGCTCGGGTTTTTTGTGCTCTTCAACAGGTTTCGATAATGGAGGCTGGTTTTTCTCTGCGCACGAGGAAGCAATTGAATCCTTTCTTTGGAGAGGCTTCGATGTAGAGGTTGGAAGGCTTGTTTTTGGTGTCTGATGAAAGGCTTTTGAAGAGTGTTAGGTTGATAATGGGTGATTCGTTTGGGAGCTTGTTCCTCAGGTATTGAATGAACATGGATATTTACTCCATTATTATGGCTTGTGGCCTCGATCTTGGTGAGCAGATTGACTCCGTTAGGGAGGTGATGAATTTGATTGTGTCGGTGGAGTTTTCCAGGAGTGGGTGTTGATTTCAGTGAGGGGATTGATGATGAGCTCAGATTTGGTGAGGAGGGCATTGTTCCTTTTATAAAAGGACCTGAGGATGCCCACAAAAACCAATGTAGGGAAGAGGCTTGATGTGGTTAGCAGGAGCTGAAAGTTTTTCTTGGAATCCTTAAAGTTGGAAAGTGTTAATTAATGTCTAATCTTCTAGGAGTTCCCGTATTTGTTTTTGTGTTCTCATATTAGTTTTTGTTTGTTTTCTATTTGGGTAGTTTCTTTAATTGTTTTTAACTATTATCAGTTTGTGGTTCTTATATTTATGTCATGCTTCTTTATTGAGTGGAAGTATTGTGTAACAGGAGTAAGTGTTATGTAACAAGAGGTTTGTCATTCATATTAATTAAATAAAATCACTTACAGTTTGCCACTTTCAATTTCATTTTCAATTTTGGGCCAACAATGGTATCAGAGCACAGGTTTACTTTTATATGTGAAGCTTTTGAAAGATTGGAGTGCTCTACAAAAATAGTCAATTGATTCAGGTGAAATCAGTCAATTTATGTTTACAAGGGTTTCATATCTCTATATTTGAGCAAGAAAATTGAGCAGTTTTTTTTTTTAAATTTGCAGTGTGTATATTTCTTCTTGATTCACAATGCAGTCTATTGTTTCAATGATTGGGGAAACTTCAACTGGAAAAGATACTTGGATGGAATGGCATAGAAAAGTAGAAAATGCACTAATTTTTAATGATTTATGGTGTAAAATTTGTGATGGAAATACTCAACCTACAGAACCAACTGATGCTAAAGAAAAAGAAATTTGGCAATATAAAAATTCAAAAGCTTTGGCTTTAATAAGAGCTTTTGTTAATGGAGATGTGTATCGACATATACAAGGATGCACATATGATTGGGAAGCCCTTCATAAATTAAAAGATTTGTTTGATTCTCATTCTGAATTAGAGTTTATTCAATTACAGTTAAAATTATTTAATCTTGAGTTGCAAATGGGTGATGTTATGAGTCTGGCTTTAGAAATCAGAGCCATAAAACAAGATGTTGATGCTACTAGTGGGAAAGTTGATATCTATCTCACAACCTTTATTAAGGCACTTCTTCCAATACATTCTACTTATCTAGAGTCCCTTCAAGCAAGCAATCAATTGAAAACCATTACCTTTGATCAATTGATTGAAAAGTTAGCAGAACATGAAAAAGCTTTTAGAAGGAAAATAGATAATATTAGTGAAAATGTTTGTCTTGCTTATCAAAAAGAAAAACCCCTAAACAAAATTATTCAAGAGGTGGTTATAGTGATAAAGGAAAAGGTAGAGGCCAATGGAGACAAAATGATAATCAAAATGATAGGCAACATTTATATTGTAAAAGATGTGGTAGAAAAGGTAGTCATGAAGCACATGAGTGCAAGCTCTCATGGGATAAGATAGAAAGTTTTAAAGAAAAAATATAAAACAAAAATATACAATGATCATAAAATTTCAGGAGTAGCCCAAAGAAAAACTCACAATGATGATAAAATTTTAGGAGCAACCCAATTTGCTTGTGACAGTGATAGTGATCAATATGTGCCTACTGTTTCAAACTTTGCATCTAATTTTTCATGGCATGATTCTTGGGTTCTAGATACTAGAGCAACGCAACATATGACATTTCAGTGTGATTACTTTGAAGAATTTCATGAAGATGACTATGGTCCAATTTACTTTGTAGATAAATCAAGCCTCAAGCCCATTGGAAAAGGAACTGTTAGACTTAAGTTGCCTAATCTCCAAAACTTTCTGCTTCATGATGTGTTGTTTCTTCCTCAGTTGCAACGTAATTTGTTATCACTAGTATTGATTCGACAACAAGGCTACTATGTTTTGTTAAAAGATGGACAAGTTGTTGTTAGAAAAATATCTAATAATCAAGTTGCATTTACTGGTTATGAAGATGGAAGATTATTAAAACTCAATGGTACTTCTTCTCTTTCTAGAAGCTTTGCATATCTTATTGAAGAAGCTAGTCTATCTCCTAGTCTTTTGTGGCATGCAAGATTTGGACATATTAGTTATGATAGAATTCAAATCATGCAAGAGAATAGTGTTGATGATTTGCATGTTCTGCCTAAAACAATTGAACAATGTGAAGCATGTATTCTTGCCAAACAATATAGAAATCCATTTCCACGCTCAACTTGGTGAGCACATAGAAAATTGCAGCTCATTCATTCTGATTTATGTGGGCCTTTACCAGTAACTTATGTTGGAGGATCTAAGTATTTTATGTTGTTTATTGATGATTACAGTCGCATGACCTAGATTTATTTCTTGCAACAAAAATCAAAAGCTTTTGAAATTTTTAAAAGGTTTCGTGTTATGATTGAAAATCAAACCCGGTCTCAAATTGGTACTCTTCGAACAGACAATGGTAGAGAATTTAATTCTCTAGTTTTTGAGGATTATCTTCGTCAAAATGGGATACAACATCATCTCACTATTCCAGGTACTCCCCCACAAAATGGTGTGGTTGAAAGAATGAATAGAACCATCATGAACATGGTTCGAGCATTGCTATATTTCAAAGGAATCAAGTTACATTTTTGGGCTGAAGCAGCAAGAACTGCAGTCTATCTTCGTAAAAGATCTCCATCATCTGCACTTCAACATGCCATTCCATATGAAGTTTGGTTTGGGTATCCTCCATCCGTTCGACATCTTCAGATTTTTGGGTCTACTTTCTATGCTTTGATTCCTAAGGACAAAAGAAGTAAGTTGCATAATCATAGTTATAAGTGCATTTTTCTTAGTTATTCTAACTCATCCAAAGCCTATAGGTTGTATGATGAAGCTAACAAGAAATTCTTCATTACACATGATGTATTTTGTGAATCTTCCAAAAGTGATGCAGATGTTGAATGTTAATTATAACAACTTGATAAATGTGCAAGATTTTCTCCTTGGATAGAAAATCTTTGTGAGGAGAAACAAACTCATTTAAACACACCTTTAATAGATTCACATGTAGAATCTATATCCCAAGTTGTCCCAACTCAAGATACTCCTATAAATGTGCAAGAAGAAACCTTCTCTTATAATGATGAGTCTAAAATTGTAGATGCATTAGTCACTAATGAAGCATCTAATCAGCAAATGGAAACATCTTTTGTGCAACCCAAATATTCACATTGTTGGGCCAAACAAGTACAACAAACTTTGAAAGATTTAAGACCTGATGAAATAGGTAAAATAGGTATAAGAAGCTCTTATAGAGAAAGGTTGCAGGCTCAATCCAATATTGTAGATAACTTAGAGTCCATTGATGAACTCAATTTCATGATAGGTTCATAACCGAATTCCTATAATGAAGCTAAGAATATTGCAGTATGGAGGAAAGCAATGCAAAATGAGTATGATGCACTTTTGAAAAATGGCACATGGGAGTTGGTTGATCCTCCACTTGGTTGTAAACCTATTGGTTGCAAAATTGGGTTTATAGAAATAAATATAAAGCAGATGGTTCACTTGACAAACATAAAGCCCGGCTTGTTGCCAAAGGATATGCTCAAAAAGAGGGCATAGACTATGATGAAACCTTTGCACCTACAGCTAAATGGACTACCATTCGTGCTTTGTTGGCTCTTGCAGCCCAAAATGGGTGGACAGTTCATCAAATGGATGTTAAGACTGCATTCTTAAATGGTGATCTCAAAGAAACAGTGTATATGACTCAACCTGAAGGCTATGTCATCAATGGTAAAGAACATCAGGTATGTAAACTTGTCAAATCTTTGTATGGTTTAAAACAAGTCCCCCGAGCCTAGTATGACAAACTTACTGAGCATATCCTACAATTGAATTTCAAGCATTTTGAATTTGATGATGTAACTCTTTTTGTTACAATGGTTGACAACATGGTTGTCTATCTTGTTGTTTATGTGGATGATTTGTTTATCACTGGTACTAAAGAGGATACTATTCAAGCTATCAAAAAACAATTGAAGCATAGATTTGATATGACTGATTTGGGCCATCTTCATTACTATTTGGGTATTGAGGTGATTCAACAACCCCATTCTATCTTTATCACCCAACAAAAATATATTGGTGAACTTTTAAATTAGTTTGGCATGGCTGATTGCAAACGCCTTAGTACTCCTATGGAGCAAAATCTTAAACTCACATTAGATGATTCTTCAACATTGGTTGATGCAACTACCTACAAGAAACTTGTTGGCAGCTTGATTTATGCTACCACTACTCGTCCAAATATTTCATTTTCTGTTGGAGTTATTTCCAGATTCATGCAATAGCCTAGAGAACCTCATTGGTTGGCAGCCAAATGGGTTCTTCGATGTCTCCAAGGTACTCAAAGTTATGGGCTCCACTACTACAGGACTGAACAATTTTCTTTGCTTGGATATTCTAATTTAGATTATACAGGTGACTTGGAAGATGGTAAATCTACATCTGGTTTTTTAATGTATCTTGGGTCTACTGTCATTTCATGGAAATCTAAAAAGAAACCAGTCCCAACCCTCTCTTCTTCTGAAGCTAAATATATGGCAGCTCATGAAGCAACTCGGGAAATTTTATGGCTTCGCAAAATTCTTGAAGACTTGCAGGCACCACAAGTTTCTTCAACACCACTCTTTCCTGACAATCAATTTGCTATTAAAATGGCAAAAAATCCAGTCTTTCATGATCATACCAAACACATTAATACGAAGTTTCATTTGATTCAGCATCATTTGAAAGCTAGTCTCGTACACCTCAAATATTGTCCTACTGCAGATCAACCCACTGATATTCTTACCAAGGCATTGGGCAGAGAAAAGTTTGAAAAGTTCTGAGGACTGCTTGGCTTAACCTCTTCAGATTCCAAGGGTGATGTTAATTAATGTCTAATCTTTCGAGAGTTCTCGTATTTGTTTTGGTTTTGTCGTATTAGTTTTTTTGTATTAGTTTCTGTTTGTTTTTTGTTTGGGCAGTTTCTTTAACAATTTTTAACTGTTGTTTGTTTATGGTTCTTATATTTATGTCATGCTTCTTTATTGAGTGGAAGTGTTGTGTAACAGGAGTAAGTGTTGTGTAACAGGAGGTTTGTCATTCATATGAAATAAATAAAATCACTTACTGTTTGCCACTTTCAATTTCATTTTCAATTCTGGGCCAACAGGAAAGAGCATTGTAGAGGCTAGAGGCGAGGTGGGGTAGTCGGTAGCACTGGAGAAAGGCAAGAAAGAGCATGGAGTGGGAAAGAGGAAGGGTGGTTGGGTTTGAATCAAGTTGGCTCTTGATGCCGCTCCTAGTTTGGATCTGTTATTTTGTTTAGTTATTGGGTAGGATTTTCATGTTTGTAGGCTTTTGTTTTGGTTTGTTGGGTTCGATGATTTGTATTCATGGTAGTTATTGTTGATCGTTCCTAGGGGTGGTTGATAGGGGTCTATTTTAGTGTTTTTTTTGCATGTTCAGATGCATTTGAACCCGGTTTTTGTGGTTCGTATATGTAACAAGGCTTATTGTTGACTTAAGTAATACTTTATTTTAATTAATATATTAAGAATCCTATTATAAATAAAAAATAATAATGCATATTATAGCAATTATAAATGTTTTGGGCCAAGAGTTGTTGGAAATGCACCCTATGGCCCTGCCTCATGAACTAGCCTCCCTCTTTATGTTAAACTTAATGGATGTGTTTGTGGTGCAACGAAACAATAAGATTCATTGCTAGGAGTTTTTTGTCGCCTCCTGTCTACCCAATGTATATTTTGGATTCAACCATGGAAGCTTATGACCTCCGTGCAAGTATAAATCTCTTGGGTGGTGTTATTTGAAGAGTACATTTGTTATCTTCTCATGCTTTGCAATCTCTTCTCTATGTGATTGTCCATGACTTGGCTACTGCTCATTATTCTTCTTTTCGGCCTCGCCTTCGGGCCCTTAGACCAATCTTTGGTTGTTGTTTGGTGAATAGCTTGAAGATCCTATTCCATGCAATTTGGCTCCTCTTCACACATGCTCTAAACAACCCATTTTACGAGCCTCATTTTTCTCCACCGACGAACATGGCCTCCTCCACTGAGAGTGGGGTTTGAGGGTTTTTTCTTCATTATGAATGTGGATGGTAGCTCTCTTGTTTCAATTACATGTTACTCTACTCTCTAATCATAATTGCACTATCTTGTGATGTCCTTTAAGTCTTGGGTTCAGTTACTTATGGTTTTGGGCTCTGATGTTCAGCTACTCTCTTTATTTTGTCAAGGCTTTTTGCCTTCTAAGACTCCCTATTGTAAATGTTTCACTGTTTTGTCACTGTTGTGTTCTCTCCAGCATTTTCGATCTTGCAAGAATGTCTTGAATGCTCCTGCATGTGCATGATGTAAATACTTTTCTTGAATGAATATAAACTCCTCACAGTGGCTCGACCACTTCCACTTTTATCCCAAAATAATAATAATATATATTATAAAGAATATAATACACAATAATAAATACAAATATAATTTAAATTTTATATATAATTAAATAGTAAATATATTTTAAATATTTAAAACAAATATATTCTTGTAGAATATAATAATATTTTAAAATATATTCAATAATTTATATTGTATAAAATTCAAATATAATATATAATAATAAATAAATTTAAATATACAATTTATAATATTATATTATACTTAATATGTACATATAATTTAAAATTTAGTTTAAATTTATCTTCTTTCCTATTCAATTAATAACAATGTCATGAGGTAAAAATTTGATTGTAGATTAAGTTAATATTAACTTAACAAATGCACCTTGGTGTGCAATGGGTACGCTGAAGAGGAGTTGAAGGTCAATTAATAAAAAAAATGGTCTATATTTTGCATTTATTTAAATGCAATACATGAGGTCAATTGGTAGGCCATTTACATAAAGTTAGAGAAATAAATATAATAATAAATATGGGAGAGAGACAGGTAGGGGGAGACTGAGGGATTCATGTCTAAAGATAGAGGGGGGGAGAGGAAGATAGAGGTAGAGATGAAGATAGAGGGAGAGAGGAAGAGGGAGAGAAATAGATAGAGAGATAGAGAGAGGTACAAGGAGAGATAAAGATAGAGAGAGGTAGGGAGAAATAGAGAGGTAGAGATAGAGATATATTGAGAAAGAGGGAGAGGGAGAGGGAGAAATAAAGAGAGATATAGATGGTGAGATAGACTGATAGAGAGATAGAGATATAAGAAGATTTAGACAGAGGGAGAGAGGGATATAGAGACAAAGATACAAATAGAGAGATAAAAAAATAGAGAAGTAGAGAGACAAATAGAGATGGAGAGAGGGAGTGATGTAGAAGCATCCATGGCATAGTGGCTATCCTATGTCAACAAAAAAAATTGATTTTAATCAAAAATTTTGGTGTGAGTTGAATTTCATATTTCTATTGTGAAATTCATATTTTTGATGTGCATTTAGATGTCATGTCATGTTGAAATTTGAATTTTCAATTTGGAGTGAATTTGAAGAAAGCAAGATAAGAGGAGATAAAGGAGGATATGCTTTGAAAGAAAAAAGCTAGAAAAAGAAAATGGAGGCATGGAATTTTGGGAGACTTCCATTATGATTTGTAACTCCAAATTTTAAATTCGAAGACTCTTAAAAAATAGGGAACCTGAAGGTGGATGCCCAGGTTCGAAAAAAATATTTTTTTCTTTCATTCATGAAAGCAAGAAAGTCATAAAAGCACTGCCATCCATACACAACAGGTCTTGAAGTTTAAAAATATTATTTTATTCATTTTGATTGATGCAATTTAATTTAATTGGAGATTCCAAGAGGTGGCTTACATTTCATTTTATATAGACAACAACTTGTGTAAGAGAAAATCAATTCATGTAAGGCATAGAGAGGCGTAGCATACCTCTAGGAAGGTATTTTCATGGTGTTGTTGCAGATTGGAGATTCATTGTAGAGGCATGAACATCACCTATAGCCGCAGATTGAAGTGTTGAGATTATTGTGAGATCTTTGTTGTTGTAGGAGCTAGAAAGAAATTTTGTTGCAAATTTTTTATGTGTTGTTGCAAATCATTTTTGTTGTGATTTCCAAAAAAATTATAAGAGCTTGTTGCAACCCATTGTCTTTTTTGGGCTGATCTAATTCCATTTGCAAAGATTACATAAATTTGAAATTGTTGGTTACAAGTTGCAAACCAAAGCTGTAATATTTGTTGTAAGAAATTGTTTTCATGTGAAGAGTGTTTTCCAGTGGTTTGTGTGAGCTATTTAATTTGGTTTTCATTATTTGAACTATTTTATTTAGCTCCATATATTAGTGGTATCAAAATAGATTGATCCTAAGTGTGTAAACAGACTGCCAAAGAGAGTTAGTTTAAACTAAGACTTGTGAATTGTGGTGTTGCAGAGATGTTTTCCAGAGGAACCCCACGTGGTAGGGGTAGAGGAAAAGGAATAGGAGATGACTTTGTTAGATGTGATGATTTTATATCCTTGAGAAGGCGGGTTGAGACATTACAAGAAGAGATAAGGAGAGGATTTACAAGAATGAGAGACCCAAGAAGTGATGATGAAGATGAATGCACACTAGAACTCTGAGAGATTATGCAATGTCAATGTGACAACATTGCATTAAAATTTGAAAAGCTGAAAAGATACAAAGAAAGATGCTTGAATGGAGGAAAAACAAAACTAGGTAGTGAGTTTATATAGAACTTAGGAGACCAAGCAATAGGAATCAACCACAAAAAGTGGAGGATGCCACCAAAAGTGGAAATTTGTTCCACCCTTTAAGGAAGGGAACACCTCATCACTTATCTCCTATTTATTAAATAATAAACTCACTTTATTATCCCAAGCAAGCTTAATTAAGTGTAGGAAAAAACTAGGACTAAGGGAAAATAAATTAACTCGCTAGGAAAATAAAAGCCTACACCAACACATCCCCTTAAGCAAAAATTAGGAGGATGTAATAGATGATGGGTCCTGACAAATGATGTCATGTTAGGTACCCATGTACAAATGTAGTGCAGACATATCTCTCACAACCAAAGAAAAGGAGAAAACCAAATGGGACAAAAATCCTCCCCATAAGAGAGATGAAGGAAAGAAAAGAAGGAATAAGTAGCCCCCCATGGATGACACCAACTGCACCCTAAGAAAAGTCTGTAAATGAAATAACTTGCTCTTAGTAAAGGGTTTGGTGAAGATATTTGTAGTCTAATCTGATGTTGGATAGTACTTGAGATCCATGATCTTACTATGAATTAGCTCCTAAATGTAGTGCATATGGATCTCGATATTCTTGGTCTGCTGATGATGGACCAAATTGTGAGATATATGAATAACTCGAGTTGTCACAATGGATGACTGTGGGCTTTCGAAAGGGAATTCCAAACTCAATGAGAATGTTCTAAAGCTAGATGACCTCAGTAGCAACATTAATTTCTCCTCGATACTCAGCCTCTATAGATACAATAGCAATAACATACTACTTCTTGCTCAACCAATAAACTTGATTGAAACCAAGGGAGAAGCAATATCCTAAAGTAGACTTGTGATCCTGAGAATCATCTGCCCAATTTGAATATGTGTCCCACCAAGTCAAAATCCATGCCTGTTGCATAATGAATCGCATAATTGTAAGTACCCTTGATGTAGTGAAAAATCTGGTTAACTACTTTCCAGTGCAGCTCATGTGGCTCCTGCATGAATTGAGAGACCATGTCTACTACATATGAAATGTCGGGCCTCATATGAGTTAGATAGATGAGACTACCAACAAGTTGTCGATACAAAGTGCCATCAACCAAGGTTGTAGAACACTTAGCCTCAAGTTTGACCCTTGACAAAAATGGAGTTAGTGCAAGCTTACAATCCTATGTGAAACCTTTGGAGCATGTCGAGTGCACACTTAAACTATGCAAGAGCGATACCTGAGGAAGACTGAGTAATTTCAATCCCGAAGAAGTAGTGCAATAAGCCTGTCTGAAATTGAAAACTAATCATGGTGGTGATTTCCGCTACCTAAATAGTGGATGTGTGACTCCTTGTCATCAAAAAGTCATTAATGTAGAGAACCAAGAAGGTGTGAGTATCATCCTACTGCAATATGGATACATTAGGATTAAAATGGAATCGAGTGAACCCCATTGTCAAATAGAAGGAATCTATCTTGGTGTACCAAGCCTGAGGGGCCTATTTGAGGCCATAGAGAGACTTCTAAAGACAACACACAAGTGAAGAATCCTAAACAAACCCCTATGGCTGCTCCATGTATATCCCTTCCTAAAATTCATGGTGAAGAAAAGAACTCTTCACATCCATCTTTTGAACATCCCATATGTGTTGCATCTATGGAAAGAACAAGTCGGATGAAATTCATTTTGGCGACTAATGCAAAAGTCTCAAAGTAGTCAATCCCTAGTGTGTCGCCAAAAAGTGTATACCTTGACACTTTTTGCTCATTTGGATCTTTGCCTATGGATTTTGGACCCTTTTCAGCCTATTTTCACCCATTTCCAAGCCTTGTGCAGAAGTGTTGTAAAACATTTTCATGCTCTCCTAGGCTTGTCATCACTTAATCAACCCTTTAATGACCCCTTAATCCTCATACAAGACTTATTTTAGTGTGTTTTATGAAGACAATCCCGAAGAACATAAATAATTACCGACAACCACTTAAAAATGCCCAGGTGGACTAGGTCACCACCTTGGGCGACCTAGTCCCATGTGGCTTAAATTTCATTTTAAACATAATTTTTGTCGATATTCTGGTCTCTAAAACCCTCAGGTCAGTTAATATGAAGTTATTTCGCGCAAGTTAGGGCATAACTTGTATAAATAACCTCCAAAACCCTAATTTCTCATTATGCACCACCCATTTGTATTCTTCACCTCTCCTCTTAATCTCTCTTCTCCCCTTCTTCTCAAGCAAGCTAGGGTTTGGTCATTCCAAGTCAACTCGACATCAATGCAAAAGACATTCGAGAGTGAAACCTCCATTGTTGCAACTCAAAATCTTACATAATGACAAGGTAAACTCTATCTCTCATTCTATATTTCCTGCTCTACTTCAATTGTCTTTTCATTTGATTTAATTATCTACAAAGGGGCTTGACCAAGGCAAGCCCCCATACTCTAACAATCAACAAGTTTTCTCTTTGTGTGATTCATAGGACTTGTTGGCAGATTTGGCAAAGGACTAAGGTGGAAGACCTCCACAGACCATATTCTGCATTTTTAGGACTGGACACTTAGAGGAGCAGAAAACACAGACCGAGACCTCCAAATTCCACTTTTAGACTTCCCGGAAGGCTGAAAGGGACTAGGTCACCATTAGGGGTGACCTAGTCCCACCATACATGCATTTTGTGGTTTTTAGTGGATCTGAGTACCCTTTTGGTAGAAACGGGTCTCGACAGATTTTTCTAATAGAAGGACTAGGTTGCCCAGAATAGCGTAAGTGTCCTTCTCAACTTCTACAATAGTTCTTCTATGATTCCAAACCCTCATCTCACCACTCTTCAGCCCCTAGGTACACATCCATCTTTCTGTTCATTTTTGTAGTTGTTTGTCTATGTTTCTTAGGTTATTTTGCATAACAGAGTGTGTTTTTTAGCATAGTTTCATTTCCTAGATTTTACATTACTAGTTAGTTTATTTTATTCATTTACAACACTTAGACATATTCAATCACACACATTCACAACACACCCCAAACCCCCTTTGAATGAACACCAACAATCCTTTAGTGCGAAAGAGAGCCCATTTCCTAACTAAGAGCTCCTAGGTGCCTATTTGGGGAATCCTCTTTCCCTAAATGTGATTGTTTTTGGTGGTTCACTTGGAACTTGGGAGAATCCTTTGGCAACCAAGTGAGCCTTATGCTTGTCAACTAACCCATCTGCTTCATTTTTATTTTGATAGACCCACTTGCATCATTTTCTTCCCTTAGTAAGTGGGACAAGATCCCATGTGTGATTCATCTCCATGGAATTGAACTCTTCCTAATTGGTTGCATCCCACTTAGAGACACCAGAAGCTTCCCTAAAAATTCTTTGGATTGGAAGTTGAATTAAGGAAGGCATGTGGAGCATCTTGAAACTATGATCTTGTTCTCATGTGATATGATGGATCCCCTACCTAATCACTTGTTGACAGCAAGGTCTGATGAGCCCAAAGAGGCCCTACAATTGGAGAAGGAGGAGAATTTGGAGGAGAATCATAATCCTCTGAAGATGAACTATGTGCATCCTCATGATCACTATAATCTGAAGTGGAGAATGAAGACTCCTCATCATGATCTAAAGTATTATGAACCTCTGAAGAACTATCATCATGATATAATGACTTCAAGTTGATGGTGGTAGGAGAAGTGTCGAGAGATGGACTGAAAGTACTCTCCTCAAAGTGAGCACTCCTCTCAATGAACAACTCATGTGTGGTAGGATGAAGAATCTTATCTAGCCTTTGACATCATCTAGGTAACCAAAAAATATGCAAGGCTTGCTCTAAGGATCCATAGCCTTGTGTTTCGTTGTTGGAATGTGAGCCCAAGCATTAGAGCCAAACACTCAAAAGTTCTTAACTGACAATTTTTGACTGGTCCAAGCTTGAAAAGGAGTTACCCCCTTCACAACTTTATGGGGAACACAATTTTGGATATAGCACACACAGTTAATAGATTCTTCCTAGAAAGGTGGTACCAAAGACTTGGAGTGAATCATACAATTAGCCATCTCTTTCAAGGACCGATTCTTCCATTTTGCAACTCCATTATGTTGAGGATTGTAGGGGATTGTATGTTGCCAATAATCCTTATCAAAGTTTCCATAAAGTTATCCACCTAAGACCTTGAGTGATAGAGGTAGTCCTTGGCAGGAATTTAAGAGCTTCTCAACAAGATCCTCAAATTCTAAAGGTGGAGAATTTTGTGAGAATGCATGCTAACATGAAACTTGTTTGGCATGGGTGGCATTGAGAGGTCTTGTTGGATAAATGGGAGAGATGCCCCATTGTTCAAGAACATCAGTGTTGCGAGATGTAACAATAATCAAACTTCCATCACCAAGACTCTCCCTTTGGCGATAATAGAGCATCCAGTTGGTCTGTATGATCCACATCGTCCAAAATAATAAGCACAGGGACAAGCCTTGACAAACATGTTTTAAGAATTTGTTTGCCTTTGTGTAGATTGTCAAAGTGTACATCTTTGATGCCAAAATCATCTAGAAGTGTTTTTTGTTTTTCCACTAGTCATCCATTTCTTGCATCATCTCGAATATCAAAGACGAAATTGGAGCAATCCATGGAAGATCTTCTCCTAATAAAAATTTCCTTTGTGAGGGTGGTTTTTCCAGAGCCACCCATGCCCATATTCCCATAATGTGTATTGAGCCAACAAATTGAAGTATAATTGTGTTGAATTCTTTTACAGCGTCATTCAAACCCACTGGATGCTTGGCAACCTCAAATGCCACCATGTTCATCTCTTTCATTACATGATTCACCACATTCTTCACCACCCTATTCTCGTCACTAAATAGCAAGAAACATAATTAAGTAAATAGAGTGCATGTTAGAATTGTTTTGAAAATAAAAATCACTAGCCAAGCTTTCAATCTCGGTCACCAATGCTTATTTTTTTATTTGAGGACATCATACTTCTAACATACTTTTCTCACCATAATGTATGCTTAGATTTTCTTTCTAAATAAAGATTTTATTCAATTAAAAAAATGCATGCTTTAAGTTTCTTAATAAAATTATTTAAGAACTATTATAATTGTAACGATCTTAAATTTAAATTATATATTATCAATAATTATATTATTAATATATTTATTATAAATAACTATAATATAATATGTTAAAATTTATTATATTATAATAAAATGTTATCATTAATAATTATAAATATTATATGTATTAGAAAAAACATAATTATAGTTATAAATAACATAAAATTATATATATTTTAAAGTTATATATTATTGATAACTATATTATAAAATAATATTATAAATATAATACTTATGATAAAATTAATATATTAATAGTTATAATAAAATAGTTATTAATAATATTATGGTTATTTACAATATATACTTATATAATATTATATATAATCAAATAACATAATACGATAAATATAAAGAATCTAATAGCTTTATTGACATAGAGACATGGAGTAAATGTGACCTAAAGAGAGGAACAAAGAAATGGAGAGAGAAAAGGGGGAGATAGAAAAATGATAGAGAGAGATAGAGAAGAGAGAAGGGATAACAAATAGAGAGAGAAATAGGGCAAAGAGAGGAAGAGAGATTGAGTCTCTAGTTCTCTCTCCTCTATTTCTCAACCTCCCTCTCCCTCCTCTATCTATTTATATATCTATCTGAACTTCTCTATCTCTCTCCATATATATCTCTCATATACATGCACACTCCTTGTTTCTCCCTCCTTATCTCTATCTCTATCTCTTTGTCTTCCCCCTCTCCATCTCTCTCCCCTTCTCCATACCTCTCTCTCTATATATATTATATATGCATATATCTTCCATCTCTATATATCCCTCTCTCCTCTCTATCATTATCTCTCCCTCTCCTCTCCATCTCCATCTCTATCTTCCTCTCTATCTCTCCTTATTTATATTTGTACTCTCCCTCTCTCTCCCTCTCTCCCCATTGCAAACATAACATGAACCTGTTGGTAATGGAGCCTAATTATTAAGTCATAATTCAAAGGTTTTGTATCAATTGTTAAATGACCTACCAACATCATTTGTTAAATGACTTACCAATTGACCTCATGTACTACACAAATGTATGCAACCAATACACTAAAAAAATCCTAATAGACCTTCCCTAGCTCTTTGGCATACCCAATGCACACCAAAGTGCAATTGCTAGTATATTTTTTTTTCTAATTTAAAAACCTACTCAATACTATGTTATTCATCCTTTCAAACTTTTTAATTATTATTTTAATTTTTTTTATGATTATAATTTTTTTAATATAAAATTAAATTTTAATTGATTAAAGAATGTGTACTTCTATATTAGAAATATATTTATTATTATTAAATATGTTAAATTTGATGTCCAATTTAATTGTTAAATAAAATTATAATAATTATTATTTATTTCTTTTTAAATATTAAACATTTTTATTTTTTAAAAGATATAAATTAAATCTATAAAATAATTTATATAACTTTTTTATAATCTATCTAAAATTTCCTTTTCCATTTCATTAATATTCATAAAAAATGTATTTTATAATAATACTGAACATATTGAAAAGCTCAACATATTTATTCTAAACTTTTAAAATTTTCTTTTAATTTTAATTTAAGAACGCCCTAGAACTAATTTGGAGATTGAGACTTTGACCAACTTTAGTGCTACCCTGTATTTCCGTAAATAGTGATCCTACAAATTGAAATCAATTTGAAGACTGATCATTATTTAATACTTATACTATCTATACCTAAATATGTGTGTGGAATCCTTGCTATAACTCACTTTGAACGTAGCAAATAAAGTAATTAAATAGGAGTGAAGATTTTGTTCATTAATTATTTATATTTTAAACTTTATCATAGAATGATTTAAAATGTTTATATCAAAATTATAAAAAAAATTCTACACAGCGTAATCCGTAGAATTTACCAAAAACGTTTTGTGACCAATCAAAATCTTTTTATCTAGCCACCAAAACAAGCAAGCTTAATAAATCGCTGGTACATATTAAAAAAAAAAAAACCCAAATAAAAAATGTTAAGGAAGATTTGATAAGCTAAATGAATAACGAGGATTGTTCTCATACTTACCCCTGAATCTGATTATTAATCATGTCGCCAGTATAGAAAGAAGCTTGATGGAGTGACCGTTTCCAAAGCTGAAGTTGTGAGGTGTATCTGCTCAGGTGGAACATCATACAACCACAATACAACTTACCTCTGGTATATTTGGCAAACAAAAAAGTTATAAAAAATAATAATAATTGAGAATATTTGATAAGATTAATGCTGGAAGAAGAGTATGAGTTGTACCTCTTCTTCCTTTCATAACCTTTGAAGGCACCTGCATATATTCCATTTCAATTAATCGCCCATCTTAAATCGTAAGGCTCAACATAATAGAAAATGGTGATAATGTGGGCGTCGGTTTGTAGCATAAAGTTCAGCTCCACCAAACACCAGGGGATTGTGCATAGTGTTGAGAAAAACTGGCTATATGAATTGAAGCACTACGAATCGCTTCTTCTAAAACTCTATAAAAGTAATCCCCAAGCTTTAGCTCATCTTTGTCCAAGAACACTTGCAGTCCCTAAGCTCATCTTTGTCCAAGAACACTTGCAGTCTCGAGGCATCTAGGGAATCATAGATCCTGCTGGCCACCGTGTGTTTCGTATCTTGTCCACAATGATTTATGAATACATCGTAGGAGATGTGTTTCGTTCCAGGTGAGGATGCAAAAAAAGTAGAAGCAAATGGTATTATTGTATCAAAAGAAGTAGGCAAGGCAACTGAGCCCATCATAATCATTTTGTTGTCCAGTAGTGGGAGAAGAGGCAGCCATATATACAGATTGAAACAAAGAAGGAGGCTGATAAAAGGGGCTTGGTGTTTGAAATGCTTCATAGGTTAAGGCTAAGGATTTCCTATAAATTGAGGAGGACAAGAACAAAAAAAACAAATCAAATTTGGTTGAATAGGGAAATGTTTGAAAGACAAAACGGTATGATGGAACGAAGATGGAGTTGAATTGCATCTTAACAAAGAAGAAAGAAGCGAACTGATTATGTAGTAAAGAGAATTAGGGGATATTATTTGTGTCGAAAAAGCGCATGGGTAAGGAAGGGTTGGGCTTAGGTTGGGTCTTATGGGGCTTTCAGGATCTATTTCGAAGGAGTAGGGGTCACATAAAGTGAAAAAAAAAAAAACAAAGCTACAGGGTTAATCAGAATATTTTCCTCAACAATAGTGGCTCCTACTTTTTAGATCACAAACTTAACGATGAGGTCCTATGGGAGGCTTCAAGATCTTTTTTTTTTGATGGAGGTTATCCACAAATTCTTTTTTGTTACCCGATACGGGAGCACGAGCCTTCTTGGGCTGAACCTCTTTAGCTAAGAGCCAAGGACTGAGGGGTATCCATTCCGCCAAATTCCTCTGGGACAAAATCCCGGCCTCATCCCTTTTTCTGTGTCAGAGCCTTTGCACTCACCAAGACTTGATCCCTGGTGGGCTCATTTAGAACCTTTCAAGATCTATTTTGAACGAGCATGGGGTCCCAAAAAAAAAATGCTATAGGATAAATTAAAATCTTTTCCTCAACAATAGCAGCCCCTACTTTTTAGATCAAAAACTTAAGCGGGTGCAAAAAAGGTGGAGCTAGAAATTGCCCACTAGTTTAGGCTTTTTTTTTGCCACTTGTCAATCATATGAAGTTTTAAAATTCTCACCAATTAATTTTTATATTGTTTTATATTTATTTATGCTGCTAAATTGAATATGCAAAATAATAAAATTCATGAGACCTCGAGCTTCCATAAATATAGGAGCTTAAACTATGATACAAATTCATGGGATCACTCATTTTAAAATAATCCTAAAAAATCTCATTGAATTTTTTTAGAAAGTCCCCCCTCCATGGGACCCCACCCTAAGTGGGTGCAAAAGGGGTAGGGCTAGAAATTGTCCCACCAACTTAGGCTTTTCTTACCACTTGTCAATCACATGAAATTTTAAAATTCTCATCAATTATTATTTTATAATTATTTACTCTATTGAATTGAATATGCAAAATAATAAAATTCATAAGACCACCAACTTTCATAAATATATAAGTTTAAACTTTTAAACTTAAATTAAGGTACAAAATTCATGAGACCACTCACTTTAAAATAATTCTAAAAATATCAACATCACCCACTGAAAGTTTTTAGAAAGCCCTTCTATAGAACCCACCCTTAACCAACACATTCTAAACATTAATTGCTTGAATATTATGTCATGTGAGCCCTCTTTAACTTCACCTTTTTCTCAAATTCTTTTAACACTACCCTTTTCTTAGTTACCATTCCTAACAATTAACTACACAATTTCTTCAATCAACCATTAAATAAATCACAAAGTTAGTGAGCCACAACCATCAAGATTATCAAGGGTATGCAGAATGGCTTGGCATAGTTTCAAATGCACAATTGTTTTTTTTTCTCTATGTAATGTAAATGTATTTATTAAGATTTTTGTTTTAATCTAAACGAAAAAGGATTCCAAAGATTTTTTTAGTCGATTTCAAGTGTATATTTAAGATTTTTTAAAAGCTATTCACTATTAAATACAATAAATAGTTTTTTTTCTATTTTTTTTTTGTGATTTAAAAAATAAAATAATTTTGAATTGGTTAAACAAAAATAAATAAAATTTATTAATAATTTTTTATTTACTAATATGTTTAGATGTATGTAGTAATTTAAATTATTATTAAAAATTGATATTTTTCAAAAAATATTTTTTGTTAAATTTAGTTTAAATTAGTAAAATGATATATTTATAGTTTCGTATAAATTAATAATTGAAATTTGCATTTAATTTTGTGGATTAATGTATTTTGGTATTAATGCTAAATTATGAATAAATATAATGAATAAGGATATTTAATTTTATGATTAAAGAATGATTTTTTTTTTATAAAGATAAATTTAGTCAATGCAAGTGATCTAATTTATAATAATAATGAGCTTGAATTAATAATATAATAACACTAAGAAAGATGTCTAAAGGTGATAATAATATCTTAATTCAAAAATTAAAAATGCCACTAAACTACACTTGTGATGGAAGACCCATAACACCTACATTTCAAAGAAAACTATGAGATGTAGATCTAGAATATAGATTTGGAATAATAGTTAATTGTTACTTTATGAATTTCACAAAAAGAAACTAATGGTTTATTGTCAAGATTCGAGCCCTAAACAACATAGTTTTTATTGAGAGGAATAGAATTCATTATAAACATTGTGATGTTTAGAGTTTGAATCTTGACACTAAACCATTATTCTTTTTGAGAAATTCATAATTTAATAATGGGTTGTTATTCCAAACCTATGTCTCATAGTCATTGAAATGTAAGTATTGTGGATCTTCTGTTGCAAGTATAGTTTATAGGCATTTTAGGCTTTTGAATTGAAGATATTATTATTAACTTTAGACATCTCTCCTTGTGTTATTATAATGTTAATGGAAGTTGATTATTATTGTATATTAGACCATTTTCATTGATGATCTATTGCGGTCTTAAGGGTTAATGTTTCATTACAAAGAACATGTAAACTAGTATGCATAAATTATCTTGTCACTTTTGTTCAATAAATACCACTTAATTGGTTTATTCTAATATCTTAGAAATCTTTATAAGGAGAAATCAATGTCAATTATTTTGAGAGATTATTATCTTGTTTAAGCTTTATATTTGTAGTTTTAAATATAAAATGTGAGAAGTATTGTTTAAAAGGTAACTCATTTTAAGGAACCTTTGGATTCTTTTGTATGATCTTGGAAGGGTTAAATTAAAAGTTTGAAAATCGGTAGCCTTAGTCCATAAGTATGTCTCTATAACCTAGAAAAGATTTGAGTTTATGACATTAAATTTTATATTTAGAGGTATGATGATTTGTACTAAAGGGACTAGGTTATTGTGCATATATGAAATCTTATATCTTGAGGGTATAATTAGAATTGAGTTACTCTTTTTTAGGCTCATTTATACTAGTCACCATGACATGCAGATGAAACAAGAGAGTGTATGTGTATATGTTGTCAAGTCTTATGCATATGGTTTGACCTTCGTGGTGTACATGTGTTCTAACTACTATAGAAAATGTATTGTCTTACTCTCTTGAGTTGAGTTTTTTTCTCAACATCCTACCAACCTAAAAGGAAATCTAGTGTAAAGCTATGTGATTATAATATTTTTATTATAGTTGTATTAAATATTGATAGGCATTTGTGAGTTATCTTAAGAAAGATGGGTTATGTAAATTTATTAATAAAGTTTGTTATGAAATCACATGTTATAACTAAGCTTATAATGCAATGTCTTAGTTATATTTAAATCCATTAAAATTTGTGGAATTTGAATTGCATTGAATAATTGTGATGCTAGATTTTTAACTCTATAGTGGAATTATCAAATAGGGGGCAAGTTTTGGATTATTGAGGGGACTTTTAGGGCAATGCAAAAACTAAAACTTGGATGAAACATCAAGACAAAAAAGAAGAAGAAAATAAGTGTGACAAAAGAGGGGAATGATTTGAATCAAATATTGAACCTTTTCAACATGCAATACCTCAACTAAGCATATAAATGAAAAATTAATTTATCATTGCTAGTAAAAACTAGCAAGTGGGAAAAACCTTGCTCACAAATTGAGGGTTTTTTCCTTTAATCCTAAAAGGAATAGGTGTATGAAGACTTGACATATCCTAAGGGAACCTATCTAGTTCAACATTGATTTTATATAAAGAATAATCTAATTTTTCAAAAAGTTAAATGAAAACAAATCATTCATTTTAACTTTTAGTTCATTTTTTGTATATAAATATTATTTTTAATATCTATCTAAACTTTTAAATAGATGCATAGACATATAAAAGAATAAAAAGTAGAGAAATAAGAAAAAAAATGAAAACTATTTATTTTAACACTACAATGAAAAAAAAAGTAGACTATAATGGTGTGAGCATGTTAACAAAGCCTAAAAATAATTGACATATATATAATAACTCTTCAGTAAATCCAAATAAAATTATTAGTAAATAATTCAAAAGTACAACTAAAAACTCTTAAATAAATTAACTATGAATAGTAATTAAGTAAATAAAATAAAATAACTCTTAAGTAAATAAAATTAGCATACCTATTTTTAGAAAAATCTATGTAAAATATGTCAAGAGATATAATTCTCTATGAACTTGTTATGTATTGAATTTTTTTAAACATAGGTATGCTAGTTTACTTTAACTTTTCTATTAAGAATAATTTTATTCACAAATACTATACAACATGCAAATAACTATTAAATATTTTTTTTTTATTTAATAATGATCACTCATATTATGTTTACTATTAAATATTAATGATTTGAAATGTGAATGACTATTAAATTTAAGTTAAAAGTATTTTATTAAAATACTCACATCATTACAACCCATCCCTTTTTTTAACTACAATTATGTCTCTTCACATTATTAATAATGAAACACTTGCATGGTGCACTAAAAGGAATAACAAATTTAAATGCATCATTCTTGGGTGATTCCTTATAATCTTTGATCTTTTACACACATTATTGGGATTAACCTAGGTGAACATGTCCCTTTTCAATATAACGACAATCCTTCCATGAGTACTTTTAAATGCTACAAGTGTTTGATATTTCCATGATATGATGATAATCTTTCCAAGGTACTTGTAAATATTAGGGGTCTCCAAATATTAGAAAAGAGGTAAGAAAACAAATATCATTCAAATAATTTATAGAGTAGAAATACACACTAAGCAAGGTCAAATCCATGCCCATAGAATAAACACGTGACTGTAGAGTAGACCCAAACCTACAAAGTGAAAATTGGTGACATCATAGAGATTTAGCACACAATTCAATAAATTTCACTCACAAAAAATACATTTCAATAGGCCAATAATGATCAAGAACATATTCATTATCAAATGACATGCAGTCTTCAATAATAGAGCAAGTATCTCTACCCAGTATATTTAATTTCATAATTTAACAATTAATATCAACATACAATAATCAACATTTAAATTACACGCAACCCTTAATTATTAGTTTGTACTAAATTACACTAAACTATAAGTATATCGTTTAATTAATTAAGATTAAATCTAAGTTACTGATTCGTTTTGGGGTTCAAGTACAGGTACGAGAATTCAGTACAGGACTCAGTCAAAATGTTTTTGGGGGTTGGGTACATTTTGGGTACGTTAATACAAATATATATATATATAAGAAATATATACATATTTGTAGTGGTAATTAAGTTCAAAATACACCACCATAGTAATAGTCAAATAATATAAAAAAAATACACCACCACTTTCATAGTCATATTAAAATATTAGTGATACTCAAATGTCATGATATAAAATTCTAACTTAAAGTTCAAACATAAAAATGTCAAGTGTTTACAATCAACTATTATTGATCATTGATCAATCTGAATCATGTGGGTCATCAAAAAGAGCATCATCAACATCATTAGATGTTATATTTTGTGTAGAACCACAAATAGCATCAGCAACACTCACTCAAGCACTGAGACTACCACTCTCATGCTCAACAACTGCTTCAAGCTCATAGTCATCATCAATATCAAGTGTAGCTAAGTGACTTGTGGAAGCATCCTAGTCAAGCTACTCCGACTCAATATCCTACCTCCTTGTGTCTCATTCTTTGTAGGAACTTTGTTTGTGTATAAGGAGGTGCAAGTTTGAATGCACATACACCAAGTCCTCCACCTTTTTTTGAATGTAGCCTATTGTGCTTTATTGAGTGGATGAAGGATTATGTGCTCCAATTCCTCTCAAAAGAAGATGAACTAGCAACCTATTGAGACCAAATTAAATAACTAAGAATTACAAAATTTAATTAAATAAAATTAAAATTAATATTACAAAATATAAAACTTAAATTTAAAAGATAAAAGAGTTTGAATATAAAAGTTACTTGGGATAAAAAAATGTATTGCAATAGGTTGGAGATTCTTATGTTCTTGCCCATGAAAGTACCACCAACTATGATTATCCACCTTGTACTCGTCTCGAAGAGTATCAAGATTTTGATCAGCATTACCGAAGCATGCAAAAGCCATGAACTCAACCCTCACTCAATCATATTCTTCATGAGCACTAAAGAGTCTATGAAGTGTTGCCTTGTACCCTTGAGCCACTTCAACATATCTATATGGAGCAACTCTTGATGAAGTAGAAAGTATCTCAACACTATAATATTTGGGACTCAATGCAAAAGTGAGAAGATGCAATAGAGTGGTCATTTTGTTCCATCTATCTACAATGATTTCATGTAGCTCTTTGAAGAAATTTTCTTCAAGATCTTCCTTTTTTGCATTGATGATGGTTTTCATCTTCTCAATCATTGAGTCGATACCATCATATACTTCACCCAAACAAGGTCTATCCATGTCAGTGTAATGGATCATGCTCAATATGGGCTCAATGAAACTAATGAGATACTCAACACAATCCCACCAACTATCATCTAGGATCCTTTGTTGAACCTTGTTTTCCCTTTCAATGCTAGATTGCCTCCATATGCTCCAATTAGGGCTAATGACCATATTACAGAGCGCCTCACAAACCTCAATAAGTTGTCTCAACACAATTGTGTTGGAGGAAAAACAAGTCTCAACAACCTATTTGAAAATCAAAATTAAAATTAAAATATAATTTAAATTTATAAAATCAAAATTTAAAATAAAAAAAATTGAGAATTAACTTACCTTCAACAACTCCAATTTTGAGAATTGTCTAAATATGCCTTGTGTCATATGGTGGTTGGTGACAAACATTTGGATGTCTTCACCCTTAGTATACACCTATTTGATCCACTCAATTTTGGATCCAATATTTTGTAGCATTAGATTAAGGGAGTGGATAGCACAAGGTGTCCAAAAAAAGTGTGGATACTTCTCCTCAACCAATAACCCAATAGCCATACAATTTTTGGCATTGTCAGTCACAACTTGCACAACATTTTGATGGTCCACTTTTTCAATAGCTTGACAAAGGATGTTAGAAATAAATGGGCCATCCTTCACCTATCCTTCACAAGCCATTTCTCTCAAAAACATTGCCGCTTTAGGGGACACGACAATAACATTGATCAATGGGTGATTTTTTGCATCTTTCCATCCATCAGAAATGATGGTCACCCCTTGTTTCGATCCACGAATCCCTTATGGGCTTCAAAGAGTCTACTACATGTTTCACCTCTTTCTTCCAATAAGCTACAACACACCTTCTCAAAACCTAGGCCCTTATACCCTTTGGAGCCTCATTAATAGATTTTACCATTTTTTGACAATATGGTGAACGAACAACGTTGAATGTCATTCCATTGGCATAGACACATCTTGTTATGTCTTGATCAACAATCTCTCTTGCCTCATTCTGAAATGAAGCTTCCAACGGTCCCTTAGATCTTTTATTTGAAGAGGACATGGTTTTTTCTTAAGGGATGGACATAAATGGATGACTTTCTATAGGTGGAAATAAGAAGGCGGTGTAGGGGGTTTCATGGATTGAGATTCTTTCTTCAAAGGATGGATTGTTTTAAGATTGGTTTCTTTTTGGTCTACTTTCTCTTGCTCAATAATATTTTTCAACACTATATGATATGGAATGCCTTCCTTATTTTCACTTGAACAAAGGTTTGATGTCTATATTAGGGATCCTACACTAGTGCGCTTTCACTTGATTGTATGAGCTCGTATATTGAACATGGCAATAACTACAAATCCAAACATATACTCCAACACCTGGACATTGTTGAACCATTTCTACATATTTCCAAAGGGGGGAGAGTTTTGGTTTATTTTGAAACAATATTGGTGTGAGCCTGAGGAGTTAGAATCGATTTCCATTGTAATACCTAAGGCGCAACACATTGAAATAATTTTGGTATTGAAACTAAAAGACTTAATTAATTTTTAAAAACTGAAAAATTTGAACATGTGTTACAAACACTTAAAAGAATGAAAAAAAAAAAAACTTAGAAACAAAATAAAATAGTTCATTTGTTAAAAAAAATGTACTTGAAAAAAATCAAAAAACTTCAAAGAAACCTACCTCTTTTGAACATATCTTTCTCTACAATCTTCTTGGCAATGAACGAACACTTGCAAGTGCTTATAAATAGCACAAGAATCAACGTTGAACAATCAACGATCAACCTTCAAGTCTATTCAAGCTTGTGCAAGCAAGAGAGCAAGTTTAGCAATGGAGTCAAAAAAACTTGTTTTCATTCACAAATTATTAAATGAGTATGTTTTTACTTATTTGATGCGTTAGGAGGCAAATATTAGGGTCAGAGACAATATTTTATTATTTAGAAGTTAACTAAAAGTAAAAAATAAAATTAAAAATGTCAAAAACGTTGAATATTTCACGCACTGGGTGTTCAAACAACCAAATTCGGCCCAAGTACATACCAAGTACAAAAAAATTGTACCCATAAGGTGGGTTTCGTATCCTAGATGAATCCACAATCCTAATTTCGTATCCTAGCCGAATTTGAAACAAATCCAAATCGAACTTTGAGTCTCAATCGAATCGAATTGTATCTGAGACCTTTTCTAGAAAAATCGATAACTTAAGATTAAATGTATCTTTATCAAACACATTCATTCTCTAATCATAATATTAAATATTCTTATTCATTATAATTACTCATAATTTAACATTTAATGCCAAAATCCATTAATCCACAAAATTAAACATAACTTGTAATTATTATCAATTTATTTTGAATTATAGATATATCATTTTATTAATCTAGACAAAATTTAACATGCATATACTAGTATAGAAATCTAAGTATATCTATCCAAAAAAACACTTAAAGATGATTATTTTTCTTACATTAAGAGTTATTTGATTTACTTCAGAATTATTAAAAGATTATTTTATTTTATTTATTTATTTAATTATTTTTTATTTTATTTTATTTTATTTTTGTTATTGATTTTCTTTTTTTTAGAAGAATTATTTGTATTTATATAATAGTAATTTTATTTTATTTACTCAATTTTTAGTTTAAAAAAATTATTTTACTTTAAATTTTATGTTAAAAAATAAGTAATGAAATCAAAAAAATAAAATAAGTAAAAAATAAACACTATTTATTTTATTTATATTTAATGAAATCAAAAAATGAAATAAGTAGAAAATAAACACTATTTATTTTATTTAATAAATTGTAAATTATACTTAATGCAACCTTAAAGTTTCCAGCATAAATACATTTATGTTAGAATTTTTTGTGCATATGGTTCTGCATAATCTTGAAAACCACGATTCATGGCTCACCAACTCCGTTAATTTCTACGAAAGGGTAACTGAGAAAAGGGTAGGGTTAAATAATTTGAGAAAAAGGTACAGTTAAAGAGGGGCTCACGTGACACAAAACCCAAGCAGTCAGCGTCTAGAGTGTATTGATTAAGCTCGGCCATAAGGGGACGGGGGTTTTTCCTCCCTTTCACCGATTTTTGGCACTAAAGCATGTGGAAGGCATTAACAGAATAGAAGGATAGAAAATGAACTTAATAATTTATTTATTTAATTTATAAGTGTAATTTTAGAAGAATTATTTTCGTTAAATGAGAAATTAACAAACAGATAAAATGTGCTTTGGTTAAAGAGTCTATTTACAACATTTAAAATTGACAGCTATAAGTAAAATATGACAAGTGTTATACGACTAGAAAACGTGTAAAAGGGCGTCACTTTTAAACTAAGACGGGAGGAAAGTAAAAGGTACTTACTCATTATTCCTGATGATTTCGCCGACACAAAATGAAACCTCATGGAGTGTCCGTTTCCACCGCTGAAGCTCTTCTGTATCGTATCTCTTCTTCTTTTCATGCTCGAGGAAGGCTTCTGCATATGTTCCCACAACCCATCTTAAATCAGAAGGATCAACACGATAAAAAACGGGGATAATCATCTTGCGGGTTTTCACCATAAATTCCAGTTCCGCCAAACACCAAGGAGATTGTGCATAATGCTCAGAAAAAATGGCTATATAAATTGAAGCAGTAGCCATGGCTTCGTCTAAAGCTTTAGGCAATAAATCCCCAAGCTTTAGCTCATCTTTGTCCAAAAACACTCGCAGTCCCGTGGCATCTAGGGAATCATAGATCCTGCTGGCCACCGTGTGTTTTGTATCTTGTCCACAGTGATTTATGAATACATCGTAGGGGATGTGTTTGGTTCCAGATGAGGATGCAACAAAAGTAGAAGCAGATGGTATTATTGAACCAAAAGCAGAATCATTTTGTTGCCCAGTAGTGGTAGCAGAGGCAGCCATAGATACCAGACAGAAACAAAGGAGGAGGCTTATAAAAGGGGCTTGGTGTATGAAATACTTCACGGTCTAAGGCTGAGGGTTTTGCTATAAGTCAAGGAGGAGAGGAACAAGGAAATCAAATAAAAGCTGGCTTAATGCAGAAACCCTTGAAAGACAGGAGGCTAATGGGAATATGGTATAATGCATAGAAGACGGAGTTCAATTGTATATTTATAAAGAAGAGAAAAGCTAACTTAGTGCGTAGAAGAGAGAATTAGAGGATATTATTCGAGGTGGAAAAGCGGACATGTAAGGAAGTGGGGAAGCATTTTCTTTTCTCCCTTTCACCGACTCTGCGCAGTAAAACATGTGAAAGGCCTTCGTACGATTCCCTTTTACCTTGTCTTAAAAGAAGAGATTGATAGAAATGGGTTTACGGACGACAGTGCGGGGAAAGAGGAGATAAGCATCTTGACTATATGAAAGCCCTCTTTAAAGTCCGCTGCATCTCTTTTTGAAATGGAAGAGTCTTGTACCGTAACATTGTTGGACGGACAATATGTTCAATAGATAACGAGTCCATAAACGAAACTATCTTACAAAAAAAACCATATTTAGGGGAGAGGAGTGGCTAATTGTGTGGGTTAATTCTGCCAGAATTTCTTAAGATCTTCCTTTTTTTTAAAGGGCAGGTAAGGAGTGAATAAGCATCCTCCGCCAAATTAGCCCACTAAACCATGTGTCAGGCCGTGTACGCTTCAAGCTTTCAGTTCTTAACGAAGGCGTGCGGAAAGTAAGTAGAGAGTGAAGTGCGAAGCAGAGAACGAGTGGTTAATATTTGTGAGCGGTAAGGAGTGCAGAAGCATCTTTTTGTCCGTTTCGCCGACTTTGCCCAGTAAAGCATGTGAAAGGCAGTGTACGATTGTCTTTTCAACTTGTCTTTCAAGAAGAGAAGGGTATGAAATGGGCGCGCATGGAAAATGTACATAAAGCATTTAAAGTAATGGAATTCTTCTTTCATTGACCCCCCGCAATAATTAGATTCCGTAGACCGAATAGTCTTCGAGGATAAAGACTTACTTACCCACTTAGAAATGAAGGGAAATTGTTTGTTTTTAATTGTTATTTATTTAACTTTACATTTAAATTGTTTTTTATATAAGTAGTTTTTTATTTTCAAATTTTTGATTTAATTATTTTTAAAATTTTTAATTATGTAAATTAATTTTTAATGGTAATTTATATATTTTAAATAGAATAGTGGGTGTAATTTTATCGTTTAGATAAATTTACATCTATAATATAAAATTCATGATTAAAATTAGTTAAGAGTATTTTTAATGTTCATATTATTAAATGATTTATAATAGATGCATCTAGTACAAATGAAGATGTATATGTAGATGTTATATCTTTTTATGTTTACATTATGAGCATATATATATGATGATGGAAGTGATTATTAGCCCTACAAAATATGTTTCTATCCATCCATCATACATTTGTACCAATTGATGTGGTAGGTGGACCCCTAAGGAGACTAAAAACAAATTTTAAAATGCAAACTTTTTTTAATCACTATATTAATTATGTAAATGAAAATTAAGGAATACAAAAACAAGCTAAAAAAATATTATCATATTCTACGCTCAATCTATGCAACATCTTTATAGATCTCAACATTGCAACTCAAGGTTTTGATACCAAATGTAATGCTCTCAATCACATAAAGAAAAAAATTAGAAGAATCCATGGCCAACAAATGGGTGAATGCAAGATTCTCATGGGCCAAACAATATCTCTAAGAAACAATACTAAAATGATAACAAATAATTTATCTTATTGGTTATTATTAGTTTTTCCAAGGCAAGAATACTAATGCATTCATCCAATTTATTAGTTGTCAACAAATAAACCAATGAGGTGATAGAATTAAAATAGTTTGACCACAATTTATAATGCATATTTTTCTTAGTTTTAAAAAAAATACTTCGAACTATTTTATCTATCATTCTATTGAATGATAATTGTGAATAGTAATATAGTGTGATGTAAGCTATGGAATCTCTTAACTATTTAATTTTGACTATCAAAAAGTTAATAGTGCAAATGTATTTTCATGTCACTTTCCAATTCTATTTATTATCTTATTTGATAAATGCCACTATTTTTTATTTAAAAAATAGTATTTTATAAAAGATAATGATTATATGTTTTGATTGATTTTATATTTATTTGTTTCATATAGTTTCCTCAAAAATACTATATATGTAAACTCTAGCATCTTTTATCAATGTAAAGTTAAAAGCATTCATGTTCAAATATGATTATGAATTACATCATATTTAGAGCTTTCATTCTCATTTGACATTGCCTCTCTTTTATTAACATTTGCAACATAATTCTAAGTTTTGTTGAATTATGTTCTTTTATTTTAACTTTTAAACATCGTTTAAAAGAATTTTTTTAAAGTAATTCAACAAATTTCATTTTGATAAGTAGGAGGTATTTTCCATGTGTCAAATTATGATATTGCTATCAGGATTCAACCATGTAGTTTTAGAGTCAAACTCATTGACCCATGTTTCATGAGTAGTGGTTCACAAGAACCCATCTCTCATGATAGTGAATAGTCCACTTAGCACTCATTGCATCTAGGTTTTGCAAATGGGGTTACAAGCTAAGTGGGCTTAACCTTGGGGGAAAATTTGTGGTTAAGTGTGCTTGAGTTGGAGCAATATTGGGATGTGTGACCTCCTGGGAAGGTCTGATGCTTCACCTCTATGAGCATCACCTAGATGCAATGAGTGCTAAGTGGACCATTCGCTATCATGAGAGATGGGTTCTTGTGAACCACTACTCATGAAACATGGGTCAATGAGTTTGACTCTAAAACTACATGGTTGAATCTTGATAGCAATGTCACAAATTTCATTTTATTAGTAGTGTTAGCAAATTAATTATAGATATGATAGGTGGCAAAATATTTCCACTGAATTTAGAATACATTTTTTTATGGTTGAATTTCAATCGTAATAATGTCTTGAATAATATTGAATAATGTTGTACATATCATGATATTGAAAAGACATACATATCTAAAAATATGTGCAAATCTATAGTGAGACATGTCACCCAACAAATTTAATCAATATTAACTTAATTGATAATATATATACAATCTTATCTCAAACAAAATATAAAAAAATCTTGTTGCATATTCTAGAAGAACTCAATATTTGTTTTAAATAATATGAAACAATACTTTGTTTGTAATGTTTGGTGTAAACCAAAATTCTAAGAAACGGATCTAATTTACCTATGGTGTATTCATACCTTTAATCTCAATATATGCCCCCAAATAGGACAACATACATTATAATAGACACAAGATTATTTGAAATCAAATCATGTGCAACAACTACTTTATCTAACAATATCTATTGGCAAGAACCTAACACAATGTGTCTCTTATTTTTTTTTTAAGAAAATTAATTTGATAAAAATTAGATATTTCAATGAGAGACTACTTAAAGTTTGGGAAAATAATATAATGTAGGTCTCATTCTAGCCGATCTGATGACAAGCTTTACTTTTTGAATCTTTATATATAAGCATAGGGCACATTAGTAGATGTGACACATATTTTTGTGTTTTTTTGTGTAAGTAAATAAATTAGCTATATATGTTTTACTAATTTTTTTAAAAATATTTAAAAACAATTTTCAAACCAACTTAACTTTCTAAAAAGTATGAAATTAAAATTTATTTTTAAAATGGATATTAACTTTGTTTTCATAATGGATATCCATTTCATTTTGACTAACCAATCCTTAAAAAGGGTTAAAAATCTAAGCCTGGAAAGATTTTTTCAATTTTGGCTAATACTTTCACATGATTTTTTCTCCATCACCAGTATTTGGTTGATAATGATCTCGCACTCACCCAATTTTTGTGTGTTGATAGTTGCAGCACATTAGTGTGTGATACATGCTCGTAGACACATAAACACTACTATTTCTCATGATAATCAAATCATAACAAGGAGAATAAAAAATACCTCAATCAACTCAAAGGTAGTATATATTCTAAGATGATGAACTAAAACACTACTATTTCTCATGATAATCAAATCATAACAAGGAGAATAAAAAATACCTCAATCAACTTAAAGGTAGTATATATTCTAATTTGATGCACTTCAAACTAACTCAATGCATTAACATAATACTTAAAACTCACTAGTCATCACAAGTTTCAATAAAGAATAACAACATACATCAAGTTAGACCAATGACATCAAACAAAGAAGGTACTTGGTATCACCCTATTCTAGAGATTGTGTAAGTTATTACCAACTACCTAGTCAGGAAACCACAAAAAATATAAATGGAAAGATATAATTCTTCTCAATATTCTTAATTCAAACACAAAAAGAAGAAGCATATGATTAAGCCACATCCATTAGTTCACTTAAATACCAATTGTATAAGTGTAGATGTGAATTTAAGTGATAGAAAGATCCAATATTTTCTAAATGCATCACTTAGAATAAAATTTTATTCAATATTAATTAATCTGGAAATAATTTTGTTAACAATACAAACAATGCTTGTAAAAGAAGAAATAAATAAAGAGATAATTGTTCCAAACATAATGACTATATTCACAAAACCTTTCAAACATTGAAAATAGAGTTAAGAATATCAAGATGTTTGCAAAAATTTGTAGAAATCTAATACAACACATATTTATGTGATAATAACACGTCAAATATTACATAAGACTCTACTTGACAATTACACAAAAAAAATGTTCTAGAAATTGATCATAGATACATGAAGATAATTTTGTTGGAAACAAGCTTAGAAACTTTCAATAGAAAATCCATATATATGATACTTATTCACTATCTGAGCACTCCTACAAATTTGTTAAACATCCATAAAATTCATATTTTTAAAGATAAATTTTTACATAGAGGTGCCTAACACATTTCCCTAGCTTCCAAAATTTACACAACAATTATGATTTATTTATATAAAATGGAACTACTAAATTGATAGATGGATCTATAGACATATTGATGTTTCTGAAGGCTTCCAACCACTCAAGAATAACATTAAAATATAAGTAAGACTTAATAGTCAGAGGGAATTCCTATATACCTACCTTATAGGATCTTGAATCACAAATAAAATATCCCTCAAGGTCCAACCCCTAGATTTATAAAATGAGAAATTTTAAAGTTAAACAATAATTTCCCTCTTTCAAGTAAATTCCATAATTCCATTTCCAATTCAAATGGACTCAAATAATTGTTACAATGGAGATTTCTAATTCATTGCATCAATTATAAATACTTAATTTCAATTCCATAAGAACAATAATCATCATTTTATATTTTTTCTCAACTAAACAAAATACTCAAATGAATGAGTGAAAGCTAAGAACACTTCCAAGTTCCATGTGAGATATGCATACCTCTAATGATATTTTTAAGCTCCTTTAGGGTGATCCCACAATAGTGGTTTTCAATTTTTGGCCAAACTAGACATGAAATTATTATTTTTAACTAAATCTTCACATTCGAGCACCTATAGCGACTAAACCGTGAGGAATTTGAAGATGATGCAAACTAGAGTCTCATCACATTTTGTCTGTAGATTCCAAAAATATTTTTTTTCAACATTTTTGAATCAGATTGCACTTCTTTTTCCATCTCCCACAAAAATAGGTTTTTTCATAAAACAATATTTTTAAAAAGTGACGCACACCGTATAACGAATAAATTTTTTTCATGAAGGATAAAATTCTAATTCTTTTGAATTTAGATTTATAATTCTAATATATAGTGCTTCCACTTGGTTAGATAGTTTTTTATTGAATATTTTTTCTTTAATCAAGTTTCAAAGTCAAACCAATTACAATTCAGACATAGCGCAATCATATAACGCGTAAATTTTTTTATATATATCGAAATTCAATTTTATTTTTTTTGTTGGATCAAGGACTTCAATATCTAGTGCGCTATATTATTCCAAATTTTTTTTATAATCTGCTATTTTTCCACATGTATAGAATGGAGAGTTTGATTTTCAATGAAAAACCAATGTTTAATAAAACTAAAAAAACAAATACATATTAAAATTATAGTCGTTGGATAGCTCGTTTTGAGGACTACCTGATTCCAGTTGGGTTTGTGAAGTCTCCTCCATTTTCATCCTCAATCCAAGCTTCGAAGCATAAAAATTTGGACTTTCAAAGTGCCTAAGGGGGAGAATGAGGACAAAAGGGGGTGTTCGAGCGAATTTTCAAATTTTTTTGTTCGTGCATGCATTAACTTGGTTTGCTCGAACTTAGGTTCAAGTGAACCCTTTTTTGGTTCGTTTGAACGAACTAGTTCGTCTGAACCCCCAAAATCAAAAATTTTGCCATGGGGTCATTTCTTATAATTTTTTCTTCCTCATTCGAATTGTAAACCACTTTTGTGGGTTTACCCTTTACAAGCCAATGATGGAAAAATCTACCAAATGACCACTTGGATCCAAAAGTTTCACTCCCACCTTTCTTACAAGGTATTGCCATTGATAGCATATATAGAAAAAAATCAAGTAAAAATACATAAATTTACATGCTTATAGTTTTCTCGGTATGTGAGGAATCATAAATTATTCCAAGAAGGCTAAAAATACTTTTTAATATCTTGTATGGATTTTTAATTCACCTTAGATTTTAACTAGTAAACATAAGATCTCTAATATCCAAAAAGTGAGAAAAAAGATACATTATGCTGTAAATCTCTAAATCTAAAAGGTGAGAAAGAAGATAAACTATGCCTAAGATCTATAATATCCAAAAGGCTAGTAACCATATACACTATAGCTTTGATCTCTAATGTCCAAAGCTCAACAAGTAGAAAATAATTTAGACATTCTGTGTTTTATCAATCGTACATAAATTAAGGATACTAAATCTCAAATACACTCTTATGAGGGATAAAAGAATACACATAGGCCTCTACCAATTCTTTTGAATAATTTTATCATTTTCCATCTAGTTTGAGTACACCTTCAAACTATTTGTCATCTAAACAATTTTCGTTCCAAAATAGTAAGTTTTCAACTCTCATAAAAGTGTATAGAACACAAAAAAACACCCATTGATGGATTTATTTCAATATTTTAAAGAAATTAAATGAAAACACGTGAAAGACTCTAATAATAAAAGTGAAGCATTTTAAAACATATAAAATAACATTTCAAGAATACAAATAGAAAAAACTTCATTTTAAATTTAAATCCTAAGGGATTGAAGAACAAACATAATACTTTAATCAAGCACTTCCATGAAGCTCCCAAGAATCTAAAACCATAATATTCTCCCCCTCTTTTTTTTTCAATGCCAAGGATTATACAAGTTTTTTAATAAAATTTCCTTCAAGCTTTACAAATTAAGATATCTATAAATCCACAATAAATATTTAGTTTCAAAAATATAAGAAACTCCTTTTAATTTATTTTTTATTCACACTCAACAAGCTAATATGATAATATCTACCTATTTCAAAAACATTTAATGTCTATGTATCCGTACATATATGTGTGATATATTTTTTAACCAACCCTCTCACACCCTTCTTTTCCTTTTATTATATATATATATAAAGAGTTTATAGGTAAAAAAAATAGTAGATAATTAAAGTTGAGTTTTCTTATTTATATGTAGTTTAAAAATAGTAATAAATTAAATAAAAAATAAAATAAAATAAGAGGATAAATAGGAGGGGAGAGTTAGTCAACCCTATTATTTAATGTAAATAATAGTGAAATTGAAAAGATTGGTTCATGTTGATTATACAGTAGTCTCTTATCCCTAAAATATTAATATAGTCATATTGATATAAAATGTGACCATCATAAATGTACAAAACACTAAATACATAAGTTGGCACAAAACTATGTAGCAAAAATAGAGGTTGATGCATGTGCTCCTTACACACCCTCCCTAAAATCAAGCTAACATCCTCCCATTTAATTATTGTCCCATCATGTATGTTCCACTAGACCCTAACCTATTCTAGATCTTGACCTTGAAGTCTCATTTATAATATTATAAAATGTATATGAGACCTAGATATGGTTGGTCACCTGTCTATACCTATAATGTATCAAAATCAATGATGTGTGAAACATTTATAATATAACATCTTAGAAAAAGTCATGAATACACAATAGGATGGTATTAAAGTGAGCTAATAAGAAAATGGACCTATATCTACTTCAAAATAAATTAAAAAATCCACAATTCAGTGCAAGCTTAGTAACTTTCCCTTACTAGATGGACCTCTTATTTAGTTGCACTCTCTGAATGATTATATCACCAATAGAAAAAATTCATTCCAACCTTTTAGCATCAACATACTTCTTATGATAATCTTGGGTAATAACAATTTATCTTGAATATGAACTACATTCTAATTCATTTCTCAAAGAATCTCATGATGAATAACAGCATGAACCTTAATCATATCCCAAATTAAGGGATCCTATATGGTTGAACATACAATATATGTAATGATGTTGTGCCTAAGGAACTATGGTGTTTTTTTTGTAAGAAATCTCAATATTCTCTCGCTAATTTTATTGGTCCATTACATGCATGTACCATATCATTTAACACCTAATTCATTCACTTAATCTAATCATTAGTATTGAGGTGATAAGTGGAGATAATATTGAGTTGATCACCCAATGCTTGTTTTGATGACATTAAAAAATATGTGAACATAAGATCACAATCTAGAATGATCATGCAAAGAAATCCATTTAAATGAATGATATTATCCATGAAGATTCATGTCACTAACACAATACTATTCAAGATGTTTGCATGAGTGAAAATAGACAACCTTGTTTAGCTTGTCAATTATCACTATTATGGAATCATAATAAAAGGAAGAAATGGGTAAAATAATGATATAATCCATAGATATAGTGTCTCACTTCTACTAAAGAATATAATATGGATGTAGAAGTCATACAATATGACCCAATGTTCTACCTTCACTCTCTAGCACACAAGATAACAAGCAACAAAATATATATTGAATTACACCTCATCTTAAGTACTCACATAATTATTTAAGGTCATCATATATCTTCTTCACACCAAAATGTTCTACATAAATTTCATGATGCACCTTAGATAATAAAAATAGTGGGAAAATCACCAAAGACTAGAATATATATAACTAAATATCTTTGTATGACTATTTTTGCGTGATTCTCTTGATGCCAAGGACCACCAAGAAGCTAGTCTAAAATTTGTACTTGGGGTCAAAAATTAAAATTCATTATTCTTGTTGCTCAATGCAACTACAATAATGTTATCCCACCCTTTCATGTATGCCACATCAAAAAAAAATTTGAAGTCTCCACAAGATTTGAATATCCAAGGTTTATCAAGATTTCTCAAAAGGATAGGAGCTTTCCTTTGAATATGGTTCTTGGTTTCGAGTTCCCTCAGAACCCTTGATAAGACTAAGAATCATGGGTTCCTACCCAAGGTGGAACCTTTGACAAAGATATCACCCAATCTTGGTTCTTGGCGTTGAATCCCAATCGGGTCGAAACCTCTGAGAAGGAGCCTTAGAATTGGTGTTTGGTGTTGGTTCCCAATCGGGTTAGAATATTTGACAAGGAAACTTTGAATTGGTGCTTGGTACCAATTCCCAATTGGATTGGAACCTTTGAAAAGGGTCAAAGAAAGTTAAATGGTGCTCACTTCTCACTAAGTTTGGAATTTTTGACATGACACTAAAGGTGCTAGTTCCTAATGCGATCAAAATACATGATCAAAAGGCAATGAAAGAATCCAACAAAAGATAGGTACTTAAAAAGTAGGAATCATAGAGGGAGAGAACTATCTAGTTCCTAGTTCATTATAAAATAAAAATCTCGAATGAAGAATATAGACATCTAGTAAATTGATGGGGAGATTAATCAATTGATTTAGGACAACGATTAAATTTTTGGAAGATGATTGAAATAATTTCATATAAGATATATATGGGGAAAAGAAAACTATTGAAATGAATTTTAGGGTTGGAGTAATTTCATATTAGATTTCAAAGAGATATGAAGGTTGAAAGGCATGTAACCAAGATTATAACTATTTACTCTTGTATGTTGTATTTAATAAAATAATTTGAATTTTTATTGTGTTTGAATATTTGTTTTAATTGTTAAATTTTGAAGCTCCATAATTGGGTTGCCTAATAAGGTCCCCTAACCAAGACTACACTAAGTGGTATTAGAGATAGATATTTTGATCATGTTGAGATGAGGAATCTTGAATATTTTATTGTTGGTGAGTGAGTGAAAGAGAACCTACAACTACATAGGAATTCATAAAACATGGTGCACAAAGGATGTGATCAAAGAAGAGAAACACCAAGGATTGGTGGTGTGACCACTATTGAGATGCTTAGAGGTGTTGGTATATGGTGTTGTACACCATTGCATAAATTGATTTATTATAATGTTGTAATTAAATAATTATTTAGTTGTGATGCACCTTGGTGGTGTGGATAATCACACTAGGTAATTATTTGGGGTCCACTTGATGTTGTATTGTAACATTGTTATTATTTAATGTGTGGGAGACATGTGATAATAATTAACTATTGAGGAAATATTAAATAAAGTGAAGTCTTAGTACCCAATATTAAATAAGGGGTTAGTGATTTTGTATTCGCATGGTTTTGTGGTACACGGTTTCACCTTATCTCTAGTTGTAATTTTGTGTGAGCTTATGTCTATAAAAGCAAACACATGTGCAGTGGTTTAGGTTGGTTGAGTGAGTTGGTTGTCATTATTGAGTCTTCTTGAGGAGTACATTTGTGAAGCATGGCATGGGATGTGTGGATTCATGCTTGGACAAATGAAAATGCATTGGAGCCTGGATTGATGCTTCATACACTACAACAAATCCCTATGATTTGCTCTATTTTTTGTTCTGTTTTTTGCTTCCACCTACTCTTTTAATGTATTTTTTTGGCAATTTTTTGATAATTTCAGCGCTATTTATCAGGATGGCACAATTTTTGGTGTTTATTGTGTCGATCATTACAAGTTGATGCTAATTAGCGCCTAAATTAATTTTGTATTTAGCACTGATATTAGCTTTGAGTGTACCGACGCCTTGATCTCCACATTTAGCTTCGAGTTCAGCTTTGAGTTTAACATCGTGTTTAGCTCTGACATTAGCTTCAAGTTTAGCTTCGGGTTTAGCTTCAGGTTTAGCATCAGATTAGACACCCCTAGGTTGAAGAGACTCATTTATATGTCTCATTGATGATGTAAAATAGTGAAATGTCAACAAGATACAGGTATATCAAGGAGAGAATCACTTATGTCACATCGACAAGGTATATCTACAAGTGCTCGGCGAAACACAACTCTTGGATATAACGAAGTAATGTGGATGAGACATTGAGATGTCAGTAAGACAAATAATATTTTCTCATCGACACTCTTCAAGTAATGATCAAAAGCATAGACCTCTATACCATCGGGAAGGTGAGCAACATATGCGTTAGAGTGGTGTTCACCACAAACCCACAACAAGAAGCCTTGAGCAAGGTGGTACTGTCGTAAATAGCAGAAGGGAAGAAAAAAACATTGCTATACCACAGTGATAATCACAAGTCTCCCCGACATGGCAGAGTTACACTGATATATAAAGAAATACTACTAAAGGAAAATATCAATGAGACAGTGGCATATCGGTAAGAGATATTAACTTGTCTCATCGACACCAACAACCAACATCAGAGGAACATAAGATCTAATGTCAATGAGACATTGAGATATCGGTAAGACAAATAAGATTGTCTCATCAAAACTCTTCAAGTAATGATCAAAAGCATACACTGCTATATCATCGCGAAGGTGAGCAACATATGCGGTAGAGCAGTATACACCGCAACCCCACAGTAAGAAGCCTTGAGCAAGGTGGTAGTGCAGTAAATAGTAGAAGGGAAGGGAAAAACACCACCATACTATAGCGAGTATAATAAAATATGGCAATAGTATGGTAATCGTGACATCATTACAATTTACAACACTAAATACATAAAATCACATCAATTGCCAAAATTAAATGCTATTAAATTATTAAGAGTTGGCAGAACTAATATGATTGAATACAACGCCATCCAAAGATAAGTGAGTTTTCCCAATATCACACTCAATTGCAGTGCACTAGCATGGAAGGAGCTAAGGATATGAGAAGAAGAAGTCCTGCAAGCGTGAAATAGTCAGGTAAGTGCATGAAAACTCTCTGAAAGAGCTCTGTTAATATAAAAAATCTTTCAAGGTTTTGTCACATATAGCCATAGAAGAGAAAATTGAAAATGTCTCCTAAAAGAAAACGATCAAAAGTAAAAGAAAGTCGGCCTAAAATTAAAGATGAAGAACCTAAAGTAAAGAAGAAAGCACTCCATCCTAAAACAAAACAATCAAAAGTAAAAGAAATTCAACCTAAAGTTAGAGATGAAGAACCTAAAGTAAAGAAGATACCACCCATCAGTCCATATTATATATACTTCTAGGGTCTACTAAAGAGGGTAATAATAAGTTTCTTGTGGAAACCGCACAAAGTTGTAGGGATGCCCTCATTTTCAAATCTGGATGGGACCTATTTTGGTATTTTTACAGTAAGAGAAATGAGAAGATTCCAATGCCAAATGCTTGGATGTTGGATATAGCAAGGTTGATTGTCCCAAATGTGTTTGTTGATGTAGAATTTATCATACTGCTAGACAAACCATATCACTCAGCTACCAAAATAGTAAGGTTTCCAAACGACATAGTATTGGTAGAACTAACCAGAAAAGCCATCATTGAGTGTTTTGGGTTAAACAAGTAGGCTCTAACCAAGATAAACCTATAGAAAAGTGAGGAGGATTATGCTAGGTTAAAAAATACTTATATAAGTGATGAGGTACCCCTATATATGAAAACAGGCATTGGTAACAGAACATTCCCCATCTCTACTACCACTACTGAACCATTTAAGGTGACATATTTTTAGTATTACTTTGTGAATACATATTTAGCTCTTTCCCAAGTGTTGGGGATATATTCTCAAGATAAAATTCCAATAGGCCTAATGATGATGGCCATGAGAATTCAAAACCCTAAAACTAATATTGAATATGAGATATGCATTGAAATCTGGAAAAGAAAGAGCCTTTGACCTTGAAAATAATATGAACAACATAAGGTGAAATCTTCTTACCAAAATGATAGTGCCACACCAAGTGGATTTTGAAGATGTCATAAGGAACTGCATTACTTATAATGATGTATTTAGTAGAAGGAAAAAATGGGAATATATGAGGAAGCTTGAAGAAAGGACGAAGTAGAGGTCCAAGGATTTCCTAGGATACTTTGTTGAGGAAACGGACCCCATCAAGAGGATAGAATTGATAATTGGTAGATTTGAAGACTTGTACAGAAAGAAGGAATCATATCTCAAAGAACATGATGGTGGTGCAACTACAGAGCATACCCTAGGTGAAACCTCTGAGCCTCTCATGGAGCAGTTACCTCCCAAAAGACAGAAGATAGGAAGCATTGAAAGTTAGTACCTTATGAGGATACTGAAGAGGTGGATGATACTAAGGAAGTGGCTATAGTACTGCAGTCATTGATAGGTGATATTGAATTTGATCAGCCCATCCTTGAGACCAATGCCCATAAACATGAGGAAAGGATGGGTGATGTAGAAAAAAAAAGTACATAGGTACATGAAGATGAAAGGGAAATTGTAGCCAGGAGATTCATAGAAGATGATTAATTCATTAAGACTCCTGAGTTTAAGGATCTTTGGATGAAGATGAAGATAAAATAATTTCAAGAGAGGATGGAATCAATTGAAGCAGGAATTGAAGAATCAGAGAAAAATGAAATGGTCGCACAGACTTTCCAAGAATTAAGAGTTGACAACATTGACATTAGTCCCTAGAAGGCTAGAGAAATGGTCTTGAAGAGAAATATGCTCATTTTCCCTAGCTTGGAATTAAAGAAAATGTTTTTGCTTGATCAAGTGCGGGCTCAGGAAGATCCAATGCTAGTTGCAAAATTTGACTCTGATGAAGGTGTGAGTGGAATTGGGTATGACCCAAAGATTGAAACCCTCACCTTATGGATCAAACAAAAAAATACACAGAAGCCAAAATTATTGGATGTAATTCAAGGGATGAAAGGGGTAGTGATGGTAAGGACAATACAAGATTCCATCCCTTTGGAGGTAGCCACAATTACCATGCATTTGGCCATGTTCACTCGAGCAACTATTAAGGGATTAGAAGACAGATTGAAGGAGTATGAAAAGGAAAAAAGGTTCCTAAATGATGAAGTTAATAAATTGTTCATGAAGAATGTCAAATTGAAAGAACAATTAAGAGGAGTGAGACCCTCACAAAGCAAGGAGATGGTGTTATACAAGCCTCTTATTGCTCTAATGGATATTGTGAAGAAAACTTATGTAGAACAGGTAAAAACTCGAGAGAAGGAAGTGGATGATGTAAAGAAGGCCAACAATCAAATCCAGGATGAAGTGAAAAGATGAATATGTGAAGTTATGGAAAATATTCTTGAGCATAGGATAAAATCAGTTGTGGATAAACTAGAGAATGTGCATGATAATTATAAAACACTTCAGTAGGAAATGGATCAAATAAAGACACATATGCTTGTATTAGATCCTTTGTTCAAAAGGTGGCAGCCTATTCACCACACTTTGGCTAAGTTATTCAAAGTTCTACAAAGAAGTCTTGATGCACCCACAACATTAAAGCCAACTAAACAAACTATGAAGATGATTACTGATGAATTTTATTATGTACAAGGGTTTGGTAAAAAGATTGTAACATGAATGGATTTATTCCATACCTGGAAATAGTGGTATATACCTGAAATCGTGAGAGATGGTGATCATTTGAAGGACTCGGATAAGTGGAAGAAAGAATTCAGTCAAGTTGTTCATAAGTGTGTTACTCATATACAAGAGGATGATGATACTAGTCTTCCTAGGCTAAATCAGATCATGGATGGGTTGATTGTTCTTGATGTGGGATACCTAAAGTTTGTCAATGATACAAAGGCATTACTAGATATTCAATGACAAACTCATCTTGCAAACATGCAAAAGATCCAGGAATATAAGTGGCCATCAGATTTTACGGTGTATCAGTGAGAGGAAAATTATTTGGTTTCAGAAGAATAGGACAATGAGGCGAGAGCATTTGGACATTCATCATGGAGAGGAAAAAATTTCCAAATCAATGATCATGGGTCTTCTATGTTGAATAATGGAACCATATGTCAAAATGTCTTAAGTCTTGTCATTTCCTTAATTATTCTAATTGAATAGTTATTGGTTTCAAAATAATAAGACACTGAGGCAAGAGAATTTGGACGTTCATCATGGAGAGGAAGACTTTGTCAGATCAATGATCATGGGTCTTCTACGTTGAATAATGGAACCATATTTCAAATTTTCTTAAGTCTTGTTATTTCCTTAATTATGCTAATTAAATAGTTGTTAGTAAAAGAAGTAGTTATGAAAGGTTGTTTCTTTTTGTAAAAGGTCTATAGCTTGTTTCTTCCTATATAAATAGGAAACAAAGGCCTAGTTTTAAATTATCATCATCATATATCATTTCCATTTTGAAGACTTTTGTTATTAATATATATCAATTGAAGCAATATAATGGAGAACATCTTATTATTAGAGATTCTCCATGACTGTGTTATCATTCTATATTTTTCTTATGTTTTCCATACTTATTTCTTCTTATATTTGAATGAATATCAGTTATTGAGCCTCAATATTGTGCTTATGTGAATGAATATGTTGATACAGTAAAACATTTATTGTGGATGTTGGTAGAGCTGCTAAAAATTTAGAAAATTTGAGCTTATTTTTCCTTGTTACATGTTCAACATAAAAATGGAAACTATTTAAAAATAATAAAGTTAGCAAAGTTGCTTATTTAAATAATTGTGAGTTACATGCATTAATATTTTATTAACTTTTGTGTCTTCATGAACATATGTTGATACAAAATGAATGGAAGAAGCATCCAAGTAATCCTAATATTATTTTCCAACAATTCATACAAAAGATTGAACAATTTAAGGATATTGCAATAGGTAATTAAGGATATGATGATGATGATATATTCTTGTACTTGTATATTCTATGAAACATTCCTTATTTTCTATGAAACAATGTATATATTCTTGTACTTGTAAATATTCTTTTACTGTTATGACTATTAAATAATAAAAAGTTTGAATAAAAAATGCTTCACCCTTTTTTGCAAGTGAGTATGCGAATTATTGTTTAAGGAAAAATATTACAGTGTTTAAATTTTCAATTTACTAGTTTCAAAGCTTCATTTTCTATGTATATAAAATTGTATGTGTTCTTTATCTCGAATGACATAAAACAACAATATCATCAAAATCAGGGTTTTCAATTTTAGCACCATCATTGTCCACACTTTTCATATCCTATTCACTTTTAAGTACAATAAACAAAATTTAATTTTTATTTCTTGTCCCAACTAATCTTGATTCCTTTCAACACAACATAGTAGGTTGCATGTTAAATTTCAAACATTTTCTTTGCATTTTTTTGTATATACTATTTTCTCAGTGCATCATTATGTAACAACAATTTCACTTCTGAGATATACACTAAAAATAAATGAAATCACATGTTTTCTTTGTCAAGGGAAATGTATGGTGAATACCCTATGTCTTTCAGATAAGTGTGCAAGCGAAATAAGACATAACTGATTGAATCTTATTTTCTACTATACAATTTTTTTTTATGTGCTTTTTACTTTTTGCATGTGGATTACCCTCAGAAAGAGACTACTTATCTTTTCTTAAATGAAGCCTTTACATTTCTTGTCTATGAAAGGAATTTACTACTTGACAATAGGTTTGTGAACTTCATAAAAATTAAGATTGGTGTAAAAGGCCATCCCCGCAAATGTTGTTTGGTCTAGAATTATAATGGAAAATAAAAAATCTTGCTAGGAGAATAAAATAGGTTTTCAATTGTCCAAGTACAACATAATATTACTGAAGCATTTCAAAGCTTAGGCCATAAGAATTATCCTTTTTTAAACATGGATTGCAAATAATTCTAAAAATTTAGAAGTCTTGGTCATTAACATTATTGTCTGCTACAATGTCATCCAGTGTATCATTGTCAATGTTCATATGTTCTTTCAAGTATTTAATATTATCATCATCCTTATCTTGATCTACATCATCATTGAAATTTGACTGTAGACCATCTATATTGTTACCTGATGTATTTGGATCATCATTTTCTATACCATCCATATTGTTGTCTTCCATAACATCATCTAACTCTAGATTGTTGTCTTCTTGTGCCTGAACATAACCATCTTCAACATCATCATGGATGTCAATTTATTTGATGATCTCTAATCCCTCTCTCTCATTTTTTTGGCCATCATTGTTTTGCTCAGTATCCACTAATGCATTGTCAAATACATGCCTTAATCTTGGATCATAATGTATGACAAATATCCATTTCGAGTCCAAAATATCTTCATAGAAAAATACCTGCACATAAATGACATACATATATTAGACATTATATAAATTGTATGAACATATATACATCAATTGAATAATGGAACATTATTATATAGACTACATTTTTTATACAATAATTGCTATAGAACACAATTTTGACAACATAGTTTATGAAACATCATTCTATGCACCCATTTATTATTCTTTGGTTTTCTTCCCTTAAGAACATCCTTAGGGAGACCTTGTTCTTCCCTCTTCTTTCGCACAGGAGTACGTTTTAAGAAGGGGTAATCAATCAATAACTCATCCTCAATGGTAAGGTCCATAATAGCCTCAACCACTATCAATCTATCAACCTCTCTTTCCATATCTCCATCTTTATCATTTATAACCTCAACAAATTGACAATTCGGTCTTATAGTAGGGTCCCTTCCCTTACTACTATTTATAAATCCTGTAATATTTTTGTGTGTATGCATGTCCATCTATATACATAAGATGACCTGTATTCATTTCTTTTCCACTTTCCAATTGGAGATGATGTGTATACATATTCGAATTTAGACCATATGCTGACATGCTAGGCTTATATTCTGCTAGCCTTCTCCATTCACCACTGTAATATGATGGACCATAATATGGCATTAATCTCTTAGTGGTTTGTTCTGAATTGTTTCTATTTTTGGATCCCACATGTACATTTTGGACAATAAAGAGGCCTACATTCGCTTCATGAATATTGGAGGGTCATATCATGTAGTTGTATCCCCAAAATTGAAACACCTCGTACACTCTAGGTAGTTGTTGATCACTAGTCCAAGTGCAATATAGTCAATGATCAAATGTCTCTTTGTAAATTGATCTCAATCTCAGGGGAAATTCATCATCTCCATCACATTCATTCTCATAGGGTATGTATTCCACCTTCCCCTTGTCTTTAAGAAAATTATCCATCTTCACATCGGTTCTTGTTCTGTTACTTATTTTCATCAATTCCTCATCTTCCGAGCTAGTATATTGGCACATATTTTTGTTAGATGTATCATCTGATAAATGATCATTTCCCTCTAGGCTAGAAATCAGTGATCCAAGAAACTTTAAACCAAAAACTTTATCCTGCAAGTGGGCGGGTGCATGGAAATGTGTAGCCATTTCGTGGACACTTTCAAAAAACACTTTTGAAAAGTCATAACAAGAGCACATTATAATGTGCTCGCATTATATCTTGTTGTGCCAAGCTTGAGGCTCAGCAACAACAAGCCAATAATGTGAGCACGTTATTGCTTGTTAAAAGAAAAAAAAAAGAGAGAGAAATGTTGTCATTCTTATTTTGACTATTTTTTTCTTCTTGCTGCGGCCAAAATCCCCATATTTCATGCTAGTGTTCTAGGAGAAGACATTTAGCAAAATTCTTCACCAACAATTTCTATTTCTTTGTAACGATAGCACCACGACAAGGAGGAGGTGTGAGAGGTAAGGATTGTGTGCTTTTTGTTTTCAATTAGTTATTTTTAGATTGAATTTGTTAGTTTTAGGTTGAATTTGATATATATTTGTTTGAATTTTTAGGAAATGCAAATCAACCTACAAACCCTCAAGATCCTCAACAGGAGGACCAACCAAATGTTGGAGTTGAGAAGATACAATACCATAGAAGTCCAAAAGATCTTTGCAAACAAATAACCTGTTACAAGGAGAAACAAAGAGAAGCAACAAAAGAAATGCTCAAGAATGTGGAGCAATGTATTCACCTAAAAATGTAAAATGAATTAATGATACAAAAAATAATTTTCAACTACATATAAATGAAAACCCTAAAAAGGAAAACCCTAGGCTTGCACAATAATAATTAATAAAGTAATTAATTATTATGTACCTAATGTTAGCTTAAGTGAAAAAGAGTTCAAAGGAAACTTTACGTAATTAAACAAATATTGTTTAATTAATTAAGTAAATGTCCAATTACTCTAACACCCCCCCTTAAGATAGACATAGGGAGAAGCTAAAACCTAGAAGAAGCTACTGAAAGCAAAAGCAATGGGTCCCGGTAACAAGGCCAGATCAGGTACCCATGTACAAAATCAATGCAAACTAAATGAAATAAGGTAAAGGAGGAAACCCAGTGGGAACAAAACTCCTCCCCAAAATAGAATGCAAGGAAAGAATGCAATGCACTAATGAAAGAAGGATAGGAGGTGGATAACATGATACACCCCATAGACAACTTCTATCATATAAGTACATGTACAATGATCTCCATAGGAGAGATAGAAAGAGAGAAGAAGGCCCCCCCACAATGAAGAAACTCCTGTCACAATGGTAGATGTCTGATGTAGAATCCAAAAGGAGATCTTGAAGCAACAAAAGATATTCCTCCCCTTGGGAAGAAACGGATCCATGGACCTGTATCGAAGAAACCCTGTGAAGAATGATGAACCAATCTGTCTCAAGATGTGTGCCATGATAGGATGATGAAGATTCTCACTGTCTGAATGGAAACAAATAATGTCAAATCCAAACTGAAGTGGAGAATACTGAAATGCAACCTCTGAATGCACGGATAATGGTGGGCAAACAATGATAACCTAACTGTCAAGGTAGAGGAGATGAATGTCCTCAAAATAATCCTCCAAGTCTGCAATATTGGACTCCACAAACAAGAAAGATATGTCTGCAACATAAGAGTCCAAAGTAGCTATGTCTAGAAGATGTATGATTCCCTGCTGTACTGAATCAAGAACAACAAGAGATGCTGATGAAGTCTCATTCTTAAGAGTAGGAACTGTGAGACAACCCTCTGATCCATCGGAATAAGTAAGGGTGTCTAAATACTCAAGCTCCTCTAAAGTATCATGATCAAATGGTGTATTCTCTTGCCAAGCAATGGGTATGAGACAATCTGAAGCAGGATCCTCTGGGAATGGAGATAGAATAGGGTCTCCATAGATCTCCCAAAGACATGTCCAAAGTGGGTGAGGACAATCAATGTCCGATATAACCAACACAGTGTCATGATCAACACTAGACAATATAACTCCTGCAATGTGATTTCTAATAATATCCCATGCTAATCTACCCTCTAAAGTTGTTGGTTTAGGTATGAGATCATACAAATAAGGAAAAATATTAAGCCACCTACAATGTGTAAGTATACCCTTTGCCCATGACTCATAATTACCCCGTTCCAGAAGAAAAACTGAAGGGTGAGTAGAGAAACCCATGATAACTCTTCTAATGAAAAAATTCAGAGACTAATGATCTCAGCAATGATAAAACATATCAAGATAACCCATCCAACGCAAACAAGGCCCATGTAGGAGCCAAGATGACCAAGTAATTGAGAAAATTGTAAAAACACACAAAGCTGAATAAAAAATACCTAGTAAATACTTTGATAAAATAGACTGTAGATCTGGAAAGAGCACTGTAACACCTTTCCAATGCCTATTCGTTTGAGCAAAATGGACACCGTGGCCAAAAGTTATGAATTTTTCAAAAATTGAATTTAGCTTGCAAGAAACGAATTTTCTAACAAAAAACATTTATTTCTAACTTGATTTCTAGAAAATCTACTCATTGTTTGTAGACAAAAATAAAAACCACGAAATATTTTGATGCTAGAAACAAAACCCATAAATCGTTTCTTGATCCAACAAGTAGAATATGAGAAAATATTTTTTGTTTTACTTTCAGTCAGGAGAAAAATGACGCGCGCCAATTTTTCAACAGTGATTTTCTCTAGATTTGTGCAAGATATGCAAAATCTAAAAGATACCCAGTTCAGATTTCGACGCTGGCTACAAAACCCAAAAATCGTTTTTCTTGCAAATGAGTGAAAACTAAATTTTTGAAGCAAAAATGATGACGGCTCCAATAAAAAATGACTTGCAACAAACCCTTGTAGCTCCAAAAATCTTCAAAACAAGAACAAACAGTTGTAGATCTGAAGCTCTGATACCATGTTGGAGTTGAGAAGATACAACACCATAGAAGTCCAAAAGATCTTTGCAAGCAAATAACCTGTTACAAGGAGAAACAAAGAGAAGCAACAAAAGAAATGCTCAAGAATGTGGAGCAATGTATTCACCTGAAAATGTAAAATGACTTAATGATACAAAAGATAGTTTTCAACTACATATAGATGAAAACCCTAAAAAGGAAAACCCTAGGCTTGCACAATAATAATTAATAAAGTAATTAATTATTATGTACCTAATGTTAGCTTAAGTGAAAAAGAGTTAAAAGGAAACTTTACATAATTAAACAAATATTGTTTAATTAATAAAGTAAATGTCCAATTACTCTAACACCAAATCCTCAAGATCAAAATCAACCACAATAATAACCTCCTCTACCAATCACTCAACCCCCTTTTGGCACTCAACAAAATTTAATAAGTGAAATTGAGAACAACAAAAAGAAAATTGAGGATTTGATCAGTAGGGTGAGTGATCCAAATGGTTCAACTGCAGAAAGAATGACCCTAGCAAATTCATTGAAATATATGTTAACAAATGTAGATACAATTAACAAACAAATAATTGGATGGCAAGATAAAAGGTAGGAAGCTAGGGATTATTATGCAAATAAACTATCATTAAAAAAATATAAAGGATTTAAAAATTACAAAAGGTGATTTGTGCTCATTATTCATTGACCCATGCACAAATCAAAATGTTACCCTCAATGCGAAGATGTTTTCTATCCATTGGTGCCACCTCCAACAAATTAGGGACCAGTTTTATGATAAGTGGTACATGGTCTTCAATTACCCATCGTGCAACAATTGCGAAGTCCCACAGTATTTCCTTAGGAAACTATACAATGAGTTCATATTGAACAAAATCCAAAATTATTTTGATATGAGGGATTTCTAGGGGAGAGGTGGGGGTTAGCTTAGGATAGACCCGGTGCATAACCAGATCCTATGTGGCAAGGTAGACAAGCTCTCGCTAGGCCACCTCGTGAGCACGTTGTTATGCCTTCCATCATGAAGGAAAGTGCTAAAGTAGATACATTGTAGGTGATCGACACTTTGACCCAGAGTGTGATCCATCATACTAGCCCTATTCTACAGTTCCATCCAGTGGAGTCTTCGAGTGGTGGCCTTCAAACCCATGTGTGTCAATCTTGCAGGGTGACTTGTTCATATGACCCCACCGACACTCAGGAGGCTACTATGCAGGATCCGTTTGTAGTTATGGAGACGGAGAGGGCAACTGGCATTTTGCATGAGGCATATGGAATTGATAGTCAGGTAAAAGTTAGCATGTTCATTGAATTTAATTTATTAAATTTTAATTTTGAAATGCAAGATTAACTAAAAATGTTTTATGATTTTAATAAAATTTGTAGGGTCATAGTGTTGAGACTGGATACATTGGCCCCCCACCTACTTATTTCTACAGTACACCTATCGATGGGGTATGTAACTAGTAAAAAATTTTAAATTTATTATATGTTAATAGCATTGTTTTACGAATGGTAATTTAATATGCAATTTTGGGTGTTGAATAGAATAATATTGGAGGTTTCAATGGAACACTTCCCAGTGGCGGTGGATTTACTCAAACCTACATGGAGGTAATAGAATAAAGAGTTTAACTAATGATTTTTACTTAATAGATTTGTGTAGTTTATATGCACATCATTGATTACATTGAATAATTTATTGTTTTATTTTCAGATGTTGCAAGTTGAAACACCTCTAAATGTGACGAGAGCAATGGAGATTGGTGTGTCATTTTCTATACAATCCTCTAGCGCTTTGATAGGGGATGTATGGGGAAAATTAGTAAATTTCAATTTACATTCATTGTTATAGATGTTAGTTAGTGAAAAATCAAACCATTATTGATTCACGTAGTTTAATTTCTATTTGTATGGTTTATATAGGGCTTGATCACGCCTGAGCATGGGCGTGAGAATATATCCCTCATGGAGAGAGATCATGAGATGGAGGTAAGTGATTATTTTTTCAAATATATCATTTTTAATAATGTAATTTATATATATTCATGTCTTTACTTTTTATTGTAACAGTTAAAACTTCAGCATGAACTAAACACTAGGAGGAGGAGCAGGAGCACTCGTCAAGCACAACAAAAATGAGCGACAGACCTATTGCCATCCGATTGAAAAGCAAAGGGAAAGATTTTATTTCCAGAGCATAGAGAGCAATGAATTTTGATTCTAGAGCCATGAGTTGTATGCCTACATGGCAGTTTTGTACATATTTTGTATTGGACATATTTGACATTGTATGCCTATATGGCATTCTCGTAAGCCTATATGGATATTTTGTACATATATTTCATACTTATATCAACATATATTGATGTATGCCTACATGGCTATTTGGTTAATACAAATATCTTTTATCAGTGGTGTCCATATTTACATTCTAAATTGATGGTTCAATAGATATGAGTTACGTGTATTCAAGTGTATACTTTATAGCTTACATGTATACTTTGTGACTTATGTGTGTTCGAATGTATACTTTGTGGCTTACATTTTTTCATGTGTATACCTTGTATTCGTGCATATACTTTGTATTAATTTGTGTATACTATGTATTCATGTGTATACTTCTTGAGGCTTATGTGTTTTTGAGTACTTCTGCTTCCCTTATTGCCATGTACATGCTTGACTTATTCATGTGTATAATTATTAATTGGTTAGCCCTAGCATTGATCATTGTTGTCCTTTATGGTTTGTCTTGAATATTAATTGATTGATGCTAAACAACTTTATCTAAGAGAAAAATTCACATTTTCAATTGGTATTCCATGAAATGATTCATAAAAAGATTCCAATATGTTCTTGGTGCATCACCATCGAAATATTTATATGTCAACTTTTTGCAATATTATTTCTTGTATACAAAATGGACTCGGGAGAAAGCAAGTTATAATTTATAATACAAATAAGAAATGGACTCAACATTGTCCTAGACCCCCGAATAGGTCTATTTAACAAATCAAGACACTCTCAATCACTCTTCGAATTGAAAATCACCATTGGTGATGCAGAGTGGCTCAACCAAGTTGTGATTTGACACAACTTCTCTCAAATATGTCAACTAAGACTCCAACATTCACTTGACTCGACAGGGTAACTCAACTACCCAACCATGGAATCTATCAAACCAGACATGACCAAAACTTGGATAAGACTTGGAAACCTCCCAACACGACCAACCCAACTCAACACAACTCACCTTATGCTTCAGAACCACCTCTGACCTATCGCTTCCAAACTAGGCCTCTTATTCCTTGCAACCTAAAAAAATAGGATAGTCAACACAAGAACCACTCATAAGGAATTAACTAGACCAAGGACATTGGTTCTAGGAATCTTATACCAATTCCCACAAGTCCTCAAAGGCCCATGTCTTGACAACAAAACACAAAGCCATGACAGGCCAAATAGAATGCTACAAGGTAGGCCTAATTAGGCTACTCCACACAAGGAATCAAGTACCTTGGCTCACCCCAACACTCCTCAGCCACAAATAGATTCTTACAACCTTTTCCAACACAAATCAAATTCTCCCAAGCACCCTTGTCACAAAACACTTATGAAAATAATCAAAAATTAGTTTTTACACAAAATCAAGCTTGTCACATAGAGATGTCAGACCTAGAATGCCAGAGATATATCTCCCACATTCAAGCCATTCTCTGAAAACAACATGGAATCAAAATATACATGGTAATCTTCCATTCCACCCAGATCTAGCCTTAGCACATGGTGGAGATGGAAGATATGAGGGAATTTCACTCAAAACCCTAGTTTTTGAGGGTTTCAGACCACTTGCAAAAAAATGATAAGAACTCTCCTATTCCTTTATCGTTTTGCACCAAACCACCAGAAAAATAAAGCCAACTCAACCCTCTTTCAATCCATGTTAGCCTTGGGACCATATAGGAAGACTACATGTCGTACCAAGTGCGAGATCAACAAGTTTGTATCAAAAATCTAAAAACCAAAGAACAATGTGAATAATTCTTATTAGATCTTCTCCAAAAGTTCAAAAACAACCTCCATTGAAGCCTCTCAAGTCTTTACATAGTGTTTTACATCCTTCTCTAACTGATCCACACCCTCAAATAACTAAAAACCAACTTTCAAAACAAGTAACGGTTGCATTTCAAATTTGTTGCTTTAAGCAACTTACAAATTTGTTACTTTAGACTCCTCCAACCTAATGAATACAACTAATGACCTCTAAACCCACACAAATGGCTTAGAAATAGCCTTATTACATCAACAAAAATCCATTCTTTCACACTCATATACAAATTCACAAATTTTCCTTCAAAGGCTACAAAGATAACTTCTAGTGCAAGATTGAAATTTTCACATTTTTTATTACTAGACCCAAAAGTCGCCATAAAACATACCTATTGGTCTTAATTGACCTTATTCAAGACAAAGAATGCTCAAAATACCCACAACAACCTATTGACCAACCTATTCACCATTAGATAATCACTAAAACCACTAAACTAGACCTTCTTCATCAAATGGAGGAACAAGGTGCTCTGCACCAATGATCATACACTTTTTGTGTGGAATATTCAGACTTCTCAACCGTCATTTGTATGTTTCTCTTTTCCATTGTTTTGCATGCCATCATAAGGGATCAAGCCGGTTGAATGCAACTCAGATCAATTCTGTGTGTTTGGGTGCGAAAGAGGACCATGCCTAGCGTAAAACTACCTATCAGGACATGTTGGAGTAGTTAGTTTGGTCACATGAATTGAAAATCAAAAGTTGCACCACTTTGCAACTCTACACTGCTTCCATTTGACACTTTTTCCATCAAGTGAAAATTCGTTGCCACAAGAAAACCACTTTAAGATAGCCAAAACTAAGAGAGATTTTTGTAGAGGGGCCCAACGCGATCCTGTAGGATTAGACAAGAATTTCTAAACATCATGGTATCTGAGTAATAGCATGTTGAAGTTTGCAACCATTTAGCACTTTGGACCCTTAAGGGATCGATCCAGTTGAACGTACCTCAGAGTGATTTCACGTGTTTGGGTATGAAAGAGGACCATGCCTAGCATAAACATACTTATTTAGATGCGTTGAAATAGTCTGCTTGGTCACACAAGTTGCAAAATAAAAGTTGCACCACTTTGCAACTTTGCACTGCTTGCATTTGACGCTTTTTCCATCAAGTAAAAATTCGTCGCCATGGGAAAACCACTCCGAGAGAGCCAAAACCGAGATAGGTTTTTGTAGAGGGAACCAACATGATATTGTAGGATCAGATGATAAGTTTCTGAGCATCACGGTATCTGAATAATAGCATGCTGAAGTTTGCGGCCAATTTGCATTTTGGACCCTTAAGGGATCAATCCCGTTGAACATAGCTCGAAGCGATTCTGCATATTTGAGTGCGAAAGAGAACCATGTCTAGTGTAAAAATACCTATCCATATGCATTATAATATTCTGCTTGGTCACATGAATTGTAGAGTGAAAGTTGCACCACTTTGCAACTTTGCATAACTTGAATTTGACACTTTTTCCATCAAGTGAAAATCCGCCGCCATGAGAAAACCACTCTGAGATAGCCAGAACCGAGAGAGGATTTTATAGAGGGGCCTAATAGGATCTTGTAGGATTAGATGAGAAGTTTCTACGCATCATGGTATCTGAGTAATAGCATGCTGAAGTTTACAGCCATTTAGCAATTCGGACCCTTAAGGGATTGATCTGGTTCAACGTACCTCAGAGCGATTCCGCGTGTTTTGGTGCAAAACAGGACCATTCCTAGTGTAAAAAAAACCTATTTGGATGTGTTGGAATAGTCTGCTTGGTCACACGAGTTGCAGAATGAAATTTTCACCACTTTGCAACTTTGCACTAGCATTTGACACTTTTTCCATTAAGTGAAAATCCACCACCATGGGAAAACCACTCTAAGATATCCAAAACCGAGAGAGGTTTTTGTAGAGGGGTCCAATATGATCCTATAGGATTAGATTATAAATTTCTAAGCATCATGGTATACGAATAATAGCATGCTAAAGTTTGTAACCATTTTGCGCTTTAGACCCTTAAGGGATTGATCTGATTGAACGTAGCTTAGAGCGATTCCACGTGTTTGGATGCAAAAGATGAAAATTCCTAGCATAAAAATACCTATTCAGATGCGTTGGAATAGTCCACTTGGTCACACGAGTTGTAGAGAAAAAGTTGCACCACTTTGCAACTTTGCACAACTTGAATTTGACACTTTTTCCATCAAGTGAAAATCCGCCGCCACGAGAAAACCACTTTGAGATAGCCAAGAATAAGAGAGGTTTTTGTAGAGGGGCCCAATGTGATCTTGTAGAATTAGATGAGAAGTTTCTAAGCATCATGGTATTCGAGTAATAGCATGTTGAATTTTTCAGCCATTTAACACTTTGGACCCTTAAGGGATCGACCCGGTTGAACATACCTTAGAGCAATTCCGCGTGTTTGGGTACAAAAGAGGACCATGCCTAGCTAAAAATACCTATTTAGATGCGTTAGAACAGTCCAATTGGTCACACAAGTTGCAGAGCGAAAGTTACAATACTTTGCAACTTTGCACTGCTTGCATTTGATATTTTTTCTATCAAGTGAAAATCCGCCGCCACGAGAAAACCACGCCAAGATAGCCAAAATCGAGAGAGGTTTTTGTAGAGGGGCCCAACGCAATACTGGAGGATTAAACAAGAATTTTCTAACCATCATGGTATCTGAGTAACAACATGCTAAAGTTTGCAGCCATTTAGCACTTTGGACTCTTAAGGGATCGATCTGATTGAACGTAGCTCATAGCGATTCCGCGTGTTTGGGTGCAAAAGAGAACCATGCCTGGAATAAAAATACCTATTCAGACATGTTGGAATAGTCTTATTGATCACATGAATTGCAAAATGAAAGTTGCACCACTTTTCAACTTTGCACTGCTTGCATTTGACACTTTTTCCATTTAGTGAAAATCCGTCGCCACGGGAAAACCACTCTGAGATAGCCAAAATCGAGAGAGGTTTTTTTAGAGGGGCCCAACATAGTCCTATAAAATCAAATGAGAATTTTATAAGTGAAAGGGAATAGGTTTTATGGGGTTTGTGTTGCTACCCCTATAGATTTTGATGGAAAAGGGCATGAAAAATGAGGTTTCACTCTACGGTTTGAGAAAATATTGCTTGTAGAGGTTGGGTGATTGTATTTTGAATTTGTGCAAGTGATTTTAAGAAGGTCTGAGGTGGTGGCATGTTCTGGAAAGGTGTGGAACCATTCCTTTCAATAAACCCTGCTTATACTAGCATAAAATAAGGGTTTTTGGTTTGGCATGGTGGAGTGAGTTTGTCCAAAGAAAAATTGCAGATCTAAGGGTTTGGATATATGATAATTGTTGCCCCAAAAAGTTAAGGGGGTTTTTTAATGTTTAAAGGCATGTTCCTTTGTAAATTAGGCCTAGTTAGCCTAATGAGGATAGCGAAGGTCATTTTTGATGCACATGTTCCAAGACAGTCACTATTGATTTTTAATTATGTATTGTAACTCAATAATAGCTATCTAGATTAGTCATTTTTTTGTGAAGTCATTTGAGAAGTTTTCCTCAAAACACCACTTGGAGCCACACTTTTCACTTGAAAATTCATCATAAAACCCTTTAGCAGCAACTCCACCTTTGTTTCTTGAATTCCCCTACATAAATAAACAGACACACACCTAAAAATTCCTAATAATAACTTAATTCATTGATCTAAACTATCAAATTCGGTGGAGTAGTCATTATTGGTTTACAGATCGAGTTGCGAAAAATCGGTTCAAACTAATGATAAACTCAATGGATACCCTCCTAAATAGATTCAAATGAAAGATACTTCACTATTCTACTTTAAAAACAAGATTCAAGGCGTTAGACTACTGTATAGGCTGTACAAGTTAATGAACAACTGGAAAAACTCATAAAATCACTAAAATAGGGACTTTATTGATTGTAAATATTCAAGAATACAAAAGATCTTTGTTTTTCTCGACCTTAAATGCTTTATATCACTTATCTAATCACCTAATGACCTGTTTGAGACTTTGAATACATTACATATGACCTTTACATGACCTTTTTCACATTGTTTACATTTTAAAATTCAAATTTTGCAAATTTGCTTATTAAAGGCATTTATAGAACAAGGTGCTACTACACCAAACATGAACTCCAAAATTATAGTATTTGATTAAATCTCATTACAAGTAAATCTCATTACAATGCCTTAGGTACTTTGTTCTCACATATCTTTTACAATGTCACTCATACATTCAAGATTCTCTTTAAATGTCTACATCATAGGTGCTCATTATGAGGTTAACTTCAATTGAGTAACTTGAGATTCCCTCACTAAGCTTCACACGCTCTTTTATAATGGCTTGAAATCAGAATTGAGATTTTTGAAGATCATCAAAACAAGGATGTTGCATTGATTTTTTGACTGAGATTCTCTTTGATGGCTCATAAATCAGTATTTTTTGAGATGATAGATCAATCAATTTTTAGTAGTTTTCTTACAAATATGCAAAGTAAAAGAGAAAAAGAAAGAGCATCCAAAATGGAAATGAAATAAAAATAGATGGAAGACACTTACAGATAGGCATGCAGGTCTCACAACTTAGTCACTCCTGGTCATACATCTTCACTGGGAATTCCAACATACTTATTGCACACAACACCTTTCATGAATAGAGTAAGTTGAAATTTCAGATGCTCTTATAATGTCTACATCATTGTTTCTCATGATAAGGTTAACTTCAAATGAATAACTTGAAATTGCCTCACCAAGATTTGCACACACTTTTCTAATGGCTTAAAATCATGATTGAGATTTGTCAAGATCATCAAAATAAGGATGTTGCATTGATTTTTTGGCTGACATTCTCTTGGATGGCTCATATATTTGCATTTTTTGCAAGGGGACACCAATCACTGTTTAGTAAGTTACTTACAAATAGGAAAAGTAAAAGAAGATGATAGCAATGGCATCAAAAAAATTAATATGCATACAAGTATAAATTAATAAGAACCAATGTGCATATACTTACAAATTAATCCAATGAACCATTTGGGTCTACTCTACTCTTTATTGTGTCAAGTATTGCCTCATGGTTAGACTCACAGACCTTCCACAAGGTCTTGTTCAAAGGTCTACCCCCATATTTGGTCAAACGAACATTGGATGCCATGACAAGGTTTGAGTAATGAAGAATATTACAATGCGTGTCAAAGTCCTAAAATAGCCAATGTTTAACACTCGAATGTGGGTACCCTCTAAGCCATGTTCAAGTAACCACAACTGAGCCTATAGGGTATTTGATGTTTTCTCCATCTATAACTGGGGCCTCCAATTTATTTTTGGTCTCAACACAATGAAACAAGTAATAGTTTTTTCCTTCTTTATTGTATTCATCTGTAATAATTGCATAAACATGCTCTGCATTGATATGTGTAGCAAATCTCTTGAAATTAGTCAACATTACGAATACAGTACAAAGTAAGATAATGATATCGAATTTCAACAACTAAGCAAGTAGATATATCACCTGGTTGAACTAAATCTGATACATGGTCAAAGTCGACTGATGATTCCATCTATGTCAGTTCCAATGTCGTTGAAGGGCGATACATGTGAAGTGGGCTAAGATAACTTGTCAACCATTTTTCAACCCACTCCCCTGACTCACAATCATTCCAGGCTTGCATTGTACATGAAGAAAAAAATAATTGCATCTTTTGTGTATCGATACTCCATGAACCTACATTTGAGCTAAGGAAAGAGTGTAACTCACTCGCTCATGTTAGTGTATAACAGTCCTCATATGGTGCAATGTTAGTATCATCCATCAACCAAAAAAATCTACAAACTGAAGATGTACCTTCATTACCTAGACCAATTGAAGCATTACACCACTCGATGATTGATTTTGCATCTGTCAACTTTGCACTGTCTTTATAATTTAACTCTTCTCATGCTAATGCTCTTTTCATGCATGCCCCCCCTTTCCATGTCCGGCCTCACAAAAGTTCCACATATGTTGAACACCTGGAATGACATGCATCCTACACAACCAACAGAACATGCGCGAGTTCTTGAACTATGCTACATAGTTATTCGACCATATTATATGTCGGTCGTATGCTATGCCCCTCTGAGCCAAACTGCTATAGAACATCTAGAAGCAACCTTGCATGATCTTTGGAGAATGTATGCGATCATGACTAATGTAAAAGTGGTACTCCCTCAATACCTTCCTTTGGTCATCTGTACTATCAGATGCATGAATGAATGTTATGTGGACAAATATTGAAACCTGTGTGGAGTTGTAATACTGTGACTGCACCTCATGCTATGGTTGTAGAGTGTAGTTCTCTACAAATTCAACCACTGATACTATGTTGCCAACTGGAAAGGTGTCCTTGCATAGTTTGAATTGTGTGTCCAATCATCAGGCTCTATGGGTATGCATTGCATACTCAGATGGTATATTGTCATGAAACATGGACATAAACTGGTACACTGGAATCTTCTCAATAACCAAATCACACCATTTTGCTTAAGACCCATCTTTTGTAACATATGCCACTATTTTATACTTCCCGAACTCTACTAGTTTTTGTCCCACCTCATCTATGCTTTCCATATGTTGACATACTGGCATACGCTGGAAGCCACCGCAATGCTCGCATGAACCATCCAAGCATGTTGTCTTGTAGAATATTTGGCCATCCTCTATTTCACATAAATTTTTTGATAAGAACTCTCATGAAGATTTTGGTGGGGCTTCTATGCCACAATCCTCCAAAACATTGTTAGTATGCAAATCTAAACATATAGAACAATAAACATCATTATGGTTAGAGAATTCAATATGTAGTCTACAACAACATGTAGTGCATGTGTGATTTATCTTGACATAAAAATGTTTAAGCATTTCAAAAAATCTTTGAGAAATACTATTTTGAGGATAATCATTTTCAAATTTACGAAAAAATTGGGTTTGAGTCATATCCAAAAAATGCTTTGGATGTGGCTTACGATTCTGACTACCAATTCTCCTTCTTACCATATCCCTTTGATTCAGAGATGGCCTTGTGTTATTCTTCCAATACTCTTCAATTAGTGTTCTCAAGGCTTCGACAACTTCTTTATCTTTTCACAACAGTCTCCCCAAGAATTCCCATAATTCATTTGAATCAATGCCCTCAATTCTTTACCGCCTTTGAATGGCTCTTGATAAAGTTTTTCTACTAATTCCCATTTGTTCACTAATATTTGTAATGAGACGAGCTCTCTTTGTTTGACAACTTACCAAATTTGATGTAATGACACGTCGGGTGACATTACTATCCTTTGAGTGTGAGGTCCTACCCACACTCTCATAAGGATCCATTAGATTCTTCACAATAGTTTCTTCACTTGATGCATTTGATGTTCTCAACCCAAGATTCTTCATGATGTTCCTATACTTTACACCCCACATCATTTCAACAAATAGTTGACATCTTGCAGTCTGATTTAGCCTTTCAAAGAATCATTATGAAATCTTATCAGCATATCTTCTACAAGTGTGTGTTGAAATATTACCTTCCATGTGCTACAAAATCTCATCATCAATATTAATCAAATACTTTGGCTTTCTATGCAAAATTCTAGGTGGTGTTCTCCTAGGTACATACATCTCAACATTAGGAATTTCATCACTATTTAATTGAGGTGGGCTAGATTACGTACCTTCCATCGAGGGTGGAGAAGAAGACATACCTTGAGGTTCATGTGGGGATGATGGAATAACTTCTTCATCAAATCCGAGTGATGATGTACTCTCAACTTGAGATGTGTTGGATGGTGTCCAACAATATTCACTTGCGGTAGATGGTGTCCCTCCAAATTCACTTGCAGTAGATGGTGTCCCTACATATTCACTTGTGGTAGATGGTATCCCTCCATATTCGCTTGTGCTTAATGGTGTCCCTTCATATTCACTTGTTATAGAGGGTGCGTCTCCAACTATGGTATCTGAATCTGTCTTACGATGATGCTTTCGCATTTGTGTCTTTTGTGCTGCCAATGCCTATTCTATTTTTGATAGTTGAGGTTCCTCTTCAATTGGCTTGTTTTCATCAATCATTTCCAATTTATTCTTTTCACGATATGTTGCCACCCGAACTCTCTCCTTTTCTTTGAAGGTTTCGTTCTCTTCGTCTGTTAGTTTCCTCTTTGTCTCTTTCTTCGGCATGGCAGATAATTTTATCTGTACCATGGTAGTGAGATGAATATTAGTTCCTAAAAAATGTATCCATTCAAGTTAATTGAAAAATATATCATTCAAGGCTTCATTTAAAGAATACTTACAATCATGCTATACAAGAGTTAACCTAGCATAGACAAAGGTGACATGACTTTTTTCAATCCAGAGTGCTTTAAAGAAAAGTGGTAACGTGGCATGCCATGATTGCAAGATAGGCTCAAAATGGAAGCATGGACAAGCATACAAAGTGCCAACTTATGTCACATATATGTATACAAACTGTGGAAGCATACATGATGTGGGAGCACCATTGAATGAAAATTGTCAATTCAAGAAGCTGTTGTGTAGGCTTTAGGAAAACATCGATGCAAACCCTTGTTTTTGCAAGTGTGTTTTGGAGGGTTTCTTGGGAAAGTAGGGCAATGACCTTATGTGGGAAAATTAATCACTAAATTGGTAGTTTGGTATCATGAACATTGACTATTGTTGGTTTCTGAGTGGAAATCTCACCTTTAAAAGGTACTTCCTTTGCAAATTTGGGGTAATTGGGAAGACTTTTGCTAGGTAGGCTTATGGGAAGTCAAACATAGTTCAAATAAGTCAAACTTGGTTCTAATTTATGTTGAGTGCCTGGAACCAGGTTGATGCAGAGTGGTGGGAATCCAAGATACAAATTGACACAACTTCTCTCAAATATGCCAACCAAGACATCAACCTTCAATTGACTCAATAGGACAACATCGTTACCTATCGACCATGAATCTTCATTATGACTCCAAATTAAAATTTGATGTAGTAAAATAGTTTCAACACCTTCAATATTGTATCATCTTGACATTCAACCACCTAAAAAAAGAAGATCAAACAAACTCTTCTAAAAGCCACCTTTGACCCAAAATTGCCTTGTAGGCTTCACAAACCAGTTTTATGGTTTTTTCTCACAAACCTCCCAAAAAACCTATCAAACAAATGATTGATCTAGATATCAATTTAAGTGGTATGAGACATATAAAAATACATATATTACTCTTTTAAGACACTTTCCTCAAAATGACAAATTTCACTGTTGTAGGGCCCAAATTAGCCAATTTTACAAAGGGACCCCCTCAAGAACCCACCACCAGGCCTCCTTACTAAAACTCTACCTTCCACAACTTCCCAATTCAAAAAAACTTCCCATACACCTCTGTATAGGTCCTCCCAAGCTTAAGGAACCCTCATATACCCTCTAGAAATTCTGCACCCCTCTTTCTTAGGTCTGCACCATTGTTTTCTATGAGAAAATACGACATTTCCCCTTAAACCAACATCATTCATGAGGAAAATTTAAACTTGTTCTTCTATACTCCTAAGAACATCCTAAGTACATCCTACATGGTCACCCCACTGAGTCAGAGAGAGCACAATAGGTGGGATGCCAACTAAGACATTAAATTGCCCTCAAACCCTTGACTGTCCAAGAACCCGATTTCTAGAAATTTATGAATTCCAAGCACAAAGTTCAATTAAAACATCTTCAAAGGGAGCCAAATGAAATTAGGAAAATTAATTTATGGAATAATATCAGTTTCACACCATTACTAAGCATGTATAGCCTGTACTGGTTCTGCAAACACACAAAAAGTAGTGAGATCTTCAGAAAAATAGTGTAAATGCAAGTTTTTTCTTATTCAGACTCCACCAACCTCTTGAATGAGGCCATATCAGGTTTTTAAATAGAATTTTAGGCCCTTCTCCAAGTGATCCACATCCATAACCAACCTATAACCACTTGTTAACTACCAAGACCTTCATTTGTCTTAAAAATTGCTAACATTGACAACTTTTACTAAATAAGCAACATTATGCAACTTTGTTGTCCAAGACACCTAAGACCACTCAAACACCTTCATCCCTAATAAAAATTATAGACTCTTTTATTTCACTTCCATTTACAATTTGAATTATTTTCCTTCAAAGATTATATGGAAAAATTGACAATTGTCTGAGGCAAGAGTGCATACTTGCACATTTGATCACCAAACTCACAAAATCCCTAAATGCATGAAATATTGGTCTATTTACACCTTATTTTCAATAAAATATATGACAAAGAATCTAAAAAATCTTGAACTCACCCAAAGACCTTACGACAAATTGTCACCAAAGTAGATTTTGAAACATGGTTGTAGGTGCCCTTGCACCATGGGTTTGGAATACTGCTAGGGGAAGCATGCTCAAAAGATGAATTTTGGTGAGATATTTGGAATGTTTATTTGGTTTATTTCAATCAATAACATTCTGATTATAGTGTCTTGGATGTCTGCATAAATTTTGGTAGTTACCTTCCATAATTTGTTGTTATTTTGCCATGTAAGTTACGTCATTGAGTTCTTGAATTAGTGAATCATGAACGAATTGAATGGTTCTGAGTTTCTAATTAGGTTTATGCTATGTTACAATAAATTTTATTATGGTTAATATATTTTTGAGTTTGACAAAGAGTTGAAGCCAAGTTCTAATGTTTTGTGGAAATATGAAATCAAGGGATTTTGATGAAAAGATGACTGAGTTTGTTGGTTGATCTTCTTCAATTTAAGTTAGGGTTAGAAGTACCCTTGATGATTTTTGGATCTTGGTAGATGCTCTGTATCAAGTTTAAAATGGTAATTGGCAAGTGTATATAATTGTGTAATTTAAACTGTGCATTGACAACCTAAGGTTATAATGATAAACAAACAATGATCAACATGGAATATGCAAAATAACAAAAATAAAAGCCAACCATAATAGAATGAAAGAAAATGTGTAAAGAATTTACATACCTAAAAAACTATACTTTCAAATGGAGGATTTCAACCCAATTATGTAGCCTTACTTCTTCTTTCTTCAAACTCCACAATAATTTGACAAATTCAAAAGCTTGTTCCCCTCAAAACTTCAATTGTATATCAATTTTCAATGGAATTCAAACTTGAATTGATATTATATGTTCAACGTGGAAAATCTGTTATTTCATGCAAAGGTGGTACAAAGGTCATGGAAAAGGTGGTGGAATGTGAAAATCATGCTTGCACACTTCACAACATCATCAAAAAGCTACTTTTTGTTGGAGCACGTGTAGAACCAAGAGAATATGCAAACTGTGGCCCTTGACATCATAGGTATATTGAGTTTTTTTACCGTTTTTAGTGGAAGAAAAAATGTGCTCGTGTTATAACAAGAGCATGTTAATTCTTGCTAAAATGGTGACATCTCTACTTCTTCAAAATGTGCACGCATTATATGAAATATGGTTTTTTTAATATATTTCTTTTCTCCCTTTTTGTCTATACCCTCTATCCCAATTCTATATCTCTCCCATGTACCCTTAAAGTAGAGGAGATAGAGGTGAGTGTGTGTGTGTGTGTGTGAGAGAGAGAGAGAGAGAGAGAGAGAGCGAGAGAGAGAGAGGTACAGGGAGAGTGGGAGAGAAAGAGAGAGTGGTAAAGAAAGAGGGAGAGAGATGGAGAGAGGGAGGGAGAGGGGGAGGGGGATAAAGAGATAGTGGGAGAAGGGGAGAGTGGGAGAAATATAGAGTGGGAGGGAAAGAGGGGGAGTAGGAGAAAGAGAGAGTGGGAGAGAGTGGGAGAGTTGGAGAAGGGGAGAGTGGGAGGGAGAGAGGGGGAGAGTGGGAGAAAGAGAGAGTGGGAGAGTGGGAGAAGGGGAGAGTGGGAGAAAGATAGAGTGGGAGGGAGAGAGGGGTAGAGTGGGAGAAAGAGAGAGTGGGAGAGAGTAGGAGAGTGCAAGAAGGGTAGAGTGGGAGAAAGATAGTGTATACACCTAAAATTGGTCTGGAGCATCTGATTAATTAAATACACATTATTTGATTAATTATTCTATTTCCTCTACTATTTAAATAAATAGAAATATTTATTTAATATAGTTCACATTCAAATTCATCTTAATTAAATAAACAAAATTAAATACTTTGTTCGATTTAATTATCAAATCCCTATTTCAATCTATCAGATCATTCTCGAATTAATTAAATAAGGTCAAACACTTTATTAATTAATTACCATATTCCTCTATTTAATTTAATAAACGACTATCCTATAGTTTGTTTTATTAAATAATTTATATCCCTTTTCCTAATTTAAATAAATCAAAATATTTGAATTGTTGCACAAGGAATATTCCATCCATATTCTCTCAAAAATGAATTAGATTTCCTATGTCTAAACTATGTCTAATTTATGTCAAAAATATGTCAAATTAATTGATTGAAACTTCATGGGAAGTTTTGGAGACAAATTGGAGACAAATTTGGAATTTGATCTCTCAATCCTCTTCCATCAATTTTTCCTCTTCTCTTGCCTGGTGTTTTCACGGGTAGAGATAATCTCCATCTTTCTCTCAATCTCCTCCATCTCTCACCATTCAATTCTCTAGATTGAATTCAAGCCTTTCAAAGATTTCCCTGTGCATTTCTATAGCTAGGAAATCTATAAATAAAGCATTATTGAACTAGAAAAGGATCTAGATAATCAAGCTTTTGCACTCTTACTCTGTAGGAATACAGGCATCAAGTATCAAGCAATCACACATCAAGCAATTCAACAATCAAGCTTCACAATAGTGGCTGTCTCTTGGAGCTGCAATTATTTGTTTCACATTAACATCATGCTAGTTTAATTGATTTATCATTTAGCATTGCATTAACATCATCTCGTTCTTCAGATAGTCATTTTAACAGTCTTATTTGCTTAAACAATCTGAGAGCAATTTAGATTTAATAAATCTTTGGAGATAGAGAGCAATAGGACGCTTTCATTTGATTACTTTGTTGAATTGATTCAATTGTTTGATCATTTGATATAATGCCGTATTAAGAAGTGTATTTATGTTATTTACCTCATTCCACACTTACAATTTGGCACCCACTGTGGGGCACTAACCCCATTTTATCAAAATTACAATTTTTCTGGGAAGTGTTATGCAGGTTTACAGCGTGATTTGTTTTAGCGATTTCGTTAAAAGTTTCGGTGCTTTTGGTCCCTGTTCTAACGGTTTTAGAGTTTTGGTGCTTTCGGTTATTTTTCTAGCACATTGGGTGTTTTAGCGCTTCTATGACAAACTTCGACGCTTCTGTACACTGTTTTGGTGCTTCGGTGATTTAGTGCTTCCAAGACAAATTTCGGTGCTTTGGTACACTATTTTGACGTTTTCGGGTTTTTTGCGCCTCAGGTAACTATTCTAGCACTTCGGTGCCATATTCCAGTGCTTTTGTAAAAAAACAGTCTGGATCCGACGCTTCTGCGGCCAGATCTTACTTTTTTTTACAGTTGGAATAAAATTGATCAATCTAGGATAGTCACTTCAAAGTTTTTAAAATTGATCAATCCTAGGATAGTCACTTTCTTGTTTTTTCTAAAGCAAATCTATCAATCCTAGGATAGTCATCACATTCTTACAGTAGAAGTTAAAAAGAACATCATGATTTTAGTGAAGCAACACCTTCACTTAGATTAAGAATCCTTTCTTTTTGGGCTTAAAACAAAACAAATCTATATGTTGTGCTTGTAGTGATTAGGCTTATGCTCTCCCCTTAACTGGGTGACCAAAGTGCCAGATTCACTTTTCTTTTATGTCATTTACGCTTTATTAAATCCTTTAGCAAGCTTTCTGTAGTGGGAAAAAGTACTCACCCTACGAGAACGACCTAAGTGGGAACAACCAAAGCTAGGTTATCCAACCCACTATAATAAAAATGCAATTTGTTGATGAAAGTCCAAATTGACGGTAGTAGGCAAGATAACCATCCCCAATATCTTTGTTTTAAAGATTGAGAGGTCTCCTGAGGGAGTTTATCTATTTGCCACACTGAACGGAACCCTATCTACGAACCATAGAGTAGTTGCTCGCCGAGTCAGTATCCGTACATTGTCATACTCACGGTGTAAGGGGAGGGAAGAATCTACCCCCAAGACACTCACCATATAATTACCAAGGATTGTTTGCTCAAGGGATTCGGTATCTACATCTGTCACTTTGAGTACACACCTGGCAACAACAAAAACACGGGCGCCCTCTAGGGGGTGACACTACTGTGTGAGTCAACATAATTGCAAGATGTAGGCTGTGAGTATAATGATGACTTACTTGTCCTTAAGTGTGAGTTTGTTTGATTTGTGTACAAATGTTAAAACAACCCGTCAAAATCAATAAAGATCATTTGTGATTTTTGAACATACACAATCTTTTCAGTTAAAAAAAAAAAACACTTATTCAAAATTGTTTGCCGTGTTTTCACAAATTCATTTAAATTAGATTTAAAGATCATTCTGAAAACATCAAGTCAAAACAAATCAGAAAATCCATGCCGTGAAAGTGGAAGTCCACCACGTTTCTCAAAAAGAAAATCAAAGTCACAAAACCCCAAAGACCTCTCGGTTATAGAAACAAATTGAGAAAACAACATTTTCTGTATCAAAATCAGAAACTTCTTTTACAACATAGAACTTTTATCCATCGCTATCACGATTTTGCTCGGGGTCACACATTAGATTACGCAGTAGAACCAATCTACTCACAAGCCTTCTTCCAGAGGAGAGCTGTCACGCAATTCCAAAACCATAGTCAACGGATTCATCCTTCTTATCTTCCACAATCTCTAATACAATATGCCACAAGGCCAGATCAAATTTTACAGTAGAAAGTCTTTAAAGTACTATTTTTAGAAGCTCTGGAAAAACCTGTTTCAGTGCTTCTGGTCACTGTTTTAGCACTTCTGGTAAAATAGCGCTTTCGGCAATTGTTTTAGTGCTTACAATCTCTATTTCAGCGCTTCTATCAAGTAGCACTTCCATCAATTTTTGCAGCACTTTTATGCACTATTTCAGCACTTTGGGTAAAATAGCGTTTCTGGTCTCTGTTTCATCGCTTTTGGTCTCTGTTCCAACGCTTCTGGGAAATAGCGCTTTTGGTCTCTGTTTTAGCGCTTCTAAAATAGAGAGTTCAAAATTTTAACTAGTCTATCAATCTATCATTTTATCAACATTTTCATTAGAATCAAATTTTCTTTTCATCAGAATCACTGTCAAAGGACCAAAATCGGAAAGGTTTATTCAAATTTCCAAACTTATCAATTGAAACAAGATCTTGCAAATCACAAGTGTCGAAATCAATTACACAATCAATTACTACACTGAAGTTTCATTATCAGGATAATACATCCTTCATCGCAAAACAAAGTATAGTAATTAACTTTTTTAAATATTGTCTCAAGCAATAAGATCGGTCATCTTATTCGACTTTGTTTAAAAAGGTTCAAAGTGACACTATCCCGCACATAAGATGAACATTTCAGAAGAAAGGGAAAAAATTTGTATGCCAATCTTCACTAGGTCCCACAAACAGAGACTCTTAGAACAAGAGTTTGAATCATCTAAAAACATGGCAGAAGAAAATCCTTGGAACACTCTAAACCGCAACGGCAAAAATGAAATAACTCAAGAGGAAATCCAAGCGGCTTAACAAGATCCCAAGTTCCACATGTTTATGGAAAAATTTTTGGAACAAGACATGGAAAAATATCTTTTAATGTTGGTCGAATCAAGGGTGAAACTTCCAAAAGATTTTGATATAAACCGTTTGAAAGATGCAACTAAAACAAATGAAATAGAAATACCGCTACCAATGCAAACAATAGATCCAGTTGTTGCTTTAACTTCACAAATGAAATTATTACAGCAATAGATACACGACATGATGAAAGGGACAACCAAAAGATATGTGATACAGGATATTTGTCCTTATCCATTTGACGCAACAGTTGGTTTGCTACCCTTTCCAAGACACTGCGAATTCCCAGAGTATGATAAGTACAATGGATGAACAGATCCCATAGATCATATACGAGAATTTAAAATAATGAGTCTTGAGTTTGCTCAAGAAGAGACTTATTTGATGAGGTTATTCCCAAGAAGTTTGGGAGGTGCATGTATGGAATGGTTCTCAAAACTGCAACCTGGTATCAAAAAATTTGAGGAAAATGTTAACAAGTTTATCTCTCAATATTCATTCAACATCCAAAATGATGTTACTATCAAGGATCTCTACAACTTAAAGCAAAACAAAGGAGAAACATTTTTGTCTTTTCTCCAAAGATGGTGACAACTATTCGCTAGATATCCTCGATCTATTCCAGAAGAAGAAAAGATGGAATTATTCATTGAGAACTTGACAGAAGAAATGAGCTATAGGCTAGAATTACAATGTCCACCCACTTTCAAAAAAGTCATAGAAAATGGTCTTAAGATTGAGGAAGCATTAGTGAAATGGGGAGTTATCAAACATTACAATGACAAATCAAATAACTACTCCAATCAACACTCAAGTAATGATAAAACAAAAATTTGGCAAAAGAATCGCAACATAAATGAAACAACCGATTCACAAAATGTCAAACCAGTTTTCAACTTGACTGCATCTTCTTCAAATAATCAAAAGAGTGACCAAAAAGTCTAGTCAAATACCATGCGGAACAACGAACACGCAAAAACACTACCATATCAAAAACCATCAAATTGACGAAAGTTCACACCTTTAGGTCAATCAATGGAATCAACAATGAAGGAACTAGTTACCAGAGGCCTTCTCACTACACGAGAAGCTAGGTTCTGGGATCCAAAAGTCAAACCATCATGGTGGAATGACGCTGATTATTGCAACTATCATAGTAAAAAGGGTCATAAAACAAATGATTGTATGGAATTGAAACATGCAGTACAAGATTTGGTGGACAACAACAAAGTGTATGTGGAAGGACCTTAAAATAATAACGATCATTCGGCCTTCAAAGATCCTTTGCCAAATTATGACAAAGGTGCATCATCATCAAATAGCAAAGGGAATAACACCAATCATGTCTATAATACAACAATCCTGTGTCTATCTGAAGTCAAACATGATCATACAGTTATTGATAACATTGGTGAAAATGAAACCAACAACGTTACCTCTTTGGATTTACTCCCAAGCGTGCAAAACTCTGATAATTAGATCAATGTTTTAAAAATCAGAGATAATCAAGAACATCAACCAACAAACATCATGACTCAGGGGCAATCAAAAGTAATGTTAAGGGGAATTGGATCCACACATGCAGTTCCTCCTCCATCACATTATGATGTTATCAATCAAAAGCAAAACACCCCCCGAGAGAATCAAGAACATCAACCAACAAATGTCATGACTAGGGGGCAAGCTAAGGTAGTATTAAAAGGAGTGGGATCTCAACGTGTGGTTACACCTCAATCTCATTATAATATTGTTGATCAATTACAAAACATCCCTGCCCAAATCTCAATACTGGAACTCCTTAGGTTTTCACCATCACATAAAGAAGTTCTTGAACAAGCATTAGTTGCCACAACTGTACCAAATAATTTGGATGTTTGTCAATTCCAAGCTATGGTGGGACATCTGACTACCCCGCATTGTCTGTCATTCTCTCAATAGGATGATGTCTCATTAAACCATCCGCATAACACAACATTACATATCGAAGTCTATATCCATAACCATCATGTTAAGAGAGTTCTAATAGATGGGGGAGCTGGTTTGAACATTTGCACCCTCAAATTAGTCCATACACTAGGATATTCCGAAGACGCTATTGATGCTCGACAGAAAATGACCATCAAAGCCTATGATGAAGAGGAAAGATCATCCAAAGGTTTGATTGTATTACCCATTCAAGTGGGACCTATGATGAAGCATATGGCATGTCAAGTATTAGAAAGAGAATTGACATACAATATACTCTTAGGACGACCTTGGATTCATGAAATGCAGGCCATACCTTCTACATACCATCAATGCCTGAAGTTTTTGGTAAATGGACAAGAGGTGACTATAGCTGCTGATTATAATCACCCACAACATTGTGACACATTAAGAATATCTCAAGACACTTTTGTCCCTCACAACAGGGAAGCTTCAAGCTCATCATCATCCAAGAACGAACAAAGTCCAAGCATCTCTACCAAGTGGGTGCAAAAGAAAGGTAAAGAAAAGGAAACAAGTCATGATGAAACAAACAATCTGGATACACAAACTTCTCTATCAGAAAAATTTCAAAAGTAGGTTCAGTTGACAGATAAAGGAATGGGACAATACTCAATGGAGCAATCACTTAACTTATCACAGTTAATGCCATCTCCTAGGAAACATGGTCAACCATCACTAATCAAACCTCCAACATCTATACCTACCTCAGTTCTTCATGAAACATTTGTAAAATTTGGAACCATAGCAGAAGTAATAGACAACAAAGCAATCTTGGATTGGCTATACAAGGATGAAGAAACATCAACATCAGAGACTGATACTAAAAATATTAGCATCAACACAGACAAGTATGGAAAAGGAAAGGCTATACTTGAAAAGATGGGCTATGAAGAACAAGGACCATTGGGATTAAGAAAGGAGGGAATCTCAGAACCTATCACATCTCTCACTCTACACACAAAAGAGAAACCAGGACTAGGGTACTCTGACGAAGAGAAGCAGGAACTAGAAAGGATAGCTATGGAAAATATCCTTCACTTTAGAGATGGTTCTAAAATAGACTCAAATGAATATGAGTGGGCATTACCTTGTGATCTACTTGACATTGATATTCCAGTTGATGTGATTCAAAAATATGCACCTACACGTGAGGAGGGCCAAGGCTCTAGGTCTTGACCATTTGTCGAGGGATCACTAAATATCGATGACTCTAGTGAGGATGAATAGAATTTGAGTGAACTAGATGATTTTGAAGAGGGTATCATCATGGATCTCGATATCCCAAATGAAAATTATGACGATATTGTTGTCCTCACCCTTACCTCCATTGACCTAAATCAATCTGATGATACCATGCCATTAATCCATCCGGAACTTATTGATTGGGAACCTATCAAACCTTTGACTATACCAAAATTTGGAAATGATGATGCCATTGTGCATTTCCTATGTCATACCGATCCTGATACAAATTCTATCCATACTACTCATAACAATATGACTTAGCAGGAGGGTGTCAAATCTTCCAGTTGCAAAATTAACAACAGGGAAAATAGATCTAATGGTGAAAACCATTCTATGGCAGCATTAGATTTGGAAAAGGTAAAAATAAAGAACGCATCCAACGGTGAAAATATTTCTGAGGCACTAAAGGATGGAAGATTTGACACTCTCCCAGAACACTATCATGAATGATCATCAGTTTTGGTCAAACCTACACAATCAGTGGACATTGGCACAAAAGAGAAGGAAAAAGTACTACATCTAGCAGAATCAATGACTGATCAAGAGAGGCCGGAATTTATCAATTTCTTCAAAGCAAGAAGCATCAACTTCGCTTGGTCATACTCTGATATGCCAGGCTTAGATCCAAATCTACTTATGCATCATTTGTCTTTGCCAAAAGGAATCAAGTCTGTTAAACAAAAATTAAGAAATATGCACCCCCACGTAGCATTAATGGTCAAAATAGAGCTAAAGAAATTATTGGATGCTAGATTCATATGATCTATAGATTATGCTGAATGGATATCAAATCTTGTGCTTGTTTCCAAGCCCGAAAATAGCATCAGAATGTGCATAGATTTCAGGGACCTCAATAAAGCATGCCTAAAGGATGATTTTCCACTTCCAAATATTGACATCATTGTGGACTTGGCGGCCAGGCATGCCATGTTATCAATCATGGATGGTTTCTCTGGGTACAATGAAATAAGAATAGCTCTAGAAGATCAGGAAAAGACAGCTTTTACATGTCCATGGGGAACTTTCTGCTGGAATGTCATGCCATTTAGTTTAAAAAATGCAGGAGTGACTTATCAAAGGGCAATGACTACGATCTTCCATGATATGATGCACACTTTCATGGAGGATTATGTGGATGACATCTTGGCGAAATCCACTACTAGGGAAGAACATTTGCATATCCTAGATAAAATCTTCACATGGATGGAGAAATTTAATGTCAGGTTAAACCCTAAGAAATGTGTCTTCGGGGTTACATCAGCAAAGCTACTAGGATACATTGTGTCAGCAAAGGGCATTGAGGTGGATCCAACAAAATTCAAAGAAATTATGGAGATTCCACCTCCTAGAAACATCAACCAGCTCAGATCACTACAAGGACGGCTTCAATCAATTTGAAGATTCATCTCCCAGCTGGCAGATAGAAGTCATCCTTTCAATCATCTATTGCATAAACACATAGTTTTCATGTGGGATGAGAAGTATGAAGCGACATTCAATCAGATCAAACAATATCTAATGTCACCACCTGTTCTCATACCACCAACAGAAGGAAGACCCCTCATATTGTATATTGCTACAAATGATATCTCATTGGGGGCACTCTTAGCACAAGAGGATAATACAGGAAAGGAGCACGCTATCTACTACATCAGTAGAACTTTAAATTGCTATGAAATAAACTATACATTCATAGAAAAGTCTTGCTTAGCAGTGGTGTTTGCTACTCAAAAGTTGAGACACTACATGATGGCTCATACAATCAGGTTAATTGCAAAGATCGACCCTTTGAAGTATCTACTAAGTAAAGCTGCCTTAACAGGTAGACTGGAAAAATGGGTTATGCTCCTAAGTGAATTCGACATTCAATATGTCGAGAAAAAGGCAATCGAGGGACAAGCAATTGTTGAACAGCTAGCTGAAGCTCCTCTACCAGATAATCGCCCAATGACAATGAAATTCCTAGATGCAGACATCATGACAACAATTCCCCAACAATGGATACTGTACTTTGATGGATTGTATACACAACGAGGATTAGGAGCAGGGATCTTGTTCATCTCTCCCCAAGGACACACAATTCCAAAATCATACAAACTCATGTTTCAATGTACCAATAATGTGGCAGAATATGAAGCATTGATTATTGGGGTCAAGATTGCAATTCAATGGAAAATCATAGATTTACAAGTCTATGGAGACTCTCAACTGGTTATTTATCAAGTCAATGATGAATATCAAACCAAAGATGACAAATTAATGCCTTACAAACAACAAATAGATAATCTGAAACAATCCTTTGCTAGTATCAAGTTTGATCAAATTCCAAGAGTGAAAAACAAAGCTGCAGATGCTATGGCTACGATCGCTTCATTACTACAATTACCTGAGAAGCGTGTTTGTTATGAGTTTATGGTAGAACAAGTATCATGTCCTTCCCATTATCAATCAGAATCTGCTACCATGTGTCATCTAGAAAGCACTGAAATCTCCATTTACGAAAAAAACCTATGCTTATCTAAAAGATAATATCCTACCTCCTGACCTTACCAGGAATCAAAAATGCAACTTTATCCATCAATCGGCCCGACACACTTTAATCACAGATGTCTTTTATCGTCGAGGTCTTGATTGTACACTACTCCGGTGTCTAGAATGCAATGAATTTGAAACAGCCTTATGAGAAGTTCACGAGGGTATTTGAGGTACTCACTTGAGTGGAATGACTCTCGCTAAGAAACTCCTCCGTTTAGGTTATTATTGGCCATGTATGGAAAGAGAATCATATCACTTTGTTAAGAAATGTCACAAATGTTAGGTTCACAGTAATCTGATACATGCACTGGCACAAGAACTACATCCTTTTACATCAACATGGCCTTTCTGTCAATGGGGCCTAGATCTGGTAGGCAAAATACATCCATCTTCATCTAATGGACATAAGTTCATTATCATGGCTACAGAATACTTCATGAAGTGGATAGAGGTAGTACCTTTCCTCATTTATCTTGAACTACATCATCTGTCGATATGGAATCCCTCAATCTATAATCATAGATAATGGACGACCATTCAAAAATCAAGATGTCCAAGAGTTATGTGAAAAGTTCCACATCCAACATCGTTTTTCAACATCGTACTATCCTCAAGGGAATGACTAAGCAGAGGCCTCAAATAAAACCATACTCAAAATTCTCAAAAAGACGGTTAACGATGTTGGACGTGATTGGCATGTTCAACTCAATCCTGCACTATGGGCCTACAGAACAAGCATCAAAACACCGATGGGAGCTACACCATTTGCTTTGGTATATGGATCAAAAGCCATATTTCCCATTGAAGTTGAAATTCCATCCCTTCGTGTATCCCTTAGAGGTATCATTTCAAATGAAGATTGTAGGGTATCTAGATTGCAGGAACTAGAATTGGTAGACGAGCGCCGTCAACAAGCTATAAATCATCTAACAGCTTATCAACAAAGGATTTCAAGGAGTTACAATCATAGGGTAAAACCAAGAGTCTTTCAGGTTGGTGACTTGGTACTAAAGGAAAACCCTAGAAATCAGCAGGACAGGGAGAAGAAAGGAAAATTTGAGCCTAACTGGCTTGGTCCTTTTGTCATCATATCAGTGTATGGATCAGGAGCATATCAGCTATCAATGTCAGAAGGGGATCTATTTGATGAACCTATCAACAGTATTCATCTCAGGAAATTCTATGCTTAAAACTCCTAGTGCATGGGACAAAATTTTTGAAAATTGTTTCCTTGGTGAAAACCTAGCAAACAGGCATCTTGGCAAACACAAAAAAAAAAAATTAAAAAAAAAAAAATACAAAAGTTGTAATCAAAGCATGTGGTGAAAACTTGGAAACAGGCGTCATATGTGATTCTAAGATCAGCTTTCCCATCTATTTGGATATATGTCAGGATCATTCATCTGAAGGTCGGTATCAATTCATATCATATCATTCGTCTGGCCATCATTACATCCACTATCAAGTCATGTCACATGGTCAACATATAACTCCATAGCTTGGGAGCAACATCTGGATATCTAGGGGCAATCCAAATGCATCACTTGCATCCGGTGATAGAAAATCAAAAACAAAGATCAAAACGCAATTTCAATCATTGTTAGAAGAATCAACCATCCATATCGAAAATCCAAAAACATGTCAAATAGGAAACTCTAAAAAAGCAACTTTCAAAAACATAGGTTTGTGTCAGTCGAACTACATGGTCTTTGTGTGTGTAACATAGGCAAGGCTAATCTTAAATCAGCCCTTGAGACCCTTAAGATAGGTTGGTAGGTTAGGTCTTTGGTCAAAAATCTCAAAAATCCAAAAACATGTCAAAATCAGGACGGATGATCTAAAATCTGAAAAATGATTTGAAAAACACTAAGTGAAAATGGATAAATTATATTTTGATTATCATTTCTTTGGAGTTACTCAATGATGTATTGAACTAGAGGAACAAGGAAAAAGAATGATGTTTTTATTATCTATTGTTTGTATGTTAATCATTTACATGTATGAATTATCGGGGGATGTGCTATGCAAATGTATCACTGATGACATTCAGAATTCACACATTCAAATGATTAATTGCTGCTTGTTTACGCAATGAATGCTCGGGTATTCTCAGTTCAATTATACCTTGATGCTTGTGTTCGATTACAATATCAAAAATCATGAAAGAAGTACTTAGGTCGTTATTGGATTAACACAACCATTGACACTTGTATTCACTTTCAACATCCAATAAAGCTCTATGATGATACCAAGCACAAAGAGACTGTAAAAATGACATCTGTTTTTCATATCATTGCATGATTAAATTAGATTGCATTCATCATCATTTATTATCTACAGAGTATTTGTTGCATAAAGGATTCCAATCAATGATTACCTAATCTACAAAAGAGACTGAGTATACTTGAGATAAAATCATCAAAAACATATAACATCATCATTGCATCATCACTTTCATCACATCTTTTATCATCTACATCATAAAACATCATTACATCACCATTAATATTATATTATAGATACAATCATGTATCCATACATTTAAAAAAATAATAAAATCACATCATTACGCCCATCAAAGATCATCCATCATAAGATCATTTTCATATAAATCATCATTTAGAATCCATACATCACATCATTTATCTATATATCATATTCCATCCATACATACATCATTACATCATTACATTAAAAATAAAACATCATTACATCATCACATTTAGAATAAACTCATCACATAAAACATATAAAAACATCCATCACATAGAAATCATGAAACCATCAACATATCATATCAAATGCATCTCATATATATATCATCAAGTGTCAAGTATACAATGAAGTCATAAAAAAATACATGATCTACAATGAGGTACATCATAAAATACATTAGTAAGGATCACAATGGCCTCTACGACCTGCTACTGCCAGAAGGCATAGGCCCAATAGGACCTGTACTTGCACCACCACGACCCCCTGAAGGACTCGGATCTCTGGGATCTTTGTGTGGAGGCTGTGTCACCGCCTCACTGACTTTCCGTGTGTGAGTCCGCCCAGATCTCAATGGGGCATAACTAACTCGGCACTCAGCAGGCACTGCATCATGATACCGACCTCTATAAAACTTGACCTCTTGGGAAACCCGTAGAACCTCTCTCATATAATCACCTATAGAGGTGCCATCAACCACTCTCTATAGGGTCTCGACTCTCTCCTGTGCCCTCTCGACAATCTATCGAGCATTATCTTGCTCGGTTGTTAGGGTATCAACCTATGTCTGCATACCGTTTAACTGCCCCTATACCTGTGCTAAGGCCTATGCGTGAGTCTATGCCTGGGTCTGCATCTGTGTCAATGTCTACACAACCATGCCCCGAGCCTATACCAACTGCCCCTGCAGTGTTTGAACCTATGCCTGTAGTCTGGACCTGTGCCTGGAGCCCAGCTACTTATCTCTGCTGCCCTACTGCTAGCATTGCCACTGCCTGCCTCTTACGAGGCCTACTGGAAGAAGGTGCACTATGAATGTCTGGACCTGGTCCTCTGTATCCTCCACTCCCACCGTCACTGTCACTATTGCTGCTATCCTCACTATCTGAACTATTGCTCTCTAAGCTCTCATCTGCTGGGATATCACCCTCACCACCGGTGACATCCTCTACCACATCGTCCTCTACTAGTAAAGGTGCTGGCTCATCGGGGATAGTAATACGAGGATGAGGGACTAAGGCCAAGAATGTTGTGTAATCCTCTGTAATGACTGCCTCTAATATGTCTCTCTGCATGTCCCACGGAGATGGCTGTAACGCTCTGTATCCCTCCACTAGAACATCATAGGACAATGTGGGACCCCAATCTGGAATATCCATGCGTCGCCTGACGTAGTGAGCTACCCCCTATGGCATACACTGAACTATGCCATACTGTCTGTAAACCCGACAGAGAAAAAATCTCTCAAGTACAAAAGGAGTCCGACCAATGAGATACATAGAATCACACAAAAAGCCCAATACTGCACCATCCTCCTCCCACTCCTCACAGTCAAGGTAGGGGCGCCATATCACTGTCTTTGTATCATCAAAAACCCACCTCCAGTGCTCTAATTTTCCCATCCGGGCCTGTGTGAATCGACCACTATATCGAAAAACATAGGGCCTGCCAGCTGGTCTGTTTGCAATGGGAAACGGCCAACAAATAGCAAAGTGCTCCCAAACCCATATCTGTAACAGGGTCGCCCCTGTAGATATACTGCATGCACCTAAGTACACAATGGAATGAAGATCATGATAGAGATGTTCTAACATGCACATCCCCCACGCATATTTGGTACCATGTACCAACATGCTCTCCAATGTCCTGCCCCAGCCAACGAGGAATCCCTTTGACCTGCGATCAGGGCAAAGGAATCCTCCAATAAATCCAGCTAGCACTGCTGGTAGTGTCGCATAAGAGTCTGTGATCCTCCGCCATCGAACACTCGGACCCTCAATATCCTCATCTTGAAATACTCGATGGAGAGCATCTCCGCTACTGGTCCAATGAGAGTCATATGTAACTATCTCCCCCATGAACGGAATGCGTAAGATACGCCACACATCCTCTAGTGTGACTATCATCTCACTGGTAGGTAAATGAAAGGTGTTGTGGTCGCTATGCCACCTCTCAGCCAATGCGGTCAACAAACCCCGATTAATCCTAATCTGGCGCATATCAAGTAAACTCGTGAGGCCACATTGGCCTATCACCTGGAGCTCGTCTGGTGTCAAATGTGGTATCAAATCGGTAATTTGTGGAAACCTCTCTTGCATCTGGAGAGTACCCAGGTCCTCCTATTATCATAATGAAAAATCTACAATTAGTGAACTATGTCAAGAATTAAATGTCATTCTACTATCAAGTCTGTTTCAAAAACTTTGGTATGAATTTTTGATCAAAATTCATAGGTGAACATCCAACCTCAACTATCATGAGGTTCATCAAAACATTATCTAGATCTTGCCTATCATGAGATTTATCAGATATTTAATCAAACCTCACCTATCATGAGGTTCATCAAACCATTATCTAGATCTCGCCTATCATGATATTTATCAGATATTGAATCATGTCCTCGTCTATCATGAGGATCATTAAGAAATAAGATTTCTTCTCGCCTATCATGAGAGTTAGTCTTATTTACTTTAATCTAAATCCAATATCAAGAATATGGATTGTCAATCATACCAATCAGAAGAATGGACATGATCAGAATTGACGAAATCAAATTTCACTAAGTCAAAATCTTCAATTTTGACATGGAAGCGCTAAAACAGGTTTTCAAAGCGCTAAATCCCAAAAGCTCTATTTTATCATCTGAAAGCGCTAAAACAGGGACCCAAAGCGCTAAAACCATGAAAGCGCTATTTCAACACTTCAAAGCACTAAAACAGGCTTCCAAAGCGCTGAAAGATCCTAAGCACTACCTTTTTGCATCAAAGCGCTACAAAGGGCCGTCTAAGCACCACTCTACCAGAAGCGCTAGAACAGACCTTAAAAGCGCTAATCCACCGACTCAAAGCGCTGAAAGTCTCAAAGCACTAAAAGTTGGCTTCAATGCACTAATTCAATGAAAGCGCTACTTTACTGACTGGAAGCGCCAGAGTTTTAAATGCAAGCGCTAAAACTCAAAGCGCTAGACTATCTACCAAAAGCGCTACATCGAGATGTAAGCGCTACAGCATGGCTTCAAAGTGTTGAAAGACACCTAGACATGCCTAGGACCTAAAAATCATAAAAAATGAAAGTGCATGAATTACGAGGAGGTCAAGGGGTACATACCGGAGGTCCATATGTAGGCGGTTGTCTGTGATGTCGAACACACTCGAAATGATGAGTGTGGTAGGGAATAGGCATCTCGCTCCAACTGGCAGAAAAGTCTCTATCACTAAGAATTTTGAACTCAAAAAACAAATAATGAATTGAAAATGACCTTTTAGCCATATTTATAATTTTTGAAAGGTATTTTTGGTGGATTTTTATTACATTTTGATTAATTTTATGCATGAAATTAATTAAAACTCATTTGAGGGCTCTATTTCTTCATCATTTGTCGGGAGATAAATTATTTCATCATCAAAACATCATAAAATCATCATAAAATCATAAAATTCGAAAAAATTCTAAAAATCATTATATCATTAATTTATCTCCCGAGAGGGCATATAATTATCAAATTATTTGAAAACTATGTCTGGGGCACACGAAATTACAGTCATCTGAAAATCAATGTTTGGGGCATGTTAGGGGCATACGAAATTATTTTTTTGAAATCATCAATCCTGGCAGTAGCAGCAAAAATATTTCTTCGAAGCAACGTGTAAACACATCACTTTGAAGAGGGGCAAAATGTATACACCTAAAATTGGTCTGGAGCATCTGATTAATTAAATACAAATTATTTGATTAATTATTCTATTTGCTCTACTATTTAAATAAATAGAAATATTTATTTAATATAGTTCACATTCAAATTCATCTTAATTAAATAAACAAAATTAAATACTTTGTTCGATTTAATTATCAAATCCCTATTTCAATCTATCACATCATTCTCGAATTAATTAAATAAGGTCAAACACTTTATTAATTAATTACCATATTCCTCTATTTAATTTAATAAATGACTATCCTATAGTTTGTTTTATTAAATTATTTATATCCCTTTTCCTAATTTAAATAAATCAAAATATTTGAATTGTTGCACCAGGAATATTCCATCCATATTCTCTCAAAAATGAATTACATTTCCTATGTCTAAACTATGTCTGATTTATGTCAAAAATATGTCAAATTAATTGATTGAAACTTCACGAGAAGTTTTGGAGACAAATTGGAGACAAATTTGGAATTTGATCTCTCAATCCTCTTCCATCAATTTTTCCTCTTCTCTTGCTTGGTTTTTTCATGGGTAGAGACAATCTCCATCTTTCTCTCAATCTCCTCCATCTCTCACCATTCAATTCTCTAGATTGAATCCAAGCCTTTCAAAGCTTTCCCTGTGCATTTCTACAGCTAGGAAATCTATAAATAAAGCATCATTGAACTAGAAAAACATCCAGATAATCAAGCTTTTGCACTCTTACTCTGCAGGAATACAGGCATCAAGTATCAAGAAATCACACAACAAGCAATTCAACAATCAAGCTTCACACGAATGGTTGTCTCTTGGAGCTGCAATTATCTGTTTCACATTAACATCATGCTAGTTTAATTGATTTATCATTTAGCATTGCATTAACATCATCTCGTTCTTTAGATATTCATTTTAACAGTCTTATTTGATTAAACAATCTAAGAGCAATTTAGATTTAATAAATCTTTGGAGATAGAGAGAAATAGAACGCTTTCATTTGATTACTTTGTTGAATTGATTCAATTGTTTGATCATTTGATATAATGTCATATTAAGAAGTGTATTTATGTTATTTACCTCATTCCACACTTACAGATAGAGTGGGAGGGAGAGAGGGGGAGAGTGGAAGAAAGAGAGAGTGGCAGAGAAAGAGGGAGAGAGAGGGAGAGAGGGGGGGAAAGAAAGAGGAGGAGAAAGATATAGTTGGAGAGATGGAGATATAGAGGGAGGGAGAGAGAGGGAGAGTGGGAGAAAAAGAGAGTCGGAGAGTGGGAGACAAGGAGAGTGGGAGAAAGATAGAGTGGGAAGGAGAGAGGGGGAGAGTGGGATAAAGAGAGAGTGGGA